>JALIZH010007126.1:0-454242 GCA_030522465.1 Rhipicephalus appendiculatus
GTTGTAGGCCCCCATGATGTAGTAGTGAACGCCTATGCACAAAAAGGACTGCTTTAAAATTTCTTAAATGTGGGCAATTTCATTTTAATGAAATGTTTGTTCTTATCTCAGAAGTTTTGTCCCCCTTGGTCAAAAGGTACTTGTACATTACTTCCGAAGAGCTTATTAGGACTTGTGTTAGCTGCTTAACAGGACAGCTCTGTAGACGCTTCGCTGACCGCGGTTCTCGCTTGTCATTTCTGTAACGAATGGGAGTCGCTGCAGAGCTTGCCGACCAGGTATAGCGGGTTGCCATCTAACCGCACGAGTTTCAATAAGAAGCATTCGCATCATGACGCAAATACCAGTGTGCAGTTTTACCTTGTCCATAAGAGACCGTTTTGCAATACCCAATCACCGGCGTGCAGCAGCAACAACGCTGGCAGCGACATTTTTTGTGGCACATTGTGTATATAGGCCTACGCAGAGCACATACAACTGTAATTAGTTTTCATATTGCCACGCGCGTTTCTTATTTTCGCGTTTGCTGTATTCGGTTTTCGCCCACAAAGACTGTCGGTAACGCTCGGCGCAGACCACGCGTTAGCATTCGAGAAACTTCGCGATTATAGTAGATCGTCTTGTTAAGATTCCACGCCGGACGCGAACCGACCAGCTTATTCTGGAGCTTGCGCGACCAGCAGTGATAAGGCTAGAAAGTTCGACGCGCGCTGTATAAAAGACGGTGCGTCCCAATGAAGTTCAGTTGATCGACGGCCGACGCTCTGTTCGCCGCTATCAGTGCCAGCGTGTATTGCTGTAATCTTACTTTCCGTTTACCGGCCACAAGTTCGGCCTAATAAACAGTTTCATCTTGGACACGTCGCCTGCTGCCTTCGTCGACGTCACACCCACGTGACATCTGGTGGAGGTGCTGCTTCGTTCATGCTCCGGACGCCCCCACGAGGCGCTGAGCCAAGCCCAAGCCGCGAAGAAGACGACGTAAAGGATAACCCTGTTCGTCGCACCAGCCGCAGGCAGCAGTGACTACAGCCAGAGCACGGGCTCCCTGCCGGAAAATACCAGGACAACCAAGACATTGACCTCGACCGCAGGCACGATGACAACACCTACGCAGCCTACACCCTTCCTGCTTCAGCAGCCCAGGAGCCGCCGAAATTCTGGGGGGTCATCGTGCGAGGACGCGGAAAGCTGGCTCGAAGAATATGACCGGGTTGCCGCCTTCAACCATTGGAGCAATGAAGACAAGGTCAGGCACGCGTACTTCGCCTTAGAAGACGCCGCTAGAACGTGGTTCGAGAACCAAGAGTCGACCCTAACATCATAGGACGTTTTTGAACCAAGTTCTTGGCTATCTTCGCTAGCGTCGTCCGCAAAGAGAGGGCCGAAACTCTGCTTGAAACCCACGTCCAGCTCCCCAACGAAAGCGTCATGCTCTTCGCGGAAGAAATGACTAGACTCTTCCGCCACGCAGACCCCGAAATGCCTGAAAACAAGAAAGTTCGACTCCTCATGCGAGGAGTTAAACAGGAGCTTTTTGCGGGACTGATGCGGAACCCTCCGAACGCTGTTCACGAATTTGTCTCGGAAGCGACCACAATCGAGAAGACCCTGGACATGCGCAACCGGCAGTACAATCGCCGTTCAACGCCACAGTTCACCGATATCCAAGGGCTCTGCTCCGCCGACCTGCGCGAGACGATCAGAGCGATCGTGCAGGAAGAGCTGCGAAAATTCTTGCCTCCATCGCAGCCTCAAGTGGATTCCATTGCCGACGTCGTGCGCCATGAGATCCAGCAATCTCTGGGCGTTCCTCACCAAGCAGAGCCACAGCCACAGGCTATGAGCTACGCTCCTGCTGTCCGCCGTCCCGCTACCCCTCCCCGCCCCTCGTCAAGACGCCACTCCACCGCAGTTCCGTCGTCAGACACCACCGCCGCCACCATCGACGTCATACCGCCCGCCAACCGGCCAGTGCTACGCGCCAAGGAAAACCGACGTTTGGCGCGCTCCTGACAACCGCCCGCTCTGCTACCACTGCGGGGAGGCCGGCCACACCTACCGCCGCTGTCAGTACCGACAGATGAGGCTGCGTGGTTTCGCCGTCAACGCGCCGCGTCCACAGCCAGGTGAACGACCTCGCGACATCGACGACTACATCACCGGAACACAGTGGCAAGAGCGACGACCTTCCCGCTCGCCATCGCCCGGCCGCTACATGTCACCGCACCGCCGGCAGTACACTGGCGCAAACCGGGGCCGGTCGCCTAGCCCATATCAGGGAAACTAAGGGCAGCAACCGATGGAGGTGCGGTTGCTGTACGACGAAATGCTCCGCGGCCGCCGACGACGACAACGCGACGAGACCTGCAGAACACGACGCGAAGCAGACGAAACCCCGCCGACGAAACCTCGAGGACCGAAGAAAACCTGACGACGCAGCCGTGATCCGACGCCGCGACCTAACCGCAACGCTAGGCGACGGACCAGCGACCTCGACGTTCTCATCGACGGCCACAACGTCACCGCTCTCGTCGACACTGGGGCCGACTATTCCGTCGTCAGTGGGCCATTCGCCACCAAGCTGAAGAAAGTAAAGACCGCTTGGAGTGGACCCGAAATCCGGACAGCTGGAGGCCACCTGATAACGCCGATTGGAGTCTGCACGGCGAGAGTCACCATCAATAACCGGACTAATCCTGCGAGCTTTGTAATCCTACAAAACTGCTCCAGGGATGTGATACTTGGAATGGACTTCCTAAGTGACCACAGCGCAGTCATCGACCTGAGGTCTGAGTCGATAACACTAACCTCAGACGAAGCGCTCCCGCCCCACGCAACGCCAGGGAACCATGCATTGAATGTGATAGAAGAGCAGGTGACCGTTGCGCCGCGCTCCAGCGTCATTATTTCCGTCGGCACCGAAAAACCTGCGAACCTTGAATGCGTCATCGAGGGCGATCAGCACCTACTCCTGAACCGTCAAATTTGCGTCGCAAGAGGCATCGCCGAATTGCGTGATGGCAAAGCAAAGGTACTGCTCACAAACTTCAGCCACGAATATAGGCACCTCAACATTGGTACGACGGTCGCCTACATCGAGAAATTCGTGGACACCAGCAATGCTTTCGCCCTCTCCGATGCTACCGAACCTGCTTGAACGAATCAAGGTCCCGGAATAGATTTCGACGTCAACCCGAGGCTCCCGAAGGAGAAGCAAGACCAGCTCAAAAGTCTGCTCCTGCAATTTAAGGACTGCTTCTCGTCGTCGTCAAGAATTCGACAGACCCCAGTCGCGAAACATCGTATCATAACCGAAGAAAGTGCCTGACCAGTCCGTCAGAGCCCGTATCGAGTTTCTACGCGAGAACGAGAAGCCGTAAAGAAACAAGTTGACGAAATGCTTCGCGACGACATCATCCAGCTGTCCACGAGTCTCTGGGCGTCTCCCGTGGTATTGGTGAAGAAGAAGGACGGAACCCTACGTTTCTGCGTCGACTATCGTCGCCTGAACAAGATCACAAAGAAGGACGTGTATCCCCTCCCACGTATAGACGACGCCCTGGATCGACTCCACAACGCCAAGTACTTTTCCTCGATGGACCTGAAGACAGGCTACGGGCAGATCGAAGTCGACGTGAGAGACCGAGAAAAGACGGCCTATATAACACCAGATGGCCTGTTCGAGTTCAAAGTCATGCCTTTCGGTCTTTCGTCGACCCCTGCGACCTTCCAACGCGTTATGGATACTGTACTGGCCGGCTTGAAGTGGCAGACTTGCCTTGTGTACTTGGACGACGTCGTTGTGTTTTCCGCAAACTTCGACGAACACCTCCGGCGACTTGAAGCTGTAATTCAAGCAATCAAGACTTCCGGACTCACACTCAAGCCAGAAAAGTGCCGCTTTGGGTACGAAGAACTTTTGTTCTTGGGCCACGTGATAAGAAAGTCCGGAGTACGCCCTGATCCGCAGAAGACAACCGCCATCGCTACATTCCCGCCACCCGCCGACAAGAAGGCCGTGCGTCGATTTCTTGGGCTGTGCGCCTATTACCGGCGATTTGTCAAAAACTTCGCCCGCATCGCCGAGCCACTAACTAACCTCACCAGGGCCGACGTCGAGTTTAAATGGGAAACGCCGCAGGAGGAAGCATTTCAAGACCTAAAACGACGCCTGCAAACGCCTCCGTTACTTGCGCATTTCGACGACCACGCCGAAACAGAAGTGCACACCGACGCAAGCAGCGTGGTACTCGGCGCCGTCCTTGTGCAGAGGACGGAGGGACTGGAAAGGGTTAGCAGTTATGCTAGCCGGTCGCTATCCAAGGCAGAGGCCAACTACTCCACAACAGAAAAGGAGTGCCTTGCCATCATCTGGGCTACATCAAAGTTTCGCCCCTACCTTTACGGCAGGCCCTTCAAAGTTGTGAGTGACCACCACGCCTTGTGTTGGCTAGCTAACTTGAAAGACCCTTCGGGTCGCCTCGCACGGTGGAGCCTGAGACTTCAAGAATTCGACATTACCGTCGTTTACAAGTCCGGGAGAAAACACTCCAACGCCGACTGCCTATCTCGTGCCCCCGTCGACCCACCGCCGCAAGACGACCTGGATGATGACTGCTTCCTGGGAACCATAAGTGCCGACGACTTCTCCGAGCAACAGCGAACGGACCCAGAACTAAGGGGCCTTATGGAATACCTCGAGGGCAAGAGCACCACTGTTCCGAAGGCATTCAAGAGAGGACTGGCGTCGTTCTTCCTGCGAAACGGAGTTCTCCTAAAGAAGAACTTCTCGCCCATTCGAGCCGAACGCCTCCTCGTGCTTCCTTCAGCAGTGAGACCAGAAGTCCTCCTGGCCCTACACGACGACCCGACGGCTGGACACCTCGGTGTTTCCCGCACGCTCGCAAGGATAGAAGAGAAGTACTACTGGCCACGCCTTGCCGCTGACGTCGCTCGTTACGTCAGTACATGTCGAGACTGTCAGCGACGCAAGACACCGCCGACAAGACCAGCAGGCTTCCTTCAGCCGATCGAACCACCTCACCGCCCGTTCCAGCAAATCGGTATGGACCTACTGGGGCCGTTTCCTACGTCAACTTGCGGGAATAAGTGGATCGTCGTAGCTACGGACTACCTCACCCGCTACGCCGAAACAAGGGCCCTACCTAGAGGCAGTGCAGCCGAGGTAGCGAAATTCTTCGTTGGAGACATTGTCCTGCGTCATGGCGCCCCAGAGGTCCTCATCACCGACAGAGGTACGGCCTTTACTGCAGAGCTAACTCAGGCCATTTTGAGATACAGCCAAACAAGCCACCGCGGCACCACCGCCTATCACCCACAGACCAACGGCCTCACCGAGCGTCTAAACAAGGCCATCGCCGACATGCTGGCCATGTACGTCGACGTCGAGCACAAGACATGGGATGCCATCCTTCCGTTCGTGACCTTCGCATACAACACGGCAGTGCAAGAAACGACGCAGCTGTCGCCGTACAAGTTGGTCTACGGACGGAGCCCATCAACGACGCTTGACGCCATGTTACCAAACGTCACCGATGAGGAAAACATCGACGTCACCACCTACCTACAGCGCGCCGAAGAATCCCGACAACTCGCCCGCCTACGTATCAAGAATCAGCAGGCGACGGACAGCCGCCGCTACAACCTTCGACGACGCTTCGTGGAATACCAGCCCGGCGACCGCGTTTGGGTGTGGACGCCGATACGCCGACGTGGACTTTGTGAAAAACTTCTTCGGCGGTACTTCGGGCCATACAAAGTGCTTCGACGTCTAGGCGCTCTGGACTACGAGGTTGTCCCGGACGGCATTACGAACTCTCAACGGCGCCGTGCGCGACCTGAAGTCGTCCATGTCGTACGCCTCAAGCCGTACTACGCGCGTTAGCGAACCTGAGGACTACACCTATTGCTTTATTATTGTGCTTGCTTGCTTTATTGTTGTTGTTTATTGTTGCATGCATTTCCCCCCCCCCCCCCCCCGTGTTCCGTTTTAAGCGTCGGGACGATGCTTTTTCAGAGGGGGGCATTGCCATGCGCGTATCTTATTTTCGCGTTTGCTGTATTCGGTTTTCGCCCGCAAAGACTGTCGGTAACGCTCGGCGCAGACCACGCCTTAGCATTCGCGAAACTTCGCGATTATAGTAGATCGTCTTGTTAAGATTGCACGCCGGACGCGAACTGACCAGCTTATTCTGGAGCTTGCACGACCAGCAGTGATAAGGCTAGAAAGTTCGACGCGCGCTGTATAAAAGACGGTGCGTCCCAACGAAGTTCAGTTGATCGACGGCCGATGCTCTGTTCGCCGCTATCAGTGCCAGCGTGTATTGCTGTAATCTTACTTTCCGTTTACCGGCCACAAGTTCGGCCTAATAAACAGTTTCATCTTGGACACGTCGCCTGCTGCCTTCGTCGACGTCGCACCCACGTGACAATATTCTCCTTATCTGCTGGTGTAAAAGAGTTCGTCATCTATAAACTCACTAACCTGCAATCAAATTTCCTTCAGCTATAGAACATGTGCACCCCAGAAACACCTCAGACCTATTGTATTGTCACGTGGTGGTGACTATAGGAAGAAAGCGGCAGACATTCTGGTAGAGACGGAACTCTATGTTGAGCTAATATGTGCCCAGAAAACTAAGTAACTGAATGTTCAAGCAAAGCGCGATGTACTCTGATAGCAGCAATAAATGACGTCGCCTTCGGTAATCTCACTGCCAGATAGCGTCTTGTTTTATACATCAGTGATCGCACCTTCTAGCGTTATCGCTAGTGCTCGCGTGCTCACGAATGATCTAGAGTGCGCGCGTGCTGCGCGTAATCTTAATAATAGTTGTTGGGTTTTTACGCCCCAAAACCACGATGTGATTATTAGGGACGCAGAAGTCCGCCATGGTGGATCAGTGGATAAGGTGCTCGGCTGCTGTCCCGAAGGTCGCGGGTTCGATCCCGGCAGCGGTGGTCGCATTTCGGTGGAGGCGTGATGGTAGAGGCCCGTGTACTGTGCGGTGTCAATGCACGTAAAAGAACATCAGATGGTCGAAATTCCCGGAGCCCCCCACTACGGCGTCTCTCATAATAATATCGTGGTTTTGGGACGTAAAACTCCAGATATTATTATTAGGGACGCAGAAGTGAAGGGCTCCGGAAGTTCTGACCATGTGGTATTCTTTAACGTGCAATTAAATATAAGTACATGTGCCTCTCGCATTTCGTCTCCATCGAAATGAGGCCGCCGCGGCAAGATTTGCGCGTAATCTTAACATAACAATCTGAGACATTTTCGAAGTTTACGAAACGTTGTGGCGCGGCTTGTACCGAGCGGTTTTTGTGGTTTGTGTTTTGTGGTTTAGACCCGATCCCACCGAAATTTAAGAATAATAATAATAATAATTATAATAAGAGCGCGTGGCAGTAGCACGAACCGTCGCAAAACGGCACCGCAATTCACGCTATTGCCGCATGTAGCTACGATTACCTGGCAGTTAGTAATAGTAAAAAGAAATAGGGAGGCCTAAAAAAGGAAAACAATTATAACTAAAAAAAACGTTCCGTTTCAAACATTCGTAGTGAATAAGTATAGACACACGATACAGGCGGCACTCCTAATAGCTATGACAATTAAGCATGAAATATTGTCAACTTACCTGCTAAGGTAAAACAATAAAAAATCAGTGCCTGTAGATAATTGCCTGATATAGCTTGTTGGGACGCTCATAAGGAAAAGGGACCATTTGGTATAACAATGTTTCTCGAATCCCCTTCCTAAAATAGTTTAGGTGGCTCCTGATTATTTCCATTATTATAACGCAAACTCAATTTGGTCATTTTACCAAACAGTAAGCAGAATGATTGGTACTGTATACTCAATGCACGCCCATGGACATAATGACATAATTGTTTCCCACATCACCTTGGCAGAAGGGTAAACTCAAGTGAACATAAATGTGTGAACACTAGCAGAAATAAAGCAGACAGCTAAAATTTAAGGATAAAACAGAGAGCTTATTTTGGCTGCACTTTATATAAGACATATTGCAGTCACCAGACCGAAAAAAAAAACAGCTCAGAGCCCTGGTAAGGTATGGGATGCAAGGGAAGGACAACCGAGAAAGCACTTCTGCTAGCAACCATATTATGATTGCAAGAGCTCTTTGAATAGAAATAGCAGAAAGAAAGCGATGTGGTACGCCAAGATATCGTCAATAAGTAAACGCTTGGTTTATTAGATATAGTATCGGTACCGGCGGTGCTATATAGTATAGTTGGAATCTGATATGCGCATAAGTCAATCGCATGTACTTTAAACTTACATCCACAAGATCTTTCAAATCGCTGATATGGGAAAGCCACGAGATACAAAACCCCGTGCTTAAAATTTTGTAACGAAGTATCATGCAGGACAGCGGCATCAGAATTTTTGCAGTGATCACCACACGCACTGCGGTACGCGGCGCTGGTAAGTGGCTAACAATAAGTGTCATGGCTCTGACAGAACTAAAAAGGGAAAAAAATCGAGAAAACAAAAGGCACGTGGGCAAGCGCACGGACGTCTACGTTCGCGCGCTTGTTCCTATCTAGACTGCCCGAGCTCTGTCGTGTTGCTCTGCTCCACCAAAAAAAACTCGCACACCTCCCCGCCTGCCCTCACTGGTGGAGTAAGGCGGGAAGATAAAATTATGTCACTACCCTTAATTTTATTCAGGTGGCTTAATGGCGCCAGTACCAGCTTGACAAGCGCAGTTCAACCAACGTTTGTTGTTTCGCATGGTCGCGTTTCGATAGCAGTATCTTGTGTCTTAAGATACGCGATACATTATAGAATGTAACGGAAATACAGATACAGATACTCGTCTGGCGAGACGTATCGCGATACAAATACAAGATACCCAAAGAGTATCTAAGATAGTATCTAAGTTACATTAATCTTCGATACTGCCCAGCCCTGCAGCTGGATGGCCCTTGTTGGTAATATGCCCTTGATGTACATGCGACAAGCTGCCTGAGAGTCTGAAACCACGTAAGCAGAGGTCCGCGGGCTGCGTGTTTGAGACTCCTGGTCAAGAGCGGAGCCGACGGCGGAAATGTGTGACCGGAGAGCGACAGCTCCTTTCGTAATGCGCTTGTCCCTTGTTTTACATGTCAAACATAAAGAATGCGTTTTTTTTCCTGACAACTATTGTTCACGATCAAAATTAGCACTGGCATCGTGAAAGGGAATAATATATGCAACAACATGGTTTGCCGGAAAGAATTTTCGAACGCATCATTAGCATTGATGTAAAAAAAAGACATAGTATGCAGATCTGATGTAGGCAATAAATAATTTGGAACAATACTTTTCATGGTGATGTAGCCTAAACGATAAGAACCGTTTACATTCCTACTCCGTCATTCTGTTTTGTGTGGTTGTATGTAATTTACGAACTTGACATATTTCGTGTAAAGCGAGACGACAACAGGTGACGGGTGAGGTCCATTTCTTCTTTCACATTTTTTATAACCTTGTGAACTTCTGCTGTGTCGTACAATGCGTGGACGTGCAAGACGGCTTTAAACCACTATAGTGAACAATCAATCAAGAAATTGCTCATTCGCTTGCCTAAACATCTGGTGAGATGGATTTTTTGCACAAATAATAATAATAATAATAATAATAATAATAATAATAATAATAATAATAATAATAATAATAGTTCTAATCACTATCATTACCGTCATGATGGGCGCGGAAATATATTTGCCATGGGCGCCGTCCTATCTAGTTACGCCACTGTATGGCTCTGAGGTAGAATGCTTGATTGCCACGCAGAATGCTTGGGTTCGATTCCTGCTGGGACTCTGATTTCTATTCTTTATATTCCTGGCGTCAATGCCACTGGTGTCCATTTTTTTAACGCTGTCGCCTTTAACTTACCAGTGTCAACGCCACCAATGTCAGTTTCCCTCAACGCTCTCGCATTTAAATTATCAATGCCTGATGTCGTCGCTCCTGGGTAAATATAAATTGTCAAAATCATGTGGCGCATACCCGCAATCCGCGGCCCGTGGTATACGGGTATGAGCCACACGTGTCTGGAGAAAGGAGTTTGACGACGTACGCGACGGGATTTTTACGTTATTCATGTCATGACCAGCCAGACATATTCATCAATACTTGTTACCCTCCCACACAAATTTTGGTCTACCCCAAGTTAACGAGGCCATCAGGAGAGCACCCAGACGTAGGCGGCTAGATAGATAGATAGATAGATAGATACGTAGATAGAAACGCAAAAGTGCTTACAGTACGCAAAGAAATGCTTCGCATTTAAAATGGCCTTACTAAATTGCAGCCACTGAAAACTCGTATTTGAGGCTACGAATGAGTAACATATTAGTGAGTTTAAGTCCGAGTGAGTCCAGTTGAGGAAAATTTTGCCGAGTTTGGATCCGAGTGAGCCCTAATCGCAAAATGAAGTTCTTGAGTGGGTCTGAGGAATCTCTGCATTTCTCGACGACTTATGGTGGTCTCACAATTGTTTCTTTTTTTCTGTAATTTAGAAATTACACACTTTAGGTCAATATTCATTGTGGCTATGTACAGGGCTGGTCAAAAGTTTCCAGGCCACTATCCCATGTATTCCTATGGCAGCGTGGCCTGGAAACTTTTGATCCCCCCTGTACAACTCTGACGCACGGGCACAGAGATACATTAACTGCATTTATGTGGCAAATATCAGTGCACACGGGGTCGAGAGGAGGGGGGGGGGGGCGCATAGCCAGCCCCTTACATTGACATAATAGGGAGGAGGGCGAAGGGAGGGCTCAAAGTCAGCCCCATGCATTGACATGATAGGGAGGGGGGGCGCTGCAACTAACCTTCGCCCCCCCTGAAGGGGAACCCTGCGCACGCTTATGTCAGTGCGCACATATAGCCTCTATGACCATTCTTCCTTTGGTGAGCATCATACTTTGCTTTTGTACTCATGACATCACATACACAGTTCAGACTTCATGATCAACATAATCTTTATTTGTACTTTAGTATAAGTAATGTCAATGACCACAGTGACTGTGTACGGAATAAATATAAATTACTTTTGCGAACTGATGTTGTGACCATGCTGGAGCACAAATTTCATAACTCAACTGCACTGATGAAAATGGGACTAAATATGCATACTGAGTCACATAACGTCTGCACACATATTCCACAGGACAGCAATGAAACCTTGCACAGCAAGTAACACACATTTTCATTTTAGTGGCTTAAGCACTCATCATTGTACCAAAACATTTGGTGTGAAAACGAATGAGGCTGACAGGGCTGAATCACAGCTGCTTAGCAAGTGTAAGCTGCAACATTAAGCAACTGACAGCATATGAGCAACAACTGTGGCAGTGGTGAACGTACATTTTATATACTCATGAATCCCTTTAACACGCAAGATAGTTTCATACAATCACCCACTAGGATCAATAGAGCTCCGAAATGTTTCTCATAAGGACCTAAACATGATGTGAAAGATGCATCCTCTAGGCATAGGCTGTCGCGTACACCTAGCGATTTACAGCAGCAAGAAGATCCAGCGTGAGCCTCTCCTGCATAGCGCTGGCTGCAGAGTTCTGAAGGGCAAGCCTCATTACATCTTCCCCTTCACTGAAGGCAGAGCCACTTAGGTAGTGTAAGGCATCATGAGGGCAAGGTGCTTGTGATACGGTTGGAGGCGATCGATGGGAACAGTTTCGTCGCCTCTGCAAAGTGGGCCCATAGTGGCTGTGAGAGGTTCGACGAGGTAGTTCACAAGAGGTGTTCGCTGTAGGACCCGGTAGGGTCGTGGTACCCAGTGACAAATTTCAAGGTGATACCTGGCATAAAAGTAGGAGACACCACAGCCAAGCGAGAGAATGAGGTATAAACTGAGGGTGCGAAAACCAGTCACCATGACACCATTCCTGGAATGCTAGTTCTTAAGTGGTAAGGGAGCGAGCTTGTTGCAGACATTCTTCTGCATATCAAGCAGCTTCGGAAATTGGTGCGTCTTCTCATGAGTCCGCAGCATGGCATGGTAAGGAAGATTGTTGTCGATTGGAGAGAAGGTTCTCAACCATAGAGTAAAAAGAAAAGACGAAAGCTTGTCATCGCCTGTAGCGCCATATTGTAGGCGTGTGTTACATAGGGAAGAACGAGGTTCGAGTTGAGTTGGTGTGTTTCGTGGCAACAATTTGATTAAAGGGCTCCCTCAAGCTGTTTGCAGGTGATAGGCAGCAGTACCGCAGTGAATAGCATGCCATTCGGCAACAAGTTTTTGAATAACATCCGCAAGGAAGGTGCAGCTTTGGTAGCTCAGGAGTTCGTGGGAAGCACTGTGATGTAAAAGGAAGCACTGAAGAAGGAAGGATGTAACATCACGAGCTGTTGTGGTCGGCAGAGCGACTTTTCCTGCGTGCCTAGTAAGGCGAGATAGCCACAATAATCCAGTGCTTTCCAGCAGATGGTTACGGCAGTGGATTGTGAAAATCTATTCCAACCCAAAGGGTGGCATTGGAAACGGCAGGATCAGACTTGCGGTGTTAGCACTCCATGCAAAATCAGATGTACCTTGAATGCAGTCAAAGTTGGGATGTTGTTTCCGTGGTTCGAAGCAACCAGTGAGCAATATTGGTAAGGTAAACCAGGCGGTGGTCATCTTCATGGTATGAATTCATTTGTTATTTCCACTGATGCGCTCATAAGTCAACAGCCAGTGCTTAAGTTCATGTTCACAGTGCCACTAAATGCAGGAAGGTTTCACTGACTGAGCATGTTGCGGAATTTCGTCGGCTGAAGAGCATATGGTGGCAGACTTGTGTTGTTTTCGGCTGTCACGGTGGCAGGTAGAGTCAGACTGAGCGATTCCAGGGTTACAGAAGACCCAGTACCTTCACTATTTATGATAAAGAACTGAAGCACGATGTGGAGAACATGAACTGTAAGACATGACAGCATATGCCTAGCCAGTCGCAACAGCAGCAGCATCTAGCACGAGCCTCTCCAGCATAGTGCTGATGATTCAGCTTCGCAGCTCTGCACGGTGCGCTTTTTCATTACACTAAGAATGCACATGACAGACCTGCCAAGGTACGCAATGATTGAGACGGCTAAAAGTTTAACAAAAACAGTGCCACCCTTGACGGAAAAATGATGTGTGGTTGTGGAAGCAAAGAATCGACACTAATGCTTTCTTGGCCCAGAACTACAGCAACACCCACAAAAGCAGAAAAATTAAGCTAGGCGATATGTCGTCATGACTGAGCACCTCACTCAAGATGAGAGGCACATGAAAACATCAAAGTGTCTGCTTATCGGTGCACAAATGTAATAATAAAACACTATAATTCAGCTACTTGAATGTTCCAAGTCAACAGCAAGCTTGTATGTGTGGTATTCTACTTGACACCCAAGATAATGCTTCAGTGCACTGAAAAAGGCACATTAGGCCTCGAAATATCAACCACAAAGTATTCTACCACACAAGTCTATCGTAACACTTTCTAAACAGTGAAACTCGGTCAATACATCACACAGTGCCCAAAATGGAAGAAACAGGAGCATATTCATGGATCTAAACTAATCCAGTTCACAGTAAAGTAAATTAAAACAGGCTTCTAGTATACTTAAAGTTCACAGAAAGAAAAAGGAAAACAATAAACACAGCCCAGCACTAAATTCAAAATAAATGAAAGTGTGGCACGTAAAGTTCAAACGCAACCAATTACTATAAGTTGCAAGTAAACTAAAGTGACACAAGTAAAGAACAGACACTGCCAAATGAAAATTTCCAAATTAACTAAAGTGGCACAAGTAAATAACACAGCCAAATGAAAAGTTCCAAATGAACTAAAGTGGCACAAGTAAATAATTAACACAGCCAAATGAAAAGTTCCAAATGAACTAAAGTGGCACAAGTAAATAATTAACACAGCCAAATGAAAAGTTTCGTGTGAACTACAATGGCACATGTCCAGAACTAACAAAGCAAAATGAAAAGTCCCAAATGAACTCAAATGTAAGAGACCCTGCGTGGAAAACTACATTATGCAAAGGAGGAGAATGGGAGGGAGGGGGCAGGGGCACAGAAAAGGCATGCCTGCAACTACTTAATGGCATGGCACGTGCAAGGTTGGATTAAAAACACTAATTCTTGTCCAAGAATTGTCATGGAGATAAATTTAAAGTGCAAATCCTGCACATCAGCTTATCATGCTCTTATAAATATCACCCTCATGCCCTCTCAAACCCTCACAGGTAATGCCCTCACACAGGACTTCAAACATGCGAATCACTGTAGATTTCAGTGGACAATGAGTTTTAAACTACCTGCTTTCACTCTTTGAAGCAGTGCTCCATTACACATACCACCAGCAACTGATCTGAGTTTATACGTTCCGTATAAACTCGGTTCAGTATGTCACTGAACCTCCGGTAGAGAGCGAATGTGATATGCCTAAGTTACAATGTGCTTCACGTTTACATGAGCTATGCGACAGGGTTTACCTTCTCAGACACCACAAAATAACCTTGCCGAGTTGTGTGCTCCAAATCTGGCTACTGGTAACTTCCAAAGCTGTGACATTGTGTAAAGCATGTAAGGCAATTAGCGAGCGGTATTGCTTTCATTCGTTGGTGCAGTTAGCGTCGGGCTCTTGCTATCTGAACGCCAGAATCCACGCGTCTGTGGCTATAACGTCACCCCTGAAGGCACAACCACGATGCCTGAGTTTACACTTATCAAGGATCATTCTCAAATATTTTTTTGTTTTGCTATGCAATGTCAACGCATGTTAAAAAAAGCCGAATGGTCGAAATTTCCATAGATCTTCGCTATGGCATGCCTCATAATCATATTATGGTTTTTGCATGTAACACCTCGGATAAAAAAAAAGAAAAAAGTAACTTTTCATTTGTCCGCATACATGGCATTTGCAGATTGTCGGTGTATAGGAGAATTAAACGGGAATGGCTGGCAGTGTTGCAGCACCTGGCGGAGCAGAACTCAACCATCCCGTGATCTGCCATCGTCCCCATTGAACGCGAGGCAGTGCTGTGCTGAGAAAAGGCAGTGCTGAGAAAAGGGGGCACATACAATTGCTTGTAGCTGCTTTCATATGAAGGGCATCACTTCATATATCGTGCAAATATTTGATGACACTGTAGCCTAAACGCTAACAAAATTGAAAAAGCTGTTTCAGAGTCCCTTTAGTCACTGATGGTATGCGCATTAATCCCTCTCGATTGTGTTTGGGAGGTCGCAGATGAATGTCGCGTCTTCATGCGTAAAATCAATAAACAAACAGTTATCAATGATTTCAGCTGGAAGAAATGCGGCTCTCGTTCCATCATGAGACAGAAAACACTCCATGATAAGAGGAGGTACGGCAGCAACATCTGCAATTATAACAAGTCTGCATATGATAACACAGCTGTTAATTTCCTTCAGCAAAAAAAATCTTCTCTATGCGTGCATAACAGCCAGTGTCTGTACGCACTAATGTTTAATGGTTTAAAAAGCAGCGCAAAAGGACGGTACACAAGATGAAGGAGGACACAGGACAAGCGCTGTGTATGAAGGAGGACACAGGACATCAGCGCTTGTCATGTGTCCTCCTTCATCTTGTGTACCGTCTTTTTGCGCTGCTTTTTAAACCATGAAGTTCAACCAACTCGCCCAGTTTTGTACGCTGTTGCACTAATGTTGTGTCTGATTTTGACGGCTTTCTGTAAGCAGTGCTATGGAACACCTGCCTGTCTTGTACAAAACGCTCAAACTCCACGACACTGCGTACAGTCAGTCCACATCGGCGATACACAGCTTCCTGCTCTTCAGCACTGAGCTCACTGTGCCTTCCTTTACCAAGCAGAGACAGGCCATTTACACACAGAGCATTCTGTAGACGTCGATGGCCCAGGAAGTCATCGCACAATTTTTTTTCCGGTGAATGCAGGAGTGGGGACCGAAGTAGTCCTTTCAGTGCCTGAAACATCACCACGCGTTCCAGGATTTGATTCGGGAGCCCTTTTGCAGCAGACACATGGTGTACAATGGCTCCATTTCCACCTTCAAAGACAAAATCAGAGTGTGCCCAAAGGGGTCCGAGTGCACGGACACAGTTTCCTAGGGGGAGCAGAGCATGAACATTGTAGGTCATGAAGGTGACCCCATACAATGTCTCACACCGCATCACGAAGTTCTTCAGAAGAGCCTCTGAAAAGGAAATGGATGCGTTAAAGACTAGGTAGCAACATGTTTTAAAACAGGTTTCAGAAAGCTACATGCTACAAAAGCATGCTAAAATGAGATTATTCATGGCAGCTTCATGCAGACAAAAAGCACGTCTGATATTCAACATAATTGAAAGGCTAACAAAATTCCTCCAAATCTTGTCGAATTATCCTTCACTGTGAGGGGGGGGGGGGAGGCGCTCGCTCAGGATTTTACAGTATATCGAATCCTTTGGTTCATTGAGAATAACTGCACTGAGCATAAAGAGCTGTGTCAAGTAGCTTTCACTGATGCAAATGTACTAATTGTGCAACCAGAATTGAACAGCCATTTTGGTGCACATAGCAACAAAGCTCCCTTTTCTTTCCTTTTTTTTTCAATGAAGTTAATGCAATGTGGTAAAAGAAAAAGACTAGCAGAATTTCTGCCTGCTGACAGCATTTACATGCATCACCACCAGCTTAGACTTCAGAGTTCTGGCTAACACTGTGCAAGCATCGACACCTCTTTCAGAACCTTACCAGCTTTGTCAATTTCATGGAGTGTGAGTTCCTCTTGCAGCAGTGTATGCACTCCCTCACAAAGCTTGGCAAGGTGCCGCCAATAGTCGTGACGAAGGATACCAGTCAGGCTAGGCAGCGAATAAAAGAGGAGCCACTGTCTCCATTCAGATGCCTTCCAATGGCTTCTCTCTTTAATGGATCGTGGCAACCTTGTGATGCAGTGAGGTGGCTTGATGGAGAGCAGCCTGACATCTATTTCTGCCAGTGTCGATGGTGCACCTGCAATGAATGCACCATAGTTGAATTTCTCTCATTATTGTGACCATGTAAATGTAGCCTGAAAAGTATGGGGTTATGAGAAATCAACCTTGAATGAATGGCACTGCACACTAACCAAACAAAAACGGCATTCACCTCTCTTACAGAATAAGCTTGAAACATGACTCAACTAGAAATAATTAAAATTGCCAAACACATTCAGTATGAAACAGCAGCCAAAAACTGATTTTCAGCATTAACAGCAACTTAGCTATAGTGGATGTTAGCATAACAAGTTTATTCATCTTTAATGTGTAATTAATAAGTACCTCTTTCAACATCATGCTAAGTAGAACAACATGGCAGCCATTCAGACGTGCAAATCACAGATGCTCACAACTGTGGTTTCATGAAAGGCTTACTTTGGGGCAACCAGCGTTGGCAGTAACATATTGTCACAGGCGGAAAAGATAGCAGAAAATGACAAAGTCCAAGTATGTGACGTACACGTCGTCTTAAAGTTCTGTGTGCGAGTGGGACCACCGACAGTTGCGCGCACACGTTCATCATCCACAGCAGCGTCAAGCTTTTGTTGTCATGCAATGTGTTCTCAATGCTTCTCAAGCTTTTTCAACGTGTTCAGCCACCAAGATGGCCATGACACAGCCAGTAAAGAACATTGCAGCCCGCCACGGCAAAGTCCAAAGGCAAGAGGAAGAAAGTGCGGACCAAGTTGGTCCTTCACGACGACATCTTGCACTGCTACAACGGCTGCCCTGTCAATGCTGAGCTTTTCCTCATTCTTCCTGCACATCTCCGCTCAGATGTTATGGCCCAGTGTCATTCATGATGCACCTACTGCCGGATAGCTAGGAGTGTCACGCTTGTATGACCGCATTCGCTGGCGATTCTTTTCGCCTGGCCTCTACCATTCTGTGTGACCGTACGTTGCAACATGCATCCTTGCCAGAGGCGCGACACCTGCGCTATTGCCTGCTCGAAGACTTCAGCCCATTGAAACACCAGATCAGCCATTTTTCCGAGCTGGCCTCAATTTTCTAGAGCCTTTTCCCGTGCTGGCCAACGGGAATAGATGGATTGCCATTGCTACCGACTACACAACACGGTATGACGTCACATGAGCACTTTCCGCCCGCAGCGCTACCGACGTAGCCTATTTCATTCGTCATTATATTTTAAAGGAGTGCTGACACGAAATTTTTCACTTATCGTTTTATTGCGTCAAATGATAGACCAGGTCCCCAAGAGCCTAGAAAATACACCGGCAAGCGTGAGTGCGCCCTGAAAAATTAATTACAGCATGTTTTTAAAAGCTAGTTTCGGGTCCTACTGTACCCTGACGTCACGGCAATGGGACGAGTAGCGCCACCAGGCGGTAGTATGTGAATGCGCACGCTTTCGTGACGTATCTTCGTGCGCGCGTAGCTCCATCGTCTGCTTTGTCTGCTGCGCACCACACATGTGGCAACTGTCGCGCCGTCAACGATGGACGAATATTTGTCAACAGACGCCGACGACAGCAACGACTTCGGCAGGGAGGAAGATGCCGAGCTTGCCGACCCCACGAATTATTTCGCATTCGACCCGCTTGCAAGTACGTCAGAAGACGAGTCATCTGAGAGTGATAGCGCCATGCAGACGGCTTGCGCATCAGGAATGTCGAATGGTAAGAATTCACTGTTTTTTGCTTGATCTTGCGCGGGCATCTTCCGGATGTTCTACGGAAGTCAATAGCGTTCGTGTGGATTTCGTAATCCTATTACTTGCTTGAAATTATTGGTACTCGGCGCAGATTTGACACCTCATGTATGCTTTGTCCTGTCGCTTTCCTATGCAGCCGCACTGTGCACGCAGTATGACAACCTCTTGCTGGTCGTAACGCCTAAACATTACGGTTGAACCCTTTATAAAAGGCATGCTCCGGGCAGCAATTATTGCCTTTTATATGAGGTGTCTGTTATAAGCAGGGTACCTAGTATGCATTTTCTTATCAACCCGCATTTTACTGTAGGCACACTGGTGTCTCTTATACCCATTTGTCTCTTATATCAGTGCCTCTTATAAAGGGGTTCGACTGTATATCGATAACGTAATCTGCGTAGGTGCCTCTGTGGGAGTTGCCACCCGATGGACACAGACGTAGTCGGTGTGCTGTCGGGAAATCGACAAAGTCGCGCTCTAGTGCCGGATGAGGCAGCCTGTGTCACCGCGCACCTGACGTTTCAGCGTGGGTGCTTAGACATTGACGCCCTCGAGATAGCTACCCTTGATGGAAGATCGACCAGGCGTCATTGAGGCACCGGAAATCCACAGGTGTTACTTCTGCGGTTGATCTAAGTTAGAAGAACGGAGCGTTGGGCGAGTTGGTATTGCATTGTGAATGGCAATTTTGCGCAAAAAGGGACACACGAAAACGAAAGGAAGAACCCACAAGACTAGCGCAGACTAACAACTGAAAGTTTATTGTCAGAAAAACACACATATAAAGAAAAGGGCAGACACGTGGTTATGATTACAGGTTGGCGGTTAGATAATCTACCTCAAGTTTATGCAAGTTGGGACCTAAGTTTTGCTTTGAGCTAACTTTGGGCCATGCAGACATCTTGGCCTTGGCGCGCTCTGTGGCTGACAGGGTTCCTGAATGTGAAAGAACAAGGTGTGTCGCCGAGGGAGCAGAGGTCGCCACCACGTTCAAGGGGAAACCTGGCAAGAATTGTAAGGTGAATCGTTTGGTGGATTTTATGGCCACCAGTGGAATCAGACCTTTGATCTCGGATAAAGAAGGTTCTTTCGTCGTGATGCAAGAGGGCACCTTTTCGGAAAAGGGGACGCAAGCCGTGAACAAGAACCTTAGGCGAGTCAAGGACAAGCCTGCTGACTTGAAGAAAAGGGCTGTAAATCTATTGTGCGAGAAGAAGCTAGAAGGGTTATGCGCTGGTGTCGAGAATGAGAAAGGACAAGTATTGAGGTTGTTCTTCACAGTAAAAACCCATTAGGAAGGTGACCCCTTTCGGGTGATTGTTTCGGAACGCGGCAGCTGGTAGTACTTGGTGTCTGGTTATTTGCAGAAACATCTTTCGTCCCTAAGCATCAAAGACCCCTTCCGTGTCAAGAACTCTGATGACGTGATCCAGTTCCTGGCGGCTGGAACTTTCTCCCACATGTCTGGGTTTAGTGTCGACGTTGAGGACTTATTTTATTCTCTGGAACATGGTAGTCTGCTGAAGTTCGTGCGCGAATGCATACAGGATGATAACGATGAACAAATCTTCCAAAATGAGTGCGGTATATCTGTGGGGGCCTTTTTAGAAATACTAACCATATATTTGGACTCGACTTTGGTAGCTTGGAAGGCTGATGTGTATAAGCAGAGATCCGGCGTATGCATAGGTTCCCGGGTTGCGCCCATACTTAGCGAAATTTTCCTGAGCAGGATAGACCGCGACCTTGCAGTAGTGCTAGATGGTTTAGTGTTGAAGGTAATGCGGTATGTGGATGATTATCTTGTCTTCGTTGAGGGGAGTGGAAGTGCCAATGCTAGGGACAAGGTGCTTAAGGTCTTCAAGGAGAAAGGGTGCGGGTTGAGCTTCACTTCCGAAGTTCCTAGGGAAGGGCGCATCCAGTTTCTCGACTTGAGGATCCACGACAGAGCGTGAGCACACCTGCTGGATGTATTCTCCGAGGTCCGTGAAGCCAGTTCTGGATTACAGGTCCGACCACTCTAAGTTGGTCAAGGATGGGATCGCCACGTCTTGTCTGGAGTCCGCTTTGCGTAAGTCATGCCCACATCAAATGAAGGAGGCTTTTTCTAATCAAGTCAATCGACTTGAACGGTCCAATTATCCATGCAAATCTTTGGCTTTCCTCTGTGAACGACTATTGAGGAAGTTGAAACGTGAAGGTAGTGGTGGTGCAATGACGGAGGCTCATGTTAAGGATAGGCCGGTTGTAAGCATTCCGTATGTGCATGCCTTTTCGCACCGCATGAAGAAGGTGGGAAGTCGTTTTGGCATTGACGTAGTATTCTCCGCCAAGAATAATTTAGGTCGCATCTGCGCAGCCGTTGAAAGGAAAGTTGAGGGCGGCAAGAAAAGATGGAATGATTGTGATGTTAAGCACCGGGACAGATTGGTTGAATGTGGTAAGGGGGTAGTATATCGTATCCCACTATCGTGTGGAAAGTGTTACATCGGTCAAACCGGGCGCTGTTTGAATAACCGATTAATGGACCATAGGAACTCGTTGAAAGGGCAGCCTTCGTCTAATCTCTGCCTGCATTGCAAGGAATGTAAGTGTCATCCACTATTGAATGACACAAAAGTGTTGTCCAGGCTCAAAGATAGGACCGCGCGAGAGATTGTTGAGGCTTTTTATATTGACAAGTCCGGTGACATGTGTGTGGCAAGGCCATCAGGTGAACTTGCATAAACTTGAGGTAGATTATCTAACCGCCAACCTGTAATCATAACCACGTGTCTGCCCTTTTCTTTATATGTGTGTTTTTCTGACAATAAACTTTCAGTTGTTAGTCTGCGCTAGTCTTGTGGGTTCTTCCTTTCATTTTCGTGTGTCCCTTTTTGCGCAAAATTGCCATTCACGATCTAAGTTAGCTGTTGCTGTTGAAGCTGATGTACGCTGAATCGCAAGCTGTCCCTGGCCTGCAAAGTGCACGCTTTCATAATAAAACTCTTTGTTGGGCTAGTTGGTACATGCTTACTGAAATACAAATAGACGCAAACCTTGGAGGAAGAAAATTAGAGACAGAACACAAAATGACGCCCTTTTGTGTTCTGTCTCTAATTTTCTTCCTCGAAGGTTTGCGTCTATTTGTATTTCAGTATGCATGCTTTCAGTACACTTCCAGCAAAAGTGCGGTGGTCGCAAGTACGACGCGTCATCCACGCACTCAAAACGTGCATGGGCGCATGTTACTTGCTAATATTGCTATGTCCATATTCCATATCGCGTGTCCAACTAAATAAAGGGAAATGAAAAAATACATGTATAAGTGGCGTTGGACACCTCCGGTCGTCAGACAGCACAAATTATGCACGAACTCGAAATCACAATATGTGAAATCAACACCAAGAGCATCATCTTATACAGCATCAATCAATTCGCTTATACAAGAGCATCGCACAGAAAAAATAGATGGGAATATGTAACAGTGTCACGTGTTGATACATAAAAACTTTCAGAGCTAGAGCAACCGATGGGCAACTAATGCAGCCTTCCTTCCTCTCGAAAATTTCTACCTCAAGTACCTCCAGTCAACTTTTGCAGAATGGAATGGCGAAATATACATACAGAAAAAATGGAATTTGCATAGGCTCGTGGATAGCTCCTATCCTGAGTGACCTGTACCTTTCTGTATGTGACAAGAAACTCAGAGTGCACTGACAACCTAAATGTGACAACCTAGGTACGTCGATGATTTTATTGTGTATTTACGTTATGACGAAGATGGCTTTGAGAGTGCCGTTTCTAGCATGCTTGAAGTGTTCTCCGAGTGCCTTGAACCCTTGATTGTCACTCATGAGGTCCCCAAGAATAATTTTATTAGGTTTTTAGACCTGGGTCTGTACTGCTCTGCCGACCATGTGTGTTGGGGCTATGAACCGAGAGGCAACAAAACAATTCTTCCTTATCATTCGGCACATTCGAAGCTAGTCAAATGAGCAACAGTGCAGTCATCTTTCCATCAAGCCCTAGTTAAATCATGCATTCACCGATGTGACACGAGTTTTTTCAATCAGGCCCACCCTGCCTCAGTGATTCAGGGTACCAAATGGTACTTTTGGCTTCAGCAGTGGAAGCACAACTTAAGTGCTCCAAGAATGCTCGCGCAGCTATTGGCAGCGATGATGCCCGCAGCTGCCCAAGAAAGCTAACTGTCATACCCTACGTCCACACCGTGTCGCACAACCTTCGTAAGCTTGTCGAAAGGTTGGTATTCATGCTGTATTCTCTGCACCTGTGCGGCTGTCCACACTTTACAAAAAAGCAAACTCGCAGAGCAAATCGAGGGAAGCCTGCTCGATTAAGCACAGACACCCTTACGTCGCCTGCACAGAGCGTGTTGTATACTCGATACCACTGATGTGTGACAAGGTGTACGTCGGACAAACAGGCAGATGCCTCAACACGAGGCTTACAGAGCACAACTAACACTGCTCTAAGAAGGATGCTGGCCACCTTGCCGTACACTACAAGGATTGCGGCTGCGTACCCGTGTTGGGAAACACGAAGGTGGTGAGCAAAGAAAAAAGTAAAGTAGCACGGAAAATCGTCAAGGCGGCAGAAATTTTTGAGAGGAAGGAAAGCTGCATTAGTTGAACATCGGTTGCTCTAGCTCTGAAAGTAAGAAAGTTTTTAGGTATTAACACGTGATATTGTTACATATTCCTGTCTATTTTTGCTGTACAATATGATGCTGTTGGTTTTGATCTCCGCACTAGGCACACTTCACGTGTCAAACAACGCACGCATTGAAAAAGTGCCTACTTAAAGGAGTGGTGACACCAAATTTTTGGCTTGCGCGTCCTTCGCTTTTGGCATTTCTTATAGCTCTAGGAAGCATGATACAAGCACCGAGATTCACGTATTCTCGCTAAATAATTTAATATTGCCTTATTTATGTGGGAAACTTTTGGTTTCGGTTTTTGGGCATTCAGTTGGGCAGTGACATAGCAGTGTAGTGGGCTTGGTCACGTGACCAACCGAGGCTGTAACACACGTCGTGCTGAGTGTCGTCTACTCTCGCACACAGGTCCGCAGGTCACTCACGTCACTACAGATCTGGTGTGACATCACTACAACTTTCTTTGCCCCTCCTATAGAGCTACATCAGTGTTGGCGCGCTAGCGATGGGTCTCAATCAGGAGAGTGAGCATTTAGGTACACTTTAGAGGTGAATTAAAATATATTCGAAACGTTTGCTGTGTCTTGCCCTTCTTATGGAGTGTCCTTGCATACAGAGGAAACCCACAACAGGCTTGTTATAGCCTCGAAATTTGATGGCACCACCCCTTTAAGCGATTCTATCCAGTTATAAAAGTCAGTTGAAGTTCAGCGCTTGTGTTGCCCCTTGTGGGCGTGTTCGTCGTTTCAACCGGTGTGCGCTGCCATATACCGTAATGACTTACCAACTAGCCCACAAGTACATTTTAAGCAAGTACATTTTATTACAATATAATGATTACGACCCCCTCCCCCCCCATCAAAAGAAGTACCATGCATCCCTTAGGACTGACTTCTCAGGCTCATCAGAAACAGAAGATTAAGAGTGTATCTGCATGCATAGTGATTAGAGTGTATCTGCATGCATAGTGATTACACCACCGTAGATGGGCATCAGTGATGTGCAGTATATACAGAGCTCTCGCTCGTGCCTTTATAAGCAATGCCTCCAATGAACATTCCTTCTTTTCCTGCACTACCTATGTTAATATCAGTGTTGTCCCCATTACAGTTTACATGAAATCATAAATGGCCCTTAGATAATGATTGCACAGGTTTTATGCCCAAACACCACAATATGATTGTGAGGCATGCCGTAACGGAGTACTCCGAAAATTTTGACTGCCTTAAGTTCTTTAACATTCACCTAAACCTAAGCACATGGGCATCTATCATTTTCGCCTCCATCAAAAATGCGACTGCCACAGCCAAGATCGAACCTGCAACGTTCACGTCAACAGCTCAGCCCTCCGATGCCCCCCAAAAAATCGTACCCATGAATGGTGTGCCATGAACCTGATGATGATAAATGGTGCTTTATGGCGCAAGGGCCACTGATGGCCAAAGAGCGCCAGTACATGATATGGAATGTGAACGATGATGGTGCTAAGTGGCTGTATGGGGGGCCTAAAATTCTGTGCAATAAAGTGCGTAAAATATAAAGTGGTTAAAATCATGGGACTGAAGTGAGTGAGGATAATGAGAATGAGTGGCGAGAGGTCGTACAAGTAATACTGTAAAACTAATGAAATAGCACGAATGCCTCGTCAATTCCCTTGAGACCAAGGGCTGGGAGGCAGATGCTTTCTATAGTGCAAATACCGCAACAGCAGCCTCTTTTGAGAGGCCGTGCTACGGATTACCGGGACATATGACATTGAAAGTATCCACATCTTTTAAAAACTCTAAAAGTGTTTCGTGTTTAATGAGCGGTTCTCTACCTAAAAACATTAAAGGATGGAAAGGAATTTGCTGCTTGTAAAGTAATGGGAAATGCTTTCTTCTATACGGCTCTAGTTCTGCGCATTGTAGGAGTATGTGCAACACTGTCAGTGGCTCACCACATCTATCACAGCTGGGCGAGTCACCTCCGGACAAAAGGTGAGCGTGTGTACTGTACGTGTGTCCTATTCTTAATCTGCAGAGTGTGACTTCTGTACGACGTGTTTTTGATGTTGGTGGCCAGTTACCGAGGTCTGGCTTAACCATGTGCAGTTTGTTCTGTGTTTGACTGTCCCATAGATGCTGCCAATGTGACTTGAGTGCTTTCCTCAGGAAGGGCTTGAGGTCCAGGACGGAGACCTCCCTGGGCGTGTCAGAACCGTCTGCATGGATAGATGTGGCTAGCCGGTCAGCTAGTTCATTTCCCTCGATATCTCGGTGCCCAGGCACCCAGCACACTACAACGTTCCGCTGGGACGAATAGATGGTACATAAAAGTGAATAGAGCCGTACGATTACTGGATTTTTGTGTTTTTTCACAGTGTTCAGTGCTTTGACGACGCTTAAAGAGTCCGTGTATATAACTGCCTTGGGCATGATTGATTGTTTAATGTGCTTGACAGCCATTAATATCGCGTAGGCCTCTGCGGTAAAAATGCTTGCATTTGGATGCAGTATGCCAGCCTCTGACAGGGATGGACCGACCGCTGCGTAAGATACGCCAACATGGGACTTTGATGCGTCTGTGAAGAATTCAGGACAAGAATATTTCTGTTGCAGTTCAAGAAAGTGCATGCGGATATGTGCAGCAGGCGCGTGCTTCGTAACTTCTATAAAAGATAAATCACAGTTTATAAGCTGCCATTCCCAGGGCGGGAGCTCTTCAACAGGAGCCATCAGCTGGGGTTCGAGAAGTGGGACGTTCATTTCCTCAGCAAGAGCTCTTACACGCAGAGAGTAGGGCTCTCTCATCGCAGGACGGTTATGGAACAAAGCAGAACCAGACAGATCGTTTACAGCATGATATGCAGGATGTTTATCATTTGCATTTACTTTTAGGAAATACGCGAACGATAAATATGATCTTTGCAACTGCAACGACCATTCGTTAGCTTCTACGTAAAGGCTTTGTATTGGACTTGTCCTGAAGGCACCTGTAGAGAGGCGGATGCCTAGATGGTGGACCGGATCCAACATCTTCAAAGCGCTTGGTGTCGCGGACTGATAGACTATGGCCCCATAGTCTATGCGTGTAAGTATAAGGCTCTTGTATAGATTCATGAGGCATTTTCTGTCACTGCCCCAGTTAGTGCGCGACAAAACCTTTAGGATATTCATTGTTTTCATGCACTTGTTTCGAATATGTTTGATGTGCGATACAAATGTTAGTTTCGTGTCTAGTATGACTCCTAGAAATTTATGTTCCGTATTTACAGGCAGACGATGGCCCTGCAGGTGAATATCAGGATCGCGATGTAGGCCTCTCCTCCTGGAGAAAAGGACGCAGGTGCTCTTTTGTGGGTTGAGGCTGAAGCCATTTTCGTCTGCCCATTTCGAGACCTTATTGAGACCAAGTTGTACTTGCCTCTCGCATATTGCGAGGTTGCACGATTTAAAACCTATCTGGATATCATCTACGTATGTCGAGTAGAACATAGTGCGTGGGATACATAGACGTACGGAATTCATTTTGATAAGAAAAAGCGTGCAGCTGAGCACACCGCCCTGTGGTACCCCTGTTTCCTGGACAAACTTTCGTGACAGGACGTTGCCCAGTCGAACACGGAAAGTTCGGTTCGACAAGTAGCTTTCTATTACGTTCAGCATTTGACCCCGAATACCCAGTTCGGAGAGGTCTCTCAGTATTCCAAATCGCCAGGTAGTATCGAACGCTTTTTCCATGTCTAGAAACACAGAAAGAAAGAATTCCTTGTGAATGAAAGCGTCACGAATATGTGTTTCGATCCGTATGAGGTGATCAGTGGTGCACCGTCCCTCTCGAAAGCCACACTGATGTGGATCGAGCAGGCGCTTTGATTCAAGGAAATGAATTAACCGACGGTTTATCATTTTCTCAAAAAAGCTTACAGAGGCAACTTGTCAGAGCTATAGGTCTGTAGCTCGAAACAGAGGATGGATCCTTGCCCTGTTTCAAGAAAGGAAGTACAATAGCCTCTTTCCACGAAGCAGGAATCACGCCTGAAAACCATATAACATTGTATAGGGAAAGGAGGGTTTTCTGTGTTTCGAGGGGTAGATGCACTAACATTGCATATACTACCCGGTCGGAGCCTGGGGAGGATTTGTTGCAGCAATTTAGCGATGCCTGCAACTCAGCTAAGCAGAAAGGTTTATTGTACTCTTCGTAGTTTCCACATTTGCGTTCTAGTTTCTGTCCCTCTATTCTTGCTTTATAGCGTTGGAAACTTTCAGAATAGTGCAACGAGCTGGAGACGTGCTCGAAGTGGGCGCCCAAAAAGTTTGCTTGGTCCTCCAGCGTTTCGCCCTGCATATTAGTCAAAGGAAGTGGGTGTGTTTCTCGTCTATGTATCCTATTAACCCTGTTCCAGACTTTGCCTTCGTCTGTATACGAGTTGATTCCTGACAGGAACTTTTGCCAGCTTTCTCTTCGAGCCTGCCGGCGTGTCCTCCTTCCTTGGGATTTTATATTTTTAAAATTCGTTAGGTTCTCCGCTGTCGGAGAATCCCGGAGCAACCTCCACGCTTTGTTTTGCTTGTTCCGCGCTTTCTTGCATTCGTCGTTCCACCAGGGAACACGTTTAGAACCTGAGCTGCTCGCTTCGGGAATACATTGACATGCAGCGTCAATTAGAAGAGCTGTAAAATACTTCACGGCATCCTCTATCGACAGTCCGGACATCTCAGCCCACGTCACGTGAGTAATGGTTCGGAACCGTTCCCAATCGGCTGAGTCGAGCTTCCACCGAGGAGCCTGTGGAAGAGGGTTGTTTTGGTTCGGCGCACTGAGGATGATCGGGAAATGGTCACTTCCATAAGGGTTTTTCAGAACATTCCATTTAAAATAGGTTAAAAGCAACGGCGATGAAATGGTAAGATCTATAGAGGAGTATGAATTGTTTGCGAGGCTAAAATATGTGGGCTCCTTCGTATTAAAAAGACATAACTTTGAGGAAAACAGGAGCTGTTCAATGAGACGTCCTCGAGCGTCGCAGCGAGAGTCGCCCCAAAGAACATTGTGTGCATTAAAATCCCCGAGGAGCAGCCAGGGCTCTGGGAGCTCGTCTATTAATGATTCTAGGTCCCTTTTGTGGAGCTGGTGATGAGGTGGTATATACAGTGAGCAAATGGTAATGAGTCGATTTAAAAGAACGGCTCGGATGGCAACTGCCTCAAGGGATGTTTGAAGTGTTAGATGGGTACACGCTACACTTCTGTTTACTATAATAGCTACGCCACCTGATGACGCCACAGCATCATCGCGGTCCTTTCGGAAAATGGCGTATTGACGTAGAAAGTTAGTGGTTTTGGATTTTAGGTGTGTCTCCTGTACACACAGCACTTTTGGATTGTACTTGTGGAGGAGTTCTTGGATGTCATCGAGGTTCCTAAGAAGACCTCTTATGTTCCATTGTATTATTTGTGGATCCATATTGTACATGAGATAGTGCTGTGTGTACTGTAGGAGATTGGTGAGTGTTCATTTGTATTATTCTCGTTCACGAGACAGGACCGCCGCCCGGTCCCGTGATGAGTTGTTTTGCTTTCTTGGCACGGTCAAAAGAGCCGCGCCGTTCTTTAGGCACTAGAGGTGCCAACGTCGTGTCGATTGCCTCTTGCGAGGCACTGGATGCCCGCACGCGCGAGCTGACAGTTCGGGTTTGAGGCCTGGCCTGGTGCGACGAGGCCTTGAGACCCGACGACCCTGGGGTCGCGGGGCTCTGTTCGCAAGTTGGCGGAGTAGCCTCAACTACTGCCGCCTTGGGGGCAGGTGCCATAGCCGGCGGTCCGCTCAGGACGGGCCGGGCAAGTGGCGGAGCCCGGTGCGACGCTGCCCCCCTGACGCGCCGCATCCGCATAAGTCGTGCCATAGAATGGTGCGCATCTCTTTCTGGCTTCCCTGAAAGAGACGTTTTCTCTCACTTTCAATGAAATAATGTCCTTTTCTTTCTTCCACGCAACACAGGACCGTGAGTACGCGGGGTGGTCATCACCGCAGTTAACACAGAGAGCTGGAGCCTCACATTTGTCTGACATGTGGTCCTTAGAGGCACACCTGGCACAAGTGGGTTGTCCTTTGCATGTTAGGGAACTGTGGCCATACCTCTGACAGTTAAAGCATCTTCGTGGATTAGGAATGTACGGACGAACTCTTAGTTTCGTGTAGCCTGTTTCTATGGTCTCTGGTAGTTCGCTTGATCCGAATGTCAGTATTATGTGCTTGGTTGGTTTCTCTACGTTGTCCCTTCTTATTTTGATTCTTTGTACATTGACGACGTTTTGTTGTTTCCATCCTTCAAGCAGTTCAGGTTCAGAGAGGTTCAGGAGATCTTCATCTGAGACGACACCACGAACGGTGTTCATGGACCTATGTGGGGTAACTGTGACAGGGATGCTTCCGAATGATGTCAGGTTGGAGAGATTTTCATGCTGTTTTCTGTCTTTGACCTCAAGGAGAAGATCGCCACTGGCCATCCTAGACACCTTGTAACCTGGTCCTAGTTTTTCCTTCAAGCTTTTTGCCACCAGGAATGGTGAGATGGTTCTAGCTTTTTCATCTGACAGCTCGCTGTGAATAACGTGGTACTTGGGAAAATGCTCATGCGTCTTGGAAAAAAGTTGGAGGGGTGCTTCGGTGCGTACCCTTTTCAGGGTACGATCGGATTTGGAAAAGGATGTGCTTAACATAGCATGCGTATTATGTTTCGGCAGCGGTGCCAACCGCCCACCACCGAGCCCAACAAGGGGACGCGACAGGAGATGTGCAAGGACAAGTCTGCCGGCGCCAGCCGTACACCACCGCTATAACCATATATGGTGAGCCAAGACTGGTCATCCACACAAGGTTAACCCTTGCCGCCAGGAAAAAAGGAAGTAAACAGAAGTGAGGAGAAGACAGGAAAGATGAAAAGTGAGAGACAAAGACGAAGGCGCAGGAAGAGAGACAGGAAAAGGCGACTGCCGATTTCCCCTGGGTGGGTCAGCCCAGGGGTGCCGTCTACGTGAAGCCGGGGCCAAAGGGGTGTGTTGCCTCTGCCGGGGGGGCCTTAAAGGTCCAATCACCCGGCGTTGGCTCAACCCCGAGGATCCCCTTTTCCCCGGACACGGCTCAGCCACGCACGGCTAGGCGTGGGAGGAGGTCGAAACCTCCCCGTTAGCTCGGGTCCGTGGTGTCGCCACACACCAAACGCCTGCTCGCGCAGACGCCCCTGCGGGGGCGCCATGAACCTGCTGCAGATAACAGTGTCATTATGGCTGATGGGTATAGCAGCTGATATTTAATGTGTACAAGACTGCTGACTTGGTCAGCCTAGATCTGGCAAAGAAAAGATTCTATGATAAGGGTGTCGATGGACCCCACAACTCTTAACAGGTACACAAAGTTACAGCACCTTCCTCTGCCTAGGTGTGAGGATTTGGCAACCTATTCAACCAACGCTACATACTTCAGCTGCCTTGACACGAACTCTGCCTATCATCAGACACCACTTGATGAGAGCACTTACAAGATGTGCAGTTTTTCTTCACTGTTTTTAAGATGCCATTTTCTTTATCTACCCTTCAGCATTTCATCTACGCTAGTGGTATTTCAATAAACCACGAGCTTAGGAGTGCTTCATGGCCGGATGAATATATATACATATATGCCGATGTCGAATTTATGTATTGTTTTCCTATTGAAATTCTGTCTAAGAGCCAGTGCCTAGCATCACTTTGTGCCTTTGTGTTGTTCCATGCAAGTTAAGTGTTGCCTTTAAGATCACAAATAAAGTTACTTATAATGTCTATATGCAAGCAAAAGAGATGAACCAAATGGAGAGGACTACATTACCAGAATAGAAGCGGTGACCAGAGTTTGAACTTGACAAGATTGTTTCAGTCAGCTGCCTTGAAACACCTTGGAGAACGCAATGCATGTACTCCACACTGTAGCCATTCACAAGGTCCAGACCTGAAAAAAGAGATGCACCTCATGTAAATATGTTAGCCATGAACTTACACACTGCATCACTATATAATGCCATAACGTGCCTGAGCCGCAAACATTAAGAGATTAATCTGACAGTGCCACAGTACTGTATACAATATTTGAAGCATATTTCCACAGTGAGTGAACGCTAGTGAAGCAGCATGAGTGAAAACATATACACATCAGCATAAAAGAGAGGAATGATAAGAAGAGAGCCCGTGCTTCTTGCTCGGTTGCTTCAAGTAAACACTTTTATATGAATTATACAATGTGCAGTGTGTATACGTTAGTCAGATAAAAACAATCGGCAATCTTCACTGAGTGATGCATCTTTAAACAAAAGTACTGCAACATGGCACACTTCTGAATGCAGACAGAATCCTTAAAAAACTTGTGGGCACACATGTGTTCATCACATACCACAGTGTGTTATTGGCTACACAGACACAGCTGCTGGTGTCCACTCCCGGTGTGCACGCAGCACTCGCAACCACGCACAAATTACCCGGAGGAAATATTGCATGGGGCAGGCTGGCTCCCCTTTTGAACAGTGCCCCTTCACTGACCTTTCAGGTTCATCAGTGCAGTTGGTCCCTTCAAGCCATTGACAATATCTTTGAGTACTGTAGCCAGTTCCATCTCCTCCTTGACCCTGCTTGACGTGCGTGCCTCTGCTGGAAATCCCGTGGTGTACAAAGATGAAAACAATGACATTAGCAATTCAGTGAATGTGTTCACCAATTCATAGTGTGCATGTTTATATTGTAACATACACAAAATGTTAACATAACTATGTTTGGTACAATGTTAACATGATGCTTATAAAAGCCGGAACTTCAAAGTGATACTCACCTTCCTTATGCTCTCCTCGAATTAGACACCACGTGCAGCCAAAGTACCCATTAAAAGTCACCATGTTCTGGACTGATGCTCTTGCTGTGCATCAACAGACACGCACAACACATGAGGTTTTGACACACGAGCATTTCCTTTGTGCTGCCAGCAAACTGCCTCCGTGCTATTGACTTCCTCCACAAATTTTTCCAGGAATAACTGCATCTGTGGATGCGTTCTTCCGAACCAGAGGCCAGCAAGAACAGGGTTCTTAAATCGGATGTGTGGTGGCAGCTCGTTTATTATGAATTGCAACGGCCACACTGAAGTCTTGGATGACTTCCACACGGGACTGCCATTAGTATTTATTGTGAGAGTCAGGTCATCTGGACCAACGTGCTGTTCTTCTCTCAACTTCTTATAGCACTGGGCTCTTGTAATGTCATAAATTGTTGTAGAGGGCTGCTGCAAAGCATCAAGATTGTCATGAAGCTCCTCTGGTCGGGTCGATGACAAACTTGAGTTGTGCTTTCAGGTTTAAAATAACAAAGAAAGAGCTTTCATCTTTTAAAGCCTGCACTGCCTTGACCCTGTGAGAGTTTGTGCATTGAGCAGAACCGTCATGCTCTGTCATACTGCACTTGCAGTGTTCACAGAAGAAGTGGTGCTGTACAGTATCTTCCACTTTCTTCGCCCAGAGCTGCCTTAGAAGAAATTTGCTCCGGGGCCAAGCGTCTGCGCCCAGAAGCAAGTTTATTAGTTTGGTCAAATCGCCCAGAGCAGACCACGTCATACCATGTGATACTGCGAACGAAATGACTGACGCTAGCGCGTCCGCCTTAGTTAGGTTCGAGTTTGGCAGTGTTTCGCGGCCGTGCTTTGTAAACCAAGCTGGTTCACAAACACGCGGCCTGCGGTGCAGCAGTCATCTATTAACGATGGCTGTGTCAAATAAACTGAATAAAATTGGATCGAACAAAAATTGGGTAAAAAAAATGAAAGATAGAATATGTATTTGAAACCGATAGGTAGCGCAAACGTAATGTGAACGTCTAGTGTACTGCTAAATAAATCTAACGACTATGCATAGACTGGCGTTGTGGCGTGTTTGGTTTTCAATGCTTGTTGACAGTTGAAGCAGCGCGTTCGAATTTCTGTCTCTCTCCGTCTTTTTTTTTCTTTTTAAAGGTTTGAAAGATCACAACGCTGCGCGCAAGTTTTATGACGCTGGTAAACTAGTAAAAGCGGCAGACGTGACGTGACATAGGCTACGAAGGGCGAAATAGTGAAGTGGAGTGAGAGCCAAATTAAGGCGCACTGCGGATGAGTCTCTGCTCTGTTCATTCCATTTTGAGCAGCATACACAGCCGATATAAATCGGCTCAGTGCTTCTTGCGATATTCCCAATACATAAATACATATAATAATTGAATCATTTCTTTCCTTCATGTCCCCGAACCGCATATCAAGCGTTTTTGTCATTTAGGTATACAATTGTTTTTCTTTCGCGCTACCACACGTACGTGTTCATGGTGCACGTACACCATCCTTAAGTTGAAGTCCTCGGACAACTGTGCGCTACATTTGTCCTGATTCCCCTACATTACTGAGTCATATTTTAAACAATTACGACGCCACGCAGTGCGACAGGGAACATGAGTGTTAGCTTTCAACCAACATTCCGGCGCCTCAGTCACGCGTGGGAAAGTTACTAAATTCTATACGGCAAGCTGCAGGGAAAGCGAGAGTTAACGACCTTATTCCAGTCAGAGTTCCTGTGTAAAAAGTGGAGAGTTTGCGCACGTGGATCGTATGAAGTTAGCAGTAGAGGCTGTGTACTACGTAGTATACTGTGCTCACAGAGTAACACACGCATTTCGCTTCCACCGTCTTCAGTAGAATCACACCGGCCTACATAAGCTCGTACACTTACACTAGATCCCACATATCCTTTAATGGGCACGTTCGTAGCAACATGACTTGGTTATCCCGAGAATTAGCGCGCACCACTTGCGTGCAAATTTGATTAACAGTGTCAGAGGTTATCACGCACTGCTTCGTTTATCATGCTTGGTTGGAAAAGCTTTATTAAGTATTCAGGGGAAGGGGTAGAATGGGAAAGAGCAACTAGGTATGAAAGAAGGAATTTTTAAGGGCTCTTTCTTTTTGTGAAACACCGTTGATGAAAAACAGCTGATACATCAATCATGAAAGACCAACTGGTCCAATCGTCCACTTTAATAATGAAGCTGTACAAGTTACACATCTCAGTAAAACGTTCGTGAGCATAATAAAATCCCAAGCATAGAACAAAGTTCACAACTTCTGTTCAATTGAAGAATTAGTCTGCTATGCATGAAGTTGGATCACCAGGGGTGGAGTTTGACGCCGCCTCCACTGCAATTTTTGTTGAGCGTTAGCACCGCGTTACCTCCTAACTAAAAAGGCTACAACCGCATGAAAATTAATGTGAAATAGCAGATAATGTAGATGCTGCATGTTCACGTGTCATTCCATCACCACTGTACACGTGGAGCTGTGTGTTTGGACTTTTTACTGCAACGTGGACTTTCTTTGGGATATGTACGCATTCGTGTGCCATGTCGACGTCCTTATATGCAACAGTAGTTACGTGCTACCTAGAGCACAGTTTATTGTTTATTGCCACTGCTCAAGTATGTAAGAAAACTTTATAACAGCAAACAGTATGAGAGCTGGCACTGACAATATGTTACTACCCGTCTCTTGCAAAGTGTGAGACTAAATTCTTCTAATTTGCTATAAACTAAACAGATCAGTTGTCAGCTTGTAAATATTGCATCAATATGTTGCAGTATTGGTGGAGAATATTGAGAAATCGCATATCTGAATGATGCAGGCTTGCGCTTCTGATACAGTTTCTTTTTTTTTGGGGGGGGGGGGGGGGGGTGTTATTTGCTGTTTTCATTTCAACCTCTTAAATAATTACAACATGTTTCCGAAATAAAGATTCAGTTGTGAGTATCGCACGTCCTGTCCTCTTTCTGTGGTCCCTGTCTTATCAGCGGCATGGTTTCATTCAACGTAACAAACCAACCAGCCCAAAAGTCTGTTCTCTTGAAATTCTCATTGTAATTAGCACGCATAACAGATTTTGTCAAAAATATTCATTAACTGCAACAATATTTCTTCCAGTACGTGCAGAAGTCTGTTTCTGAAACAAAAACGAAGCTTTTTTTTTTACTTTCAAGTAGCCAAACGTAGCTGCGAGCAGTTGAAGTCACAGCCGAAAGGTTGCATTTTTGTCGTTTTTTGTTGTTGGGAAGCGTGGTAGGCCGCACGATAAAGCGCAGCGAACAAACATGCTCGCTTATGTCAAGTATGATGATGGCTACCGGGCGGTTCTGCCCGACCGGCTAATTAAGGGTTTTGCGCCAAGTGACGTCGACGATTTTTCGAAACACCGGAAAGTCCAAGCGCACTGGCGTAGCGAAGATGGGGCGACGGAGGGCTTCTACCCTGCAACAGTTCACGCTCTTGCTGGTAAGTGAGCTCCTGCTTCACATTATTTTGCTCTTCATACTCTCGAACTTTCGGCAAGTTTGTTACAAAATGCTAAATATCACGTGAGCTGCTTCTGTGTCTAACTGAAGTGCGCCTCGTTCGGAAAAGATAGTCCAGACAAGCACCGTGTTGCATGGTTTACACGAATGCCACAGGCTGCACCTGAGATTGCAATAAAATCCGAGCGGCATTCAACTTCTCACTCAGGGTTGTTCTTAGTGCAAGCGGTTGATAGGAACAAATCGGGCTGCACTTTATATCCGCGCGAGCGCGATCGAAATCAACAGATATATTATCTGTGTGGAGGTAGCATAAGTAGCAGTAAAGTTTTCAGCATATAGTGTTTTTCACGCCTAACGTCAACAGCGACGAGTTGAGCTTATCCATAGAGCAAGGGTCTCAAACACGCGGCCGTGAGCCGCATGCGGCCTGCCGACATTTCTCTTGCGGCCCGCGGCCCACATGTGACAGTCTTCGTCCCATATTTATTTTGTGAATTTGTGACTGGTCGTAACATTGCTAAATGGCGCACGCATTATTTTCTCGCCTAATATGATTAATAACGTTTTGTGCAGGTAAGCTAAACAGGCGGGACTAGTCTCAAGCATTTTTCTCGTGAGGCACCCGATGCGGTCACCATGTGCTGAAACATAACAGCGGAACAAAAGCTCTACACATCACTGCAGCATCGGCGTTTAAATTGTATGCATTGCGTAGATCGCTATCGATATGCAGCACTAAACCTGACGCCGAATTCCCTTCAGAAGTGACCCATATATGAGATATGGGAAAGACCTTTCAAATGAGAGCCGTAATGTTAGATCAAATTTTGTTCAAGCTCCTTCCCTCCCCCCGCCTCGTTCTTATTCGCTGTTCCGGCCTTTTGATGAAATTTCGCGACTGCGGTCCGGTAGCAGATGCTTGAGAACCCTACACTAGTCACTTATCTCAAAAAGTTAAACACTAAGTAATTTTATTGTTTCACGACCTAGAAGGCAGGCTAGTCGATTTGACTTAACATTTAATGTTGAGTCCCTAACGTATATCGGCATCTATATGTTTTGTTCTCGGGGCCAAAATTTCATAAAGACACATGAATGGGAATGGGATACTTGGTTGGTAATCAATGTTCTAAAGCTAGTGCACATGTTCAGCCATAAAGGAACACTAAGATAGAAGAATGAGTACTGTGTGTGTACTTTTGAAATCATGCATGTGTCTACAGGTGCTTTTAGAGCAAGAATATCTGCAAATTTCTCACAAGCCTCCAATGAGCACAGCACATATAGGAAGGTGAAGGGAAAGCCCTAAGTACAAATGTGTAAGAGTTTATGAAAAGCTATGTTTAGCTATCTGACTGCTTTATGAAACTAAAGTCTGGCAAATTAAACAGATCAAAGCGTGGCATCATGAGCTGCGGATAACAACAGGAGAACATAGCCAGCTCGAAGAGCCACGGAGTAAACACACTGAATAGGTTGTCTATTATAATATTTTAGGCAGCGAAATGTATATGGTCTGCATTTTAATTCTGTACATCTCTAAACAGAATTTCTCATTTTCAGTAAGAATCTGGTGTATAATAGTGGGCTTCCTTATCTTTAGTTAACTAACCCTGTCTGAGCTTTTTTTTTCCTGATTGCTTCTCACCACCTTCTTTTTTTTTTGCATTCTCTGGAATTCATATGCCAGTGATGGGGGGCTCTTGCGGACATGTAAATATTTTTATTTAGGATTACGTTAACCAAACAAAACGTTGCACTGATTAATGCATGGACAAATAATTGGCTGCTAGTAAGAACGCGAAAGTGTTAAAAATATTGGGAAATATTTCGCGCAAAGTGACACTAGGACTAGAAAGGACACAACGCGTGTGCTAACTTTCAACAGAATGGTTTATTTCAACCAAAGCACGAATATATACAGTGGCGATGCTCACACGCTACAGCCAGATGTCATGTGCAGAGAAGTACGTTTTTGACATTCTGATTTTAACAGGTGATGCGCAGACAAGTGATATTTTCTTATCATAACCTTTTTTACAAGATATGGGAACCAACCACCAAACTGATGCACGTTAGAAAAATACAGCTCTTTTTCTGACAGGGACAGGGACACAATCGCTACCTAACTTTGCGATTTTGGCTGATTCTACTATTAGTCTGGTTAGTTCATCACGGTTTGCCAATAACACCTTGGTGTTCTCAAAAAACGGGGCGCAACCACAAGCTCTGCAATGCATCGCGAGCCAGCCATCGTTACCCTTCTTTACAAGGTTGCAGTGCCCTCGTAACCTGTCCTTCAGACAACGCCCCGTTTGTCCGACATACTGCTTTCTGCAAGAGAGGAAAACTTGATACACCACAGCCTCTCTACAGTCCACGAACTGAGTCTTATGTCTTCTATGGCTTCAGTCACCCTGGGTGTTGTGACTATCGTAGAGCAAGTTCGTAAGTAATCAAAGGCACATCGATAACGTTGAACAATAGCACAGTCCGATGCTTTTCTGGTCACAAAACTCCGACCTCAGTTTCATACAGGGACAGAAGCTGCCGTTAGAATTGCCGCAATCAGCACGGGGGCATCCGTGTACGCCCGCTACGCTTGGCTGAATGTTGTGCCGGTTCAAGGCAAAGGTTTATTGTGCACCAAACTACAATAATTCAACTACCACTCATACTTCACCTGACATACGACGTCGTTGTAGCATCCGCGTGTGAAGAACTTAGTTTCCCATATATTTTTTCTAAGATATCAAGGCTGTGATTGATCCAGTCATACTTATGCAGCAATATTAGCTGTACATGTTGTTTCAGCGTGGTTCCTTACGGCAGGTAGGCGAGTGCGAGGGCGTTTATTCAGGCACATGATATTTTTTACTCAGGCTTTTGACAGTGCACAGGACTTACAAGCCCACCAACTCGCCAAATGAAGTCTCACAGCAAGAGTTGAGCCAGCGATGATGGCGCTATTTACATAATAATAATAATAATATCTGGGGTTTTACGTCCCAAAACCACGATATGATTATGAGAGACGCCGTAGTGGAGGGCTCCGGAAATTTGGACCATCTGGTGTTCTTTAACGTGCACTGACAACGCACAGTACACGGGCCTCTACCATTTCGCCTCCATCGAAATGCGACCGCCTCGGCCGGGATCGAACCCGCGACCTTTGGGTCAGCAGCCGAGCACCGTAGCCACTGTTCCACCGAGGCGGACAGGCGCTATTTACAGTCAGACCGTCTACGCCACTGGTGTTTAACATGGACTCATTACAAAAAATGAAAAGCTCTACATCCCTGTGTTTACAATTTATAAAAGCTAACTTCACTCCGCTGCATCCTACCTCAAAGAGCTTCAGGAGCCATTGCAATAGAAAATGACAAAGCTTTCGCAAGGTAACGTCTGTGTGCCGCGTGAATACACGCTGATCTCTAGTGTCTGTAACCTAGTCTTGACACGCAGTTTGTAACCACATTCTGTTCATTTTCTATGCGTCGCACTTTACAATGTGCCACAAGGGCACTCGGGTGCCTCTAATCTTCGCGCTGGTGGCTCCTTCACAAATCACAACCTGGGTTACTTTGGCTGCTTAGACGGACTACGTTTGCACTGCGTGATGCAATGAATTTCTTAATGAGGACTGCACAGGGGAAACTTGATTAAATGAAACGGAAGCCACGTTTCACTAACCCATAGAAAATAATTACATGTGCTCACAAGCACGAGCTGTGTTGCGCTTTGGATTTATTCAGAACGCGAAAAACACAACATGGGACAAAATAACCAAAACCTTTCGAGCTGAGGAAACACTAACGCCCACTGCGTCCGTATTTATTTATAATTGCTTATAAGAACATCACACCGTCAAGACGCTAATTTACAGTAAGCAAAGTAAGAATGCCACAACTGAAAGAGAAAAGCAGAAAGCTATGCGCAACATTTTCATAGCACTGGCAAACTCTCTCCAAGATCAGTACATGAGGGAGCAAACTAGGGCAAGAAACAAAGCAAACTCTAACGTAGAGTATAAAAATTAAAAAGTTAGCTTATTGGACATTCAGTAAATGAAAATAAAAAAAATGTTCTTTTTTTTAACAACAGCAAACAAGGAAACAATGCAAAGCACTTAATAAGCTGGAAAGAACCTAAAAAAAATAGGAAGCTGCGAAAGAAACAGCACCGGCCCGCAGCTTTGCCTTCTCGCTATGCAAAGACATTTTCTCCATTCACCATGAAGTCGTCAGTCCGAATAAAGTCGGTGGCGTCAGTATGTTTCTCACTCACTCTGACGTGTTCAGAGTGGAAGGTAAATCCACCAGCATCCTGTCGTGGTATTGCATGCTTCCATATTGTCACGTGGTTGTGAAGTCGACGAAGGCAACAGGCGACGTGTCCAAGATGAAACTGTTTATTAGGCCGAACTTGTGGCCAGTAAACGGAAAGTAAGATTACAGCAATACACGCTGGCACTGATAGCGGCGAACAGAGCGTCGGCCGTCGAACAACTGAACATCGTTGGAACGCGCCGGCTTTTATAAATCACGCGTCGAACATTCTAGCCTTATCACTAGTCGTCGCGCAAGCTCTGGAATAATCTTGAGTGTTACCGTCTTGCGTGCAATCTTAACAAAACGATCTACTACAACCGAGAAGCTTCTGGAACAATAAGGCGCGGTCTGCGCCGAGTACTGCTGATAGTCTTTGTGGGCGGAAACCGAATACAGTAAAAGGCGCATGGCAATATACATCCCTCTCAACGCCGTCCCTCGTCAAACTAAACTTCTTTTCACTCGTAGCCGGAGCGGCAACCTGGTACACAGCAAGTCTTGGGCATCGTCGCTCACGTACACCATCCGTGTCCTCGCACACAATTCTCACAGCCGTCAGTCGCACAAATTTAGAAAAACCAGGAAAACGGAACGTTGATGCCGCCGCTTTTCTCAGGCCCCCAGCTCTCCCTACGCAGTGAAGCTCTCCTCAATGCCCCCCCCCCGCGCGCTCCTAGTGCCGCCGCGCGGCCACTGCGGTGACATAGCAAGCTCTCCCCATAGTGTTACAGAGAATTTTTGTGACCAGAAAAGCATTGAAGGACTCTGACGATAGCAAGAACACAAAGTGTATTAGGTACAGGTTACACGAACTCACAGATACTGAGAAAATGAACTCGTGTCCTTTCAGCCCACTTTCCAAGCAGTATCTGTCTGGTTCACTGTCTGGAGATAGTCTCACAGTCTTGTTCACTGTCTGGAGATAGTCTCACAGTCTTGTTCACTGTCTGCTGAATGCCTCTGATCGCACCGCATCTCGGCACCTTTTCCCCGGTGTCTAGAAACCACGAAGGCGCTGCCAAGCACACTTTCACTGTCGCAGTGACAGGATAGCCGAAGGTAGAACCGTTCCTGCCCTAAACTGAGACACCATAATTTTTTCTTCCTTCCTTTGTTCTTTGGTTGAAGAAAGACGCAATGCGCTTGCGGAGTGAACTCCGTGTTCCGAACTCCCGTGGAGGGAGTGAACTCCGTGTTCGATTTATCGTGTTAGTTGTAGATTGTATGTAGAAAGATTTAATGAGCAGGCGGGACGATAATCTTTTCTCTTTTTCGATGATTGAAGCCGATTGCTAGTCAAGACAGTGTCCACTTTTTTCATGATGCTCTGCCAGGGCGTTCGAAACCGTATGTCCTTTGGCTACGTCATTATGATGCTGCTGTAGCCTTCTTTTAAAGTTTCCAGTCTCGCCTATATAGCATGTCTGGCAGTCCTGGCATGGAATTTTGTAGATGACGCCAGGGTATGTTTCCTTTTCACTGTGGCCTTTGACTCAGATCAGGGATCAGCTGTTGTTTCAGCTTGCTTGAAGGGTATGGTAATCTGGCACTTAGTAGTCTCGGAATATTCTCAGTGATGTGATAGCTGCGCCAATGACGCCACACTGCGCCAAGAGACGAAACCTGCTACATCCTGCTACATCTTGGCAAAAATTTCATTATTTGCACCAAGCATGTGCCAAGATGTCGTTTTTGCGTTCATTCAATGAGAAACGAGACGACAGGTGCTCGAAATCCATACGTTATCCCTGCAATTTCGAGTGGTCATTGCAGTAGACAGGAAGGTGCTACGTCGTTGAAGTGGTTGCTGGGCACATGCCTTCCAAACAATTTCAACTTGCCCTTACTGCGAAGCTTACTGCGTTAGTATGGTCTAGTAGTAATAGAAAACTGTGAGATAACATTAATCAGTTCAATAAAATAGTTTGTAACGGTTGTGGTTACAGTCAAAGAATAGTAATAATGACCTAGATGTTCTTGGACGACAGTCTTACTTGACTGACTGTAGTAAGACACAGTAATTCAGTGTGTGCACATGGAACCGACGGTTTATTTAACTTTTTCAATTTGTAGCGCTAGTTCTAGTTTACTTCTAAAATATTTCATGCGGGGTATCTATGTTTTAAGGGCATACAATGGACAGACTTAATGAACAATACTACTTGCTGTGCCTGTGCAGGCCTGCAGCCAGGAATTTTTTATTGGGGGGGGGGGGGGGTGCACTTGTAGGCCTTGAAAAACGCTTATTTTCGTTATTTTTTTTCTCGGTAACACCCCCCCCTCCATCTAAACTTCGGGGGGGGGGGGGGGTGCTGAGAAAGCATGGTGTCCCAGTATTCCGGCATATCTCGGCTGGGCTTCTCGGCCTCGTTAACGGTACATGTACATTTAAAACAGCTTGTCAAAAGTCAATAAGAACTCCCACTTCCTCATGCTTGTGCATCCAGTATCGTAATAAAGCGTAAAGGAAAGGCAGAGTCAATTACAAATACCATGTGAATTCCTGCGAAGTGTTGGGTGGCTTGAGCTGACTGGACAAAACTGGGGATGTGTGCAGGAAAGTGAAGAGCATAGACCTAATTTCATGTTTAAGAGTACTGCAAATGAACATGCGCGCATGCATGCATAAATGGATGTCGTTTGATATGTGTTGCAACTGCTCCGGCTTAGAGTTGTATATTTGCATCCAAAAATGTGCAGGAAGTAACAGCTCCAAACAGTTGTTATGCTGCTCCAAAGGGAGATTTTTGTTGCTCCAGGAGCTGCGCCGAAGTGGCTTTGGTCCATCACATCACTGTATTCTTGAAAGTGACTCGCTCACGCCTCACGTGTAGGGGAGTGAAGCCTGGCTCTTCGTTGTCATTGCCCTGACAGGGGGTCAGGTGCACGCCTTTCTTCCATTTTAATAAACTGGCTGGGGTAGCCATTGCTGATCAAATCCTGCGTCACTCTCTACAGCTCAGCTCTGCGTGTGTCGGAAGTAGAACACAATCGGTATGCGCGTGTAAACAGTGTCGATGCAACAGAACGTTTTTGTGAGATGGGATGCGCCGAATCAAAGTGGAGGTAGTCACTGTCAAGAATATTCCGAGCCTACGAAGTGCAGGTCTGCCGTATCCCTTCAGGCAAGCTGAAACAACAACTCGTCCGAGTCAAAGAGCGCCTTGAAAAGGAAAGATACCCTGGCATCGTCTAAAAAATTCCGTGCCAGGCGTGCTATATATATAGGCGAGACTGGGAACTTTAAAAGAAGGCTACAGCAGCACCATAATGACGTAGCCAAAGGAGACACGGTTTTCAACGCCTTGGCACAGCATCATGAAAAAAGCTGTCTTGACTGGCAATCGGCTTCAATCATCGAAAAAGAGAAAAGATTATCATCCCGCCTGCTCATTTAATCTTTCTGCATACAATCTACAACCAACACGATAAATCGAACGCGGGGTCCACTCCCTCAGGTATGCGCAAGCGCATTGCGTCTTTCGACATATATATAATAGAGACCACCATGCATTTGTTCATTGTGAACAAGGGACCTGTATTGGGCGCCGAAACGTCGATTATTTTCTTTTGTGTGTTTTTTAGTTGGCTTCCTTCAACCATGATTTTTTCTCACCAGACGAGTTTTCATCAAACCCTAGACTTCATCCTTTGTTCTTTGTTTCTTGCCAGCCCGCTTTCGCATGCCCCCCCTTCAAATTATGAAACACATATATACGAAGAAAGGACACAACACTGGGAGTGGCAGTGAAAGGTTTAATGTTGGTTCTGCATACGTGAAATGGCAAGATCGAATTCCTGTGCTTCTGATTGCGCATATATTTTACTCAGTAGTACTCTTTTCATTTTAGAAACCATGCAGGGAATGAATATGAAGATTAAAAAAATCAGAGAGCCTTTTCTAAGGCTGATCGAGGTTGCTCTGGAGCAAGAACCACGGATGAAAAGGGTGTGTATTTTTTACAGTGGTTATTTGTCCTTCCAACAAAATGTGCGGGCACAGCCTGCCTTATATGATGATTATTGATTCCCATAATAGGAATTTTTATTTCCTGCAGCATTAAACACAGCAGTTGTACAACTATGTACACTACTGAATGGAAACAGCGCAAAAACGGGATGGAGAAAGAGTGACCACTCAACACAAGCGCTGTGTTGTGTGGTCATTCTTTCTTCGTCCCGTTTTTGCGCTCTTTCCCCTCAGTATCATGTAACAACTGGCCCTTCAAGACACCCTTCTGCTATGTACACTAATAAAATTTTAAAACGGTTGGATTTTGGCGAAGTGATGTTGTAGCAGCTGTAGCGCTGGGCACGGTGTGAATTTTGACTGCTAATGCCTTCTTGCACTGGTGCAGTGAGAGTAATGGCATATGTGCCAGAAAGGGCAAAGGTGCCTATGTATGGAGCTAGACCATGCCTATGTTGCCAGTGATGGAAATGCTGCACAAAACCACGTTACAGCTGAAATACTGATACATATGTTTTGGCAGCCAACTGTTTTTAATGTATATTGCACCATACCCGTGCTGAAGCAGACATCAGAAGCTTATCTGACCCACACAGCTGTACCACAGATATCATTGCAGTGGTTTTGATAAGCAAAACTGAATTGTCCTACCAGCCAAGCCAACTTTCAGCTGCTGCCAGTGGCTATACACAGCACAATGAAGTTAAATGAGCACTAGTTGACCACTTGGGAGCATTTACAAATGTGCACATCACATTTCAATCTGGTTGAAGTAATGTAGGGATTGTGACAAGATTCTTCAGTTGATGTGTACACTCATTCACACCTCCACTGAAGGGTTTATACACAGTGACAAAATAAATTGGCATATCTGAGCAAGATGCTGCTACACGATGAAATTTTGCAGCACAAAAAAGAGGGAGTGTCGATGGGCCTCTATGATGAGAGGGTGTTTCGGAAATGGGTAACTTCACAGTTCACTTGTTCACATTTGCGCAAGATTTCGCTGAGTTGTTTCTAGCAGCATTTTCTATTCATAGAATGTGCCCAAGGGGGGTTTCAGGGCCCCTTTAAAGAGGCCCTGCAACACTTTTCCAAGTAACCATCGAATGGCTTCAGGAGTTGATGGCTCTTGAATTGATGGCCGTGAAAATTTTTAATATCCGTCAAATACAAGCCAAGTTACATAGATTTGTCGCACGCTGCATAATTACTTTCTCTCTTATCTTGTCCCAACGAGCGCGCTGAAAGCCAAGCAGGGAGGGGTGACTAGAAGGAAAGAAGGTACATCATGCGTGCACCATGGCATTGAGCACTTTTTCTTTCTTTTTTTCTTTGAATGTGTAACTTACTTTCATTGTGATCATGAGTGTGGGCATGGGGCCGCCTCCTGCTGCAGCAGTGGTAACTATGAAGATTGTGTTGCCCAAATCAGTCAATGGCCGTGAATATGGGCACATTGCATCATTTGAAGAAAGAAGAGGGAACAATCTCTAGCTGACTTTGAGAATTGTAAACTGCAGGTCGCATGCCGCGCTATGTTTGACTCGCATGTCCTCAGGAGCTTCGACTACCTATCAGCAGTGTTTTCTGACCATGCTGAAAAAAAGTTGTGGGGCCCTTTAAGTAGGAAAATACGTGTGCTAGAGAATTGCAAAAACTAAACTAGCCATCTTATTGAAGTAGCTGCTATGGTAACCTCACAGTTGAAATATTTGATACATGAACTGACCTCACATTTTTTTTTATTTTCGAAAACATTCTGGCTTTCCAGAAGGAGCCCACGCATAAAGAGGCAAAGCGCCAAAAAATTGCTGCGCAGGAAGTCCTGCACAAAAAAATTTTGGAGGAGCACAAGGTGGGAATAAAAATTCAAATCATTTTTTGAAATGCATGTTGGCTGCAGCAAGTGGAGCAGATGTACTTACAAATTCTTTTTGTTACCATTTCTCGCTTTAAATTCAGGAGAATGAACCCCTATCCGATGATGAAACGGAAAGTTTAAAACAACAAATCCGAGAGCTGAGGCGAAATGAAGAAAAAAAGGATGCCGAAATAAAACGGTTGAAAAGGAACGTGCGGGCAGCCGAAGAGAAGATCGCCAGGCTTACAGATGCCCTGCTTGACAAGATAGGTAAGTACAGGAAGCATTGCTTGGTAATTCACTATCAGTCACGATGATAACAACCATTGTTACAGCCACAGAGACTATGGCAAGCAGTAGTTCTGTTTTCACTCTGTAGGCTGGCACACATGCACTTTCAATGCTGCCATTGCCATTCATTATTATGATGGCAATGAGGTACAAGATGAAGGTGGTACAGGCCTACGCGCCTACATCAAGCCATGATGATCAACTGGTTGAACGATTCTAGAATCAGCAATGAATAAGGTAAAGACACAGTATACTGTACTGATGGGCGACTTTAATGCAAAGGTAGGCAAGAAGCAGGCTGGAGATCATGCAGTTGGGGAATATGGCATCGGCTCTAGAAACGCCAGAGGGGAGTTGCTAGTAGAATTCGCAGAACGCAATAATTTACGAATCTTGAATATCTATTACAGAAAACGGGCTATTCGTAAGTGGACGTGGAGGAGTCCTAATGGCGAAACTAAAAATGAAATAGACTTCATAATGTGTGCCCACCTGGGCATTGTACAGGATGTGGAAGTAGTTAACAAGATCCGATGCAGTGACCACAGAATGGTAAGATCTAGAATTCACCTAGACTTGAGGAAGGAAAGGCAGAAAGTGATACGCAAGAAGCCGATTAATGAACTAGCTCTGAGAGGGAAAGTACAGGAATTCAGAGTTTCACTTCAGAATAGGTACGCAGCTTTAACCGAGGAAACCAAACTTAGCGTTGACGCAATGAATGATAATCTGACTAGTATCATTAAGGAGTGTGCAGTGGAAGTTGGGGGGTACAGTCGTTAGACAGGACACTGGTAAGCTATCCCAAGAGACGAAAAACCTCATTAAGAAACGTCAAACCATGAAAGCCTCAAATGCAACAGACCAAATAGAGCTGGCGGAGCTTTACAAGTTAATCGATAGGCGTAAAGTAGCCGACATAAGAGAGTATAATATGGAGAGAATTGAGCATCCTCTAAAGAACGGAAGAAGCCTCAAAGCTATGAAGACAAAACTGTGCATAGGCAAAAATCAGACGTATGCATTAAGGGACAAGGAAGGCAAGGTCACAACCAATATGGATAGAATAGTTGAGGTAGCGGAAGAGTTCTACAGAGATCTGTACAGCAGCCGAGACAGTCAGGATGATAACGTAGAAGCAATAATAGCCCAGAGGAATCTGACATCCCACCAGTATTGACAGGAGAAGTAAAGAAAGCCCTAAAGGGAATGCAAAGAGGCAAATCCGCTGGTGAGGATCAGGTAACATCAGGCCTGTTGAAAGACAGTGCAGAGATTATGTTAGAAAAAGTGGCCACCCTGTATACGAAGTGTCTCTCGACAGGGAGGATACCAGATTCTTGGAAGAATGCCAACATCATCTTGATCCATAGGAAAGGGGACGTCAAGGACCTGAAAAATTACAGACCCATAGCTTACTGTCCGTTGTCTACAAGCTATTTACAAAAGTAATTGCTAACAGAATTAATACGACATTAGAGTTCAATCAACCAAAGGACCAGGCAGGATTTCGTACAGGCTTCTCAACAACTGACCATATTCATACTATCAATCAGGTGATAGAGAAATGCGCGGAATAAAACCAACCCCTATACATAGCCTTCATAGATTACGAGAAGGCATTTGATTCGGTGGAGACATCAGCAGTCATGCAGGCACTGCGGAATCAGGGCATAGACGAAGCCTATACAAACATAATGGAAGAAATCTACAGCGGATCCACAGCTACTATAGTCCTCCATAAAGAAAGCGACAGAATCCCAAGAAAAAAGGGCGTACGGCAGGGAGACACGATCTCTCCAATGCTATTCGCCGCGTGTTTACAGGAGGTTTTCAGGGCCCTAGATTGGGAAGAGTTAGGGATAAGAGTTAATGGAGAGTATCTCAGTAACCTGCGATTCGCTGATGACATTGCATTGATGAGTAGCGCGGGAGACGAATTACAGCTTATGATTACTGAACTGGATACAGAAAGTAGAAGAGTAGGTCTGAAAATTAATATGCATAAAACTAAAGTATCGTGGAACAATCTCGGCAGAGAACAGCGCTTTGCGATCGGTGGCGAGACACTGGACGTTGTAAAGGAGTACGTCTACTTAGGACAGGTAGTAACGGCGGAGCCGAACCATGAGAGTGAAATAACTAGAAGAATAAGGATGGGATGGGGCTCATTCGGCAAGCATTATCAAATCATGAATGGTAGCCTACCACTATCTCTCAAGAGCAAGGTATATAACAGCTGCATCTTACCGGTACTTACCTACGCAGCAGAAACCTGGAGACTTACAAAGAGGGTTCAACTTAAACTGAGGATGACGCAGCGAGCGATGGAAAGGAAATTGATAGGTGAATCCTTAGAGACAAGAAGAGAGCAGAGTGGGTCAGGGCACAAACGGGGGTTAAGGATATCATAGTTGAAATCAAGAAGAAGAAATGGATATGGGCAGGGCACGTAGCACGTCGGCAGGATAACCGCTGGTCATTAAGGGTAACTGACTGTAAACGCGTGAGGGGGGAGACAGAAAATTAGGTGGGTAGATGAGATTAAGAAGTTTGCAGGTATAACGTGGCAGCAGAAAGCACAGGACCGGGTTGATTGGCGAAACATGGGAGAGGCCTTTGCCCTGCAGTGGGCGTAGACAGGCTGATGATGATGATTGTGATGGCTCTGCTTTTATCTGCAGTAGTTGCGGTAACCAGTATCGCTTTTACACTCAGGGCAGGTTGGCTGTGCTTGCATGTTCTGAGTTTGTTGGTCATCTGCGCTTTCACTTGGAGCAACTGTGGAAAAATGCAGTTTTACATGGACTCTGTGCATGTTGTGTGCATGCATGCATTCAGAACGGCATGGTGGTTATCTATGATTGCACTAGTGACGAGTAGTCTTGTTTTGTTTTGGTGCAATATGTGTGGTGTTATAAATCTAACTCAAGTTCTTGAGTATGAAGGGCAAGTCTGTGGCAATCCACCGGCACATCAAACTCTCAGGCTGCCTCATGGTGAGTGAATGGTGTGTTGGAGATCATAGCAGAAGTGCGAAATTAATCGGGATGTGCATGTGGTAGCACAAATTGTGTTCCAAGACAAAGAGATATTGTCGAGTTGCCATTGAGATTTTGTGGCAAAGCCAGGTGCGCCATCCTCATGTAGTAGCACACGCAGAAACATGATTGAAGTGGATATAAAAATTATTTGTGTTGAAGAGTTTCTTTTCATGTTATTTTCTGTTAATGCGAATAGAAATTTTTAGTTTCAGCATTATTTATTGCAGTGAGAATGGCTATAATAAGCTTTGTTTATAGTGTCTTAATGCAGTATCGTTAACAAGTTCATTTCGCAGAAATTCACATGTCTGCATTGGTGTCGTTGGTTGGGAGCAAAAAATCAGTGTTGTGCGGGAAAGAAAATTGGAAATACATGCAAATAAATAACTTACAAAATTATTCTTTATAGTGGGAATCGAACCCGACACTTCAACTTCGTAAGCAGGTGTTCCACCGCAGAGCCACGCCAGTACTTGAAGGTGTTTAGGAAAAAAACCTGATATGAATCGCGTAATGCGAGGAGTGTCTTTAAAGGGACTGAGAATCTATTTTTCTTGAACTAGTTTTTTTATGGCGCAATGAGAAGTTGGTGAATGGCCAATGTTATGCGTACAGATGTTCCTTTATTTGCGGCACGGTTTCCACCAAGAAGCACAGCCAGACTAGCAATAGAGAAGGTAATGCGAACGGGGCTCAATTACGTTACCACGTTCTCCTCTTGAAGATGAAGCTCAAGTGTCCTTTGTTTTTTTTTTTTTGCACTTCTTGAGACAGGCTAACTTTTTTGCTTTTCTTATGCACTTTTCGTCTCCTCTAAAGCTCGGGGAGTGTCTCAGAGGTGTCAATTTTCAGTAATCCATCTCTGTGCATGGGATGCAGTGGTCTTGCCAGAACCAACGTGAACTTGGTGTTGTTGAAACCAAATGCACAGATTGCTCGCAGTGAAGAACGGCCAGGACCCTCTGGAAGCATTGCAGCCGTTGCTGCGCCACATCCCCTGACCAGTGATGCAGCCAACGCAGACAACTTTGTTGAGGCTAGCTTTGTGGATATGGTCGTGGACACATCAGCCGAGAATGTCAGCGAATTCATTCTGGAGTCATCTGTGGATGAAGGTATGGTCATTCCTGTGTGTCTGCGTGTGTATTTTGTAATGACACATTTGTTACTTTTGCAGTATTGGGCCTTCCCAAAGAGATGATTTATGCTGTGCCACAGGAACATGGTATTTAAATTTCATTTCATATATTTATTTTAAGGGACTTATAGGTGTTTTAGAGAGAAGGGGAAATGAGCAATGCATATAATCACAGACAGCAGACTTTAATGTGTCTTCAGCAGTAATGCTTACAATAGAATGAGGAAGGTCGTTCTAATCATGAATGCTGTGACCCGCTGGAAACAATATAGAAAACAGGACCACATGTAATAGCTAGGTTCTACATCTCTGATTGCTCGCAGTACAGTGGCCAATATTTAACTATTGGATGCTATGTTCCATACTGTCATTAGGTTGTGACGAGGAAAAACATAGCAGTCAAACCAGTAAAGACCGAACTCTTCATTGAGGGAGACTGTGCCAAACAAAATATTAACAGCACAATGATAGTGGCTAGCTGACGGTTGTCACTTGTTGAGATTCTTTAGTGAAAGGTGCTGGCTTTTGTACATGGATAATCGTACAATCTAGTGTTTTTAGTAATGCATGCAGTCTGAGTAGAACATCATAGAATTAGCCTATACATTGAGGCGCTGCCCCAATGTATGGCACATATCTGCGACACACATCACAGATATAGTTGACAACGCACAGTAACCGCAAAAAAGATCAAATAGGTATGTGTGTCAATACCTTTGGGTGTTTTTTTCTGTGGAGTTGGCGTCATTGCATCCAAGAAAAAATGTTATGCATTGATGCCTCAATTAGTTTCCTCGTTGTGTGCAGCTGAGGAAGCCGCGGGGGCCAAAGGTTTAAATGCAGGGGAAGGAGCTCTGGCTGATGGGAGTCAACAAGCAACAGTGAATGCACTGGCTGCTCCCACATGCCCCGCAACAGAGGGGCTCTTCGCCATTGTCGATGGACAGGCAAGCATACATTTTTCTTTGACCATATGTGTATGTGTAGTACCCTGTGTTGTATGTGTAAAAGCCATCTCTTCTGTAATTTTGAGCGCTTAACAAATTGTAAAATCCTAATCACCAGCACTAAATGCAGTACTCAGTATAAAAATTTTTCAGCGAGGAAATTTAACACATGGGCTTTGTCTTTCTATGGTGTGGCCATCTGAGAATCACACTGGTGAATTTCAATGTGTCAGTGTATTTCGCAAATTCTGTAGGCCAGTACTAAGGCGAAGAGGAGCAGTACAAGTCATTGAAGTGTGGAAATACAGGCAGAGAAGGGCTGATCAGAAAGTGAGAGTGACGAACATAAGTGCTTATTATTACCCCTTATTTGCATCGTGCTAGGATACCCTTAACATGTGGCCACACTTATATAGGTCATACAGGGCGCTGTTTAAACAAAGGCTGGGGAAACATAATGATGACCTTATTAACGGAAGGGCGTCTAACTTAGTGTTGCACCACCAAACTTGTGGCTGTTAGCTTGAGTTTAATAAAGGGTGTGTGTCGTATCATCATCACGAGAAAGGGACATGAGAAAATTCTGAGGCCTTTAGCATTAAGAAATTGAAGACATGTGTATCAGCCATCAGTGGCCTTGCAAGAAGGAAGCTGCATCTTTGAGCCTGTCCTCAATACTGACGAACCACAGGTGCTTTGCATATGTTGTATTCAGTCGGGATATAAGGCAGAAGCATTGCTTGCCTCCCACTTCGTTGGGACTTGTCGAGAAAGCTTTTGGAACACACTAAATGGTAATATCTGTCCTTGATAACGTTTGGTGACAGCATTGTTTAACAATGGTATGGTTGTTTGATTGAGGGGTGACGTGTGGGATTTTTCGTTAGTTCACACTAACGTGAAAACATTCCTGTTGAGTGTTTCACAATGTTTCTTGCATAAATTTAAACCAGCTCGCTATCTGTCAGTCAGTAAATTTTTCAAAACAATTAACGCTGGTGCTGTATGCTGAGAGAAAAATTACACCATCTCCCGCTAAAGGGAACCATGTGTAGATGTGAAGCAGCGGGCGCTAACGCTTACACTGGCGGTGGCGTTGACGCTGGCGCTATCGCAGCGTTGCGCAGGAGAGAAAACTGAGGAGGCGCAAAGCACGCAGTGATGGACCGGTGTTTCCTGCTGGAACATGCCAATCGCTGCTAATGGGCAATGAGAGACAGAAGACTCCGACTGGACACAGAGACCCGCAGTGCGCTTTTAGTTAACGCGCACGCTGCGAATTTTTATTGTTCAACAACGCACAGGAGAAATCTCCCACCGGCACCACATTGGAGGTCAAGATCCATTGCCATATATACGGGATGGACAGTGAACGGTTGTGCAGCGCGAGCAGTCGGTTTTTTCAACCAAGAAACTCGCTAGCAGACGCTGCCTGCGTCTGCGTCGTGTGGCGAGAGAGGGGGGGGAGCGTAGGAGAGGAGAGAGAGGGGGGGGGGGACGCGCATGCGCAGTGGGGTGTGGACGCTGTGGGCAGGGATGCCTAGAGGAGAGAGGGGGGAGCGTAGGAGAGGTGAGAGAGGGGGGGACGCGCATGCGCAGTGGGAGCGTGGGCAGGGATGCCTAGAGGAGAGAGGGAGGAGCATAGGAGGGGAGAGAGGAGGGGCGGCGCATGCGCAGTGAGGGTGTGGATGCCGCGGGGAGGGATGCCTAGAGGAGAGAGAGAGGGGGAGAGGAGGTTTTTTATTTTTATTTTTCTGAAAGGGTTTGCGCATGCGCAGTAAGGGAGGTCACGCCGCACACCACCACCGGATTAAGCTTCGCCATAAGATGCTTCACATCTAAAAGATATATGCTTTGTGAATCATTTGTGCAGGTGCACATTGGACAAAGCATGTGGATGCCTGTCAACAAATGGCATTTTGTTATGAAGGCTGCCTCTGATGCAAGGTGCACATAGATGTTGCACGGCACCTGTGGACGGCATCAGAGGCAGCCCAACGAAGCCTTACGGGCCAGGCATGCCGCACAAAAAGAGACGCAAGTGCGAAGGTGTCAGCTACTCAAGAGAAAGTGGAAGTTGCTATGAGTAAGTAACCATGATGAAAGAAAGAATACGTCCAGCCCTGATAATGACAGGTCTGTCGAAACGGGTTTAGAAGTGTTCATTCTGCCACAGTTGGGGGGATGGGGGGAGGGGGGGGGTTCGCATTATCAGTACTGTAAAACCTTGCTACTTTGGTCCTCTTATATTCGGACTTGTCTTCTGATCTAGTAAGGATATTGAATATTTAATAGCATGAATGTATTGGTACTCTTGGTTACAGCCCATTCATTTGGACAATCCATGCAGCGCAGCAAGGGTGAACTGCCTTAAATGACAGGGCAAACAAAAGTGATACTGTCGTCTTAATATAACGAAATGGCGCAGTCAGTATCAGTGTACTAATCGCGTTTACCAGCTCATACGAAACCACTGTCGTTGTGGACCTTCATAATTTAGTAGTTGCCATCCATCTGATCACCTTGTCAGTGATTTAAGGGCATGTCAGTCATATTTCTGCCTGTCCCTCTGACAGCAACTACCGTTTCGTCTACAGCACAGACGGCATTGATTAGTTTTGTGTTGTGTTGGTGCTATGTATGTCCTCGACAGCTTACAACATGTCACAAACATAGTGCAAGCTGTCATTGATGAGCAGTTTTACCCCATCTGCACACTGGCGTGAAATTGCCAGAATACAATGAAACATCGATATAAGGGACTGCAGGGAGCCGCGGAAGGTTGTTTGTTATTTTTGAAGCTCATTATACTGAAAAGCCAGAAACTAACAATAACAACATGTTTCATTGTCTGTAGTGTCCTGCCCTTACAGTGATGTAACTTTAAGGGGAGATGCGAGTCGAAAAACGCAAGCTTTTTTCAAAAGTTACATATTTTCTTTTTTATTTGCTTTCACAAGTTTAGTTTCGCTACTTTCACGACAAAAAAAACTAAAGATTGTAACTAAATTCGAAGTAGGTCAAAATCGATTTTAAAGAGCACAAGGTGGCTACTAAAAATCTAACAAGTCCTGATTGTCTAGATTTCCCTGGAAATTGTCACCTGGCTGCTTGCCATTGCATTTCGCGTGAGGGGTTCACTAAAGCCACATGCTCAAAATTACCATGATTACCAAGCTCTGATGATGGAATAAATCATCTTAAATGACTAATCTTTTCCGCATAGATGAGCTTTCACTTATACCTTTAAAATGCGTTTTTCTCAAGACACAATTCTGGGAAACTTCATGAGTTTTTACATCATGTTTTTGGTACTTTTGACAGCCAGATCGGGATGAAATTTTGCCCACATATCTTAACATGTGCAGAGTGCAATTATCTACTTTAAAACTTGATATCACACATAATTACTACAAACTTAAAATAACCAATTAGTATGGTCTGAGCATTCTAAGGCTTCTCACATTACAACTTTTCTTGTCCATTAAAATGTCTTATAAGCGCTTTTTTGATAGTTATTTGCATTCTACAGATAATATGGAGCAATATGAGCCAATAATGGCTCAGAACGATAAACATTTACTGGCAAAAGAAGAGTCTACAAAATGAACTACCTTTCAAAGATTGTCGTGGCACAAAACGAAAATTGTACAACTTACTATAAAACTAATTACATATATGAAATTAGCATAAAATCCTATATATACAGCAAAAATTTCACTGCCTTAGGCTACAGATTAACGCAACTTTTTTTCCGAATCGTATCTCCCCTTAAGCTCGTGTTTAAAAAAGTACAGAAGTTATCATCGACCAGCGCATGTTTATTTAAACGATAGCGCACGATTTTTTTCACACGCACGGAGCACCATCTTTGTAGAGAAGATGACTGAACTCGTTTGCAGTCGTGGGGCCAGCATTGGCCAGCATTCCTTAATGCTCTGTAAAGCCACAATTGTTGAAAGCGGCAGAAGATAAGTATTGATAAGCCCATTCATTCCTAGTGCAAATGTAGCCAATATATTTTAAAAATATGGAATTATACAACTTGAAACGTTGAGATACACTGGCCTAAGAATATTTAGGACATGCAGAAATTTTTCCTGTGGCACTGACATGGGTGAGTCTGTAGGTTAATAAAGTAACAAAGTGTCCGTGCTGATAAATGCAAAATTATTGTTAAAGTATACTATACTGCCAAGTACAGCGTGGCAAGAGCAGCATATGTGTCTGAAATGATCACTAATGTTCTCTCAGCTATAGAAAATGTTATATGCGGTACATTGAATTTAACATCACTGCTGCCTTTTTGTGTACCACTGTACTGCACTGTGATCCATATTTTCATTGTATTTCACAATTTTAGTTAGAAGTACCGTGAGGAGTGACATTTATTGCATGATTTTGCAGACTGCCTGGCAAAATACTGCGAGGCGCACCCCCAGCTTCCACTAGGAGCCCCCACGGAGCATCGACTCACAGCTATGCGCAAGCATCTGCGATGCTACTTTACCGAGGCTGGCCGTTGCGGCAAGCGGCCGAAACCAGAGAAAGCCAGTGAAAAGAAAGAGTAACTGCAGTGTGCCTGCACATGTATATATGTATATATATTTATAAATATCTATTGTGTCAATAAAATATGTTCCTGTTCTTGCCTTTTGCATGAAGATTAATACACATATGCAAGGCCATGCAGATGCTTTTGGCTGGCCCATGCATCATTAAAAATTGAACTGTAGTTTTGTGTGCGAAAGTAGCAAACTGATCTTAAAAGGCTTTAGCTGAAAAGCATGGTCAGTTTCATCGCTGTGTTCATTAAAATTTGCAGCCAATGCGGCTGCAGTGTGTGGTATGATCGACTAAACCTTGTGCTCAGCAATTGAAGCTTTTAGAACTACATTGTTGGGACTTAATTGTACGTATATCGGTGCATTATTGCTCATCGCAGCCGCAGCATTTTTCTGTTCATTTTTCTGCCCATGTTGATTTTACTTGTATCGTCCTACCCTGTGCCTATCCACCGTGATCCAGCATTTCTCGGCATCCACCATGTTCCAGCATTTTCCGCCATCCACCGTTTTCCGTCATCCACCATTTTCCGTCATCCACCATGATCCGTCATCCACCACGTTCCATCATCCACCATGCCACCATACCAGCATCCACCATGCCACCGTACCAGCACCATAATCCACCATAATGATGGATGGTTGGATTCCACCATTCCACATGGTGGACATATTTTCAATAGGGTAGCTACGCATCACCCTTTTGTCCGACTCTTGTTTGCATTAGAACACCTTTGTTTGTTTATTGTGACAGCCTTTTCTGTAGTGCTTTTCTTGCCCAATTTACGCTACAACACATGTTGTCAGCAGTTCGAGAGGGAAGCCTGAAATTAGCTTTTAAAGGTCATAGAGACTAAATGCGTAGTAATGCGCAGCACAAAGTAAGAATGAGAGACATGAGTAAGAGCTATGCGGGACGAGTGCAGACTGTCATCTGAAAAATTTATTGCGGAAAACGTTGCCGAAATAACATTAGCCGCACACCTCATGCAAATGAGCGTCCAGTTAAAAAACAAGCTTTGTTGATTTCGTAACTGGTATTTTTCTAACTGAGCCCCTCACTTGCACGAGTTGTGTGGCTAATGTTATTTAGGCAAGGTTTTGCGGAATAAATTGTTCAGTTGACAGTCCGTGCTCGTCCGACATTGTTCTTATTGATGTCTGTCGTTCTTACTTTGCAGTGCTCATTACTGTACATCCATAGAAACTAGCCCAGCTTGCCACTGTTTTGGACAAAATGCAGTTCGCAAGTGCAATAATGTTCATAACACAAAATGATCAAGCGAATGGGTATCTTTAGCTATATAGTAAGTCACATTCATATCAGTACATTACAAGTAATGATTGATTAAACATTAATTCGTGTTATTTCCCATATTGCTCACAACTGTAAATATCAAAATAGATGGTGCGTATAAAAAACATGGCCTTTAGCAAAGCAAACTTCATGGTGTTTCATTGAACAGCTGACAAAAGGCCACTGCATGCTTACTTGCCACTCATTTGGATGTGTTTGAAATACGTTTCAATTCCTCACCGCACTGCCAATAACACTTCACATTGGGGCAACATTAACGAGAGAGAGAGAGAGCGAATTTATTAGAAGGCCGAGAGGTCGGCCTGAGCTTGTGCGCTCTGGCCTGCTACTCAGCACAGGGGAAAAGGGAAAGGGAGGGAAAGAGTGATAAAGATGATGATGATGATGATGGGGACAGGAAAAATGTCAAGGTGCTTATAGGGAGCTTGCATGAACGACGGTGGTGGCCATTTGCTGTTAAACCAGTCGAGCCGGCGATGGGGAAAGTGCACGGTGCAGCATCTCTCGCTTGAATGGTGTTGACGCGATGGCACACTGTGTTAGAGTTACTGTATGACCCCTTGTCCCGTAGGGAGCATATACCGTAACTATGCTGTTGTGCGGTCGTGGACTGTAGCAGTTCCACCGAAAGTAAGGCAAAAAAATTCACAGTTTCGCCACTAAGGCGAAGGAATGAACGCGATAGCAAGAAAATTAGTTTGTCACGCGAAGAACGACAAGGAGCTCGAAACTTGCAACGCGCCGCCGCAGCACAAAGAAGGACGCTCGAAAAGAACGCATAGGTATACACAGGACAAGCATGAACTAACAACTGTCGCAGTTGTTACGTGTGTGTATTTGAGCAACGCGCTGCGAGTGTCGACAATGCAGAAGCCGACGCTGTTGTTGTTACCTCTGACATGCCTCATACCCACTCAGGGGGGAGTGGCCAAGGATTGATTATATGTCTTTTCGACGCTGTTTGATACCTCTTTTTCTTTTAAACTGCGGCACTTGGAATGACCCCTCTGCGTCTCCTGCCACGCGGTGGCGTCTGACGCCAAGTGTGCCCGGTTTTCTTTTTTTTTTCCTTCTACATCATGAGTGGTACAGAAGGGAGCCCCTTTTTCGTGCGCATCTCAATGGCAGTTTTCAGTTTGAAAGAAACTGTAAAAGCGTTGCGTGATAGAAAACACGCTGAAGCTGTTCCGAGGTCTGCGTACCGCGAGCGGTAAATGGTGCATATGAAGAGCTCGCCGTTATATCGCTGGCCCGAGCATGGCGTGTGGCTGTGTTGGCTAGCGCAGCAGGCTGCAGATCGAGGGGTCGCTGGTTCGAATCCCCGGTCAGGTGGTTTGGAATTTTTTCTACTGATTTATGTTTCTTTATGCCTTTTTCATATATACACATACATATACATATCCAGGACATGACGGCGTCGACAGACGGTGACGGCGAAAATCAGCCGAGAGTGTCCATATAATTGCTATCGCAATAAAAGTTGCAATTGAAGAAAGGTCGTTGCTGCATCTACAAGACGCCGAAGGTGTGCCTCAATGAGCGCGACAAGACGAAGGAGATATTGCAGCAGTGCTGGGGGTGGGTATGGCTTGCGCATAGACATCTGCAACGGGCATCACGTCTGTCCTTCCCACGTCGGTTCTGGTGGGCAAACCGTGCTTTGCTTTCAGAGTTTCTTTGTTTTGGTAGTTCTGTTTACTACACTCACACATGAAACGTATCGGCTTCTCCAGTGACTTAGGAAAGATTTTCTGAGAGCACGTTTGGTAGCTTCATGGAAACACACACGTACAGTACATACTGGTGTCACCTCCGGTATGATATAAAGGTTGCAATCTGGAACATCTGTACTCAGTGAGGAGTACAAGGTCAGCAAATATGTACAGTCAACTCCACAAAAGATATAAAAAAACGTCATATACTTGATGTCTTCGATTTTCCTGATAATTGTGTATATCTTGCCCGTATGGCCAAATATCGTGAAATCACAATTTGTTTTCAAATAAAGAAATTTTGAACGAAGAATAAATCTACAAACATCACCAGGTGACGACTGTGTGTGTTTTTGAAGTATCTGCGTTCGTAAAATCGTGATCATGGTAACAGCCACACATGCTAAATATTAAAATATCTTTCTTCGTTGCGCAAACAGAAGTAAAGGGAAATAGCCCGTGCAAAATTCTCGAATTTTGAGCAAATTACCTATTTTGAAAAATTCTCGACAAACAGTGGGTTTTGGAAACTCAGTCGATTTCGGCATGCCATTGCTGCTCTGCGAATGTCTTAGCTTCGGCATACCATTGCTGGTTCTGTGAACGTCTTAGCAGCTTGTTCATATTTACAGCACGATTAGGCCTTTATGTGAATAGTAAGGTTCAGCATTTCTATTTTGTCTAATAATTTTCAGTTTTATCGCTCAAAACATAAAAAAAACTTTCAGTGTCACTGTATGTTAAAAAAACATCTCATCCTTGGTAAAAATTATTTGTATTGTTCTGACTAGACTGCAGAATGATAGTCTCGAAAAACATGTTGCATGATATTTGTCAGAACAAAATTACAAATTTTCAAACATCGTGCTTTCAGAGCGTTGTCGCTACTGCGTAAAGGACATACCTTGTAACAATGGTAAGGCATGTTCTACGAGTGGAAGATGTTCTGTAAATAAGTAACCATTTGAATTAAATGTATTTGAGTAGTTCCCAACTTCGGTTCTGTGTTCGATGTCCCTCAGTTCATAGGCAGCCCCTCCAGTCGTACCCTCCTTTTCTTTCATCTGCTTGGTTGGCATGGAATATATATGTGGTATGCCGATGAATGTATTCTCTGAATGCAGCTCTTATTATGTCGTGCTATGCCAGAATTGATAGGTTGGTATAAAAAACAAGGCCTTTTCAGGAAAGAACTGAGTTTCAAAAATGCACTGTTTTTCGAAAATTTTTAGAAATAGTTAAGTTGCTCAAAATTCGAGAATATGTTACGAGCTATTTCTCCTTTTTCTTCTATTTGTGCAAAGAAGAAACATATTTGTAATATTTAGCTTGCATGGCTGTTAGCATGGTCGCGAATTTACAAAAACACACGCTGTAGTCGCCTGGCGATGCTTGCGAATTTTTCATTAAAATATTTTTATTTGAAAAAGAATTGTGATTTCGTGCTATGCGGTCATATCGGCATGCTATACAAAATTATCAGCAAAATCTGAGGTATATGAAGTTTTCTTTATCTTTCGTGTAATGACTGTATGCAGCAAAGCTCTTCTGGAAGGACTGTTAGCGATACAAAAAAATAGACATCTATGCTGACCAGTTTGCGCTTCATGCAGCCAACTGCATCATGTACGTGGGCTTGTGGCCACACATGGACGCCTCGGTCATTAGCGAATTGTTGCCTTTTGGACGAGTTTTGCCATGCAGCAGCAGTCACGTCAAATACGGCTCAAGGCCACAACAGTGTCAGAAGTGGCTTGGTACACGAGCCTAACAGTAAAGTAGTGGCCTGTAGTGTCCTGGTCGTGGCATAAGCAAGCTTGTAAGCATGCTCTAACTCCCGGTAGATAATAGTTTTATCATTTTTTAAATTCTACCATTGAGTGACCCACTTGCAGAAACAGTGAAGGCCACGTTAAAAAGAGACCTTGTATGTGGAGACACAACATCCCCACGACGTCGCAGCAGAACCCGATATGTTTCGCGAGTAAGTGGACAAAACAGAATAACTCCGAAACCAAGCATGGTTTCCCTACCTTAAAGGAAGTGGTTAGGACAGGCGTGATGCTTGTTGGGGTTGCCCATGCGTGAGAGCCATCCACGCCAGCACTGCTCTCATAGTTCCTTCATCTTGTTGCGCCCATTGAGGCGCTCCTATGACATCTTGAAGGTGCTGCAACCATTTTTCTTCTAGTGTAACTTCTTTGCCTTACTTTGCGTGCAACTACTACAGACCACAACTGCACAGAGCACCATCGTGTCAGCACCATTCAAGCAAAACCTCCTGCTGCACGTGCTTCCCCAATCGCCGGCTCATCTGGCCATGACAACTACATGGCTGTCTACCCCGTCGCTGTCGTTCGTGGAAGCTTCCTATAGAATGGTTCAGTGCCTTGTTTGTATATCTGTAACTCAAAAACACCGGGTAAACTATATTCGTCTCACAAATTGGTTGCAGCACTGTGGAGGCTTCAGGGCTGTTCAGCCAATATGAATGGCGAAAATCTCTAGAGATATATTCATCCACGCCGCATCGGCTGCTTGGTGTTTTCATGGCATCTCTACAGACGTGTGGGTGAGTAAAGCAAGCGGGGTGCAGTGCAGGGAAAAGAAAAGATGGCAGCACCTCTTGAAGCGCGTGCCTTCCACCTCGAATTTAGCAAGTTCTCATTGTTCACTGTGTGGCTTGTAATTTTTAAAGTGGCACTTCTGTTTGCTCTACGTTTGCATCCTGATGCTATGACAGCAATGTATTTTAGCAAGTGTTGCTAAACAGATAACTGATTTCAATAATGAAAAAAACACCCTTGATACTTTGTCCTCAGCATAAGCTGGTACATAGCTATAGCTGATTTCACCGTTTATTTGTGGCTGTGGTGGTAGTGGAGAAGTAGCAAGCAGAAGTTCAGATCGAAGCAGGTGGTCACGTCTGCGTGGGCTGTGCCATGTTACCTGTGGCCACATATAGAATAAAGACATGACATACATTCGAAATGGGGTTACCATATCACATATCACTGTGCCATATCATGTGCCAAATAAATGCAAATGTCTCAAGCTTGCCACTGTAAAGGGATCCTAAACCACCCTGAGGTCGAAATTTAGTGACGGTGTTGCAGCTGTGGACGAGTGTACAACAAACACATAGCCGTGAGACTTTTTCTATGCGCTGTCGTAATAGTAGTGTTACACACGTTTGGTGATACAAAACAGGCCCTCGCTGGTTTCGCGTTTTTCTTCACTATGCGCCATTCGTTGGCTTGTCTCTTCTCCTGGCCGAGTGCTCCTCCTCAGCGTGCGAGGAAGAGCGCCCAGCACCCAAACAGGTATTTTGAATGACGAGCAGATGTAAACGTTGACTTAAGTTGAGCACTGAGGGGCTGAACACTGCCGAAAGGCTCAGTGAGTAGAAAAGATTGTTTCTAGGGACTTGTGGGGCACCCGTGGCTCATAGTGCTGCCGCACTTGGCATTGTTGACCATGACACTATTCTGAACTCGATGCACGCATTCACTTGCAATGCTGAAAAATTATTGGAGGTGGTTTAGGGCCCCTTTATTGCAATTACTGCAAGAATTAAGTTTTGCTGTGCAAGCAGACTCTGTTCACAATAAAGCAGTCATAACTACATGTGAAATTTAGAAAAGTTTCACAGAAAACTCGGAAGGCTGAACGATTGTCCCTTGCATGAGAGGAGATACCCTGCTTATGAGACATCATCTAGTAGTCGCGACATTATAAGCAGTGTAAGATAGTCCGGTAGAGTGCTTTCTTCCATGCTATAATCAGAGGGGTTTTTAAGCAAACTGTTGTCACTTTGCCCTGTATTGCTGAAAATAGGTGTAAAATAGGAATCACTTTATACCTCTTGCTTTTAAGCGAATAGTGTACTTGCCTAGTCGATGTAAGTTGATTAGGATAAATTTATAAATGCTCTAAAAACTTTGTTGACTATTCAGCTGATGTATGTTTAAAATATATCATGGTAGACGTGAACACACTTGGTGACGTGCTTGATTAATGCATAATGTGACAAAAATAATAGTACTCAATATTACAGGCTGCATAAACTTACATGTCTCATGTGTCTGATTTCAAAAGCATGGTAACAGTGTGTGTACAAGTTTTTGGTTTCACTCCAAGTAAACAGTCTGGCTGTACTTACTATGTGGGAACAAACAGCTTTTGCTCTTTTAAAGTCGTTGCATTACGTGATGGTCAGAAGAAGTATCAATAGCATATCGTTTCTCAGCCCACTCATCACTCTGCAACACTCAGTCCCCTTCATTTTAACTTTGTGCGACTCGGTTTCTTTTTAATAAGTTGTTTTGCGTGTGTGTTTGTACTTGTGTGTAGGTGGGAGGAAGGGCACACGACGTGTCGCCTCATGCGACTTATATTTTCTGTTGTTTGTTACAAAAGGTACCTCACAATCGAAGCGACTAACAGAATGCAGCAGTGTCTGAGTTGGCTCTTTCTTGTAGCGCATGCAAGTAAGATATGTTTTGAAGAATCAGTCTTTCTGTCACTTGCCTGAGGAATGGCTACAGAAAGTGGTGCTGGATGTACTTCGTTAGCTTCGAATTAAGCAATCTTGAATTCCATTTTCATACAACATTACATGGGCTAGACATCACAGGTTTTAATGGCATGAAGAACAGGCAGCGAGCAAGGCTGTAAAATGAAAATTGCATAAGGAATTGCAAACAGGGCGCTCTTGAGGAGGACAGACAGAGAGAGCTCAGGGTACAGGTGCTGTTCCCTCTGTCCAACCTGGTCAAGTGCGCGCTGTTTACGCCTCATGATGATCAACCAACTAGCTCGAAATGTGTTGTTCTAGTGCACAAGGATCGTCAACAGAAAGCTAGTTTGAGTTTAGGAATATTTGGCTCGAGCTCTGCGTGTGTCTTCCAGCATATGGGGCCCTGTTTCACAGTTCATATAGACCAGATTGCGTTAAGCTGGACACCCGTTTAACATATTAACAGGGCTCAAAGCATAAATCAATTAAAGTGACCGACAATAAATTTTATGGTAGATGTTTTTTTTTTTTGTGCAATGGAAAGCTTACTTTCAGAGTGTCTAATCATGGAATGAATTAAGGGAACTTTTAGGGCTCGTTTATTTTTGTTTGACATGACCTCAACGAAAACAAGGAATAGTAACACAGAAAGTGCCGTGAAACATGTTAAGAATTTTTGGATCTCTGGCTGCTATGAAGTTGTGTCGCACAACACAGGGTGCAAACAGCGGGAGGTGAGCATGACAGCATTACATGTTTGTGTGTTGCAGTTTGCTGTGCATGCATGTTGCATGCATGGGCAGCAGCTCGATATGTCCCACAGTTAGCTACGACAGCAGCGCTGCTCTTCGGTGTCAACTCCTCCTGCTCGCAAGCAGCACAGAATACAGTGCGGATGGGTAATTGGATAGTTATATACTGTAATTCTGAGCAGTAATTATGGTGCACGTAAAAGCATCAGACTATGTACTGTACACATAAGGACTGCATAGTGCAGCATCGGGTCTTTTCTACCAGGCTGCGTGACAGACTGATTTTTAGGACCTTTAAACGCACGGATTCACTGCAGTTCACGGTCTTTTTATTTCCACCTAGATCTACTCACACATTCTGGCCAGTTGTCGGTCCCTTTAATGAGTAAATGTTTATCAACATTGTGAACTGAGCAAGTTGGTTGGTGCTGATGATGAATTTCGTGCACTGCTCTTGAGTAGGACAACAGACTGTGTCTCTTGTGCTTCAACGGACGTCGTCTTGTGACCTTTTTCCATCCGTTGTCCTACATGTGAGCGCTGCACGAAACTGATCAGGAAATCTTTGCACATTTTTCAGTATATTTGCACCATCAGTGTCAGCGTAAGCCATTCTATTATTGAAGCTGCCCAGACATCCAGCTAATGTTGTTTCCCTGTGCAACTGGAATTGTGGTTATTCTGGATGACCTTTTTTTTTACATAGAGTACATAATAAGCTTGCCTCTTCAAAATCAAGTTCAGCTTCAGATGGATTGTAAATGAAGTTTGCCTTAAGTGTAAGAAGGAATGCCTCAATGTGCCACGAGAAAATGTGTTTTCTTCCAATGCGGTAATTGGGATATCGTAATTTACAATTCTATTAGACCTCATCTACGACATTGCGCAGGTTGATCTTAAGCGGAAAACCACAAGCGGCAGTAGGCTCCAGAAAAGACGAAGGACCCCCCAAGCTCCCTGTGACACACAGGAACGCACTGGGGGGCATTGAAAACCAGCGCTGGGGGGTGCATTACCAGTGCACTATGATGCTGTTTCATCACGGAGGAAGAAGGTGACCACGCCCAGAGGAACTTCACGCTCTCCAGTGTGAGTGCCTCAGTAGTTATGTTTTTGTCCTGCCACAAGTGAAGAAATAATGCGTCAGATTCAGCCGGGCTGGCTAGAAGGAATAGGGGTGACAAGCGTGGACATTTCTGTAGCCAGGTAGTGTCAAGTTTTGCACTGGTCCTGTTAGTGGCCCCAAGTGGTTTGAGAAGTTGCAAAATCGTTGTGCCTACCGCCGCTGATTACTGTAGCTTCATCACCTCGGTAAATGCACAGATGCATCAAGGAATATTAGCTGTGTTAGTTTTTTCTAGAGCTGAGTGCTTGCAAAATTTGCATTATGCTTGAGTTTTGTTCCGACGTGAGAGTCTCAAGAAGCTCGCCATAGATTAAATGCTGCTGTTTTAGTTACGGGAGGCCGTACACAAGATAGTTACAAAGTTTCACAGCATGTCAAGTGCCGTATTGTGGTATAACAGGCCAGGAAGCGACAGAGCAATGATTTTTGAGGGACACAGTTCCTTAACCTGATATACACAATATATCATTGAAACTTCTGCATGTGTTGGTCTATGTAAGCTCACGTCCGTTTTATGGCAGAGACTGGCCAAAAAGATATAGAAGTAAGCAATTTTTTTATCGTAGCAATTACAAATGTCTTGTTTCACAGATTGTCCTTCGTTGCATTTTATGGTCTTAAATCTGAGGCTACAATATTCAGTGTTGTAGTTTTTCTTCTTATGCTGGTTAAGGTTAACCAGATATTGCGCATATTATGCTTACATTACGAGTGCAGTACTAATTCAATTATCCAAATTTTTTTTGTTCTTCCCTTGTAACGCACGCTCTGAACTTCCCATCCTGCGATGGCAACTAGGTTGTGAGATGTCCGTTGCTTTGCTTTACTTTATGCTTTTTTCCCACAAGTCCAGTTTCCAAATTGCAGTCTCTCATTGTACTCGAGCAGGGCGTTGTTCCATGTAGTTTATCTTACAGTAACATTAGATGAGCTGTCCAGTAGAACACCGCTGATATGTTTTTGAAGGGACCGTGAGGAATAAACAGGAAATGAAAGAGCTAGGAAATGAAAGAGCTAAAAAGCTGGAACAGTGAAAAAAGATTGAGTGGCGCAGAATTTTCTTCAATGCATACGCTTAAAAACAACGTGCAAAATTGTCTTGTGCTCATGCCCAAGCAACACGAAAACTTTTTCGAGCGCCTGCAGTGTCATATCCTTGGAATAAATTTAGTAGCATCCCGGCCAATCAAATGTTTCACGAAAGTGGAAGTACCCCCGAATGCAATTGTTGAATAAAATTACCCCTGCTTCATCAACTCCTAAGCTTCTTCACTGATACATGCATTGGCGCGCACTCAGCCATGACCTCGTTGACGGATAAAACTGCATAGCTAAAAGTGACATCACCGCAGAAATCTAATCAATGTATGCGATTCTTTTGCCACCAACATTTGTAGTAGACATCAAAGAAGAACTAAGCACACGCCACATTACCTGCTCAAGGAATCCGACGGCAACTGCGACCAAGAACTGAGAAATAACGATGATGAGTCCACGCCAATGCAACAGCGGAAACAAACGTCTGCCATCTTTTCATTACGATCTCAAAGGCTATGCTTTTGTTCACAGCAACCAAAAGTTTGTTATGCGTGTCATTTGCACCGTTCATGCGGCTAAACAGTCAAGCCAGGCCAAGTGGCGTGAAATGTCAACATTAGCGCTCACTTCTGTGGTCGCTCGACCGGCCTTAGTGCATTTCGCGGCGTATCATATAGGAATGGTTCAGCAATACATTGAATACTGTGGGAGGGAGCTTTGCTGGGACCGGCGGAAAATGGCGTAATAGGCGGGAAGTGAGGAACCTAACTGCTGGGTTTGTGCTGTACCTCGAAACAAAAAACAATGTGGCTGCATGGAGAGGTGCGCAAACAAGCACAGATACATTGTCGGTGCTCTCACCTACTCAACCTTTGGGTTGCCCTGTGTAGTGCACGAATCGATGAAAAATGGCTTTGCTATAGCAAAGGTGCCTATGTGGCGCGGGATTGAATAATGTATTGAACTTTTTTTCAGTTGAGTGTGATCACGGGCTCATCATTCTTGTGATAGGTGCTTCCTATCATTGCACATGATCACATGAAGGTTGCGTTTGGCTCCTAGTATACTGGTACATGGTTCTCGTCTTCAACTTCTCAAAATGAACGTCGGTTTGCTGCTGTTTATGGTAATGAATTTTCGCAATATGAAAACGGCAGATTAGCAAAGCTTTCAAAGTAGGAGAGCACTTCATTAATTGGATCGCTTGGTGCTAGAGTATCAGCGCACCAATTGCCGTCCCGAAAGCCGATAAAACGTCTACGTACATTGTGAACGTTGTCAGACCTGACTTTTTTTCTTCCTTTCCTATGCGGCCATTTTATGTAAGGATGACAGTAAAAGAAAGGTGATAGTTTGAGCTTTGGAACGATAAAAAAAATGGCAGCGGGAAAGACGACAGATGCCTCGATGCACTTTCGTTTTTCGGCAATTTTGAAATAATTTTATTGTTAGCAGCGACTGAATTAAACCCTCATCACCAAGCTAACGCCTGGAAACAACCCAGAAGCAACCATAGTAGTCTTCAGCATTGTGAAGTTTCGCTGTTTCAAGGCTTGCGTAGCCTAGTTTAGTGCAAGCTTCTTCATTTTTTGTTTGAGATTCGACCAACAGGTTTTTTCAGGCACAGTGCATTTTCAGCTAAATGGTTTGACACAAACTTCCTAGATAAAAAACAGCATATTGTCAAGGGGTCGGGACGTGTACAAAGGAAGCAGTCACCGTGTCTAAGATGAAACTCTTTATATGGCCGAACTTGTGGCCGGGGAAAGGAAAGTCAAATTTCAAGCAATACACACTGTGCTATGATTGCGGCGAACAGAGTCGGCCGTCGATAATCTGATCATCGTTGGGACACGCCGTCTTTTATACATCACGCATAGAACTTTCCAGCCTGATCACTGGTGGTCACGCAAGCTCTAGAATAAGCTTGAGTGTTCGCATTCTGCACGCAATCTTAACGAAACGATCTCCTGCTATCGCGAAGCTTCTCGAACACTGAGGCGCTGTCTGCGCTGAGCATTGTTGACAGTCTTTTGTGCGTGTAAACTGAATGCAACAAAATTGAAACAAGAAACGCGCGTCGCAATATATAGAGGCAAATATAAAGACATTGAAGATAACGAAGAGGGCTGCTTCTTTTTTTTTTCTTGTAACTTTTGTCATCCTTTGCTTATGTGCTGCGCTTTTTGTGGTAAAGTTCATGCCAAGCCTAGTGAACATAGGCCTTAAAAACAAATGTTAGCAATGCTGAGCCTGACTCTTTGGTTATAATCATGGTAGCCATTGTAAAAATTGATTTGCAACTTGGTTGTTCTCTTAATCCTGCATAATGATACTCCGAAGTCTCAGTCAATTTTGCTATAAAAAGGTGCGGTCATGATGTGTCACTTTGTAAACAGTCGTTCATTTTTACTGCACCTTTTACATTATTAATAGTGAAGTTATTTAAAATATCGGTATTTAAAATGTGATGAGTACACTGTATGTACTACGGCTGTAATACTTCTACAGATAGGGCATGCACCTAACTCTCTTGTTGGCACTTCATTTCAGTTACTCTGCTTACATAGCTTGCTCCCCTATTTCTTTATGGGTGGACTATAGTAGCCTGGCTGACACAGATTTCTAATCGCAGCAGACGATCCTGCTTGCTTTCATGCTGATTTTTCGCCCTCATACGCTGCAGCATTTCACTTTACAAGGTTGTTCAAGATGCCATTGCTGCACACAAACTGTAAAGTTTAAAGGCAGTAAATGTACATGTACACACTATAAAATGTACAGCCGTCAGCACCTTTAACTCGAACGCTCCGACGGGTGGCCTCGGCTCGCTTGGACTGAGGTCAGCACCACCAAGCGTTGAAAATATGCTTGCTGCAGTTAACGATAGAAGGAGCGCGCGTCGGTTTCACTAGTAAATTTCTGTTTCCAGTCTGCCTGACCGGCTGGTCGAATGCATTCACTTGGCATCCCGTTTTCGCCACGTTTGGCTTGTGGCCACGTTATCGCGCGCGCCCATGACGTTCGTTGTCGTATACTTATCTCGACAATGAACCATTGCGTGCGACAGCTTACGCAGCTTTCGAGTTTGAATTCACAGCTGCTGCTCAAAAGAAAGCACATGTATAAAAAGCAAAGCAAACGCACGTTCATGGCGTTTGTAAAAGTTGCACAATAAATAAATCTGAAATGCGGTGGCGTTGTTCATGTTCTGATTCAATAATTTTCAGACAGCATGAATTGAACTGTTATCGCAATTTAGAGTGTGCCTTCCTGTTCGGTTCATGCTGCACGGAAGATGTGGTCTTGGAGCGCAATGTTTGTGCGTGTATTAATATCTGGGGTTTAACGTCCCAGAACCACGACTTGATTATGAGGGGCGCCGTAGTTCAGGCCTCCGGAAATTTCAACCACCTGGGGTTCTTTAACTTGCACCTAAATCTAAGTACACAGGCCTAAACATTTGATTTGTGCGTGTTCTGAGCAAGGAAGACGCGTGGATACAACGTAAAGAAAGCAATTTCAGTGCATAGTTAAAAGCGCGAAGTGTCATCTTGTCAAATAGGATACTGACTGTTTAGGCAAGGATGGTTTGATTTGCTGGGATTTAGTTTTCCAAAGCGACGCAGGCTGTGGATGCCGTAGTAGGGGCTCCGGAAAATTTCGACTATCTATTATTCTTTCACGTGTTCTGCAGTAGCGTGTCTTAAGGCTGATAGCAAGGCGAAACAGCATGATAGTGCTATAGCTGGTATGTGAGCGGCGACAGCCAATGAAATTTACAATACTTTTAAGCGGTGTTAGACGTGGGCTGATATAAAAGCATGCATCTAAGAATCGCCGGTTAAAGATGCCTCGAAGAGTCCCAAGGGAGGAGCACCTCGCCATAGTTCTAATGGCTCAAAGGATGTCCCAACCGGCAACAGCTGCTACAGTGAATCGGCCCGTTGCAACTGTTAACAGAATAATCAGGGCATTTAGATACGAAGGCTGCATAGGTGATGCCACGCGTGTAGTTCAGGAGCGGTCAACTACACCAGAAGAAGATCTTTTAATTGTAGCCGCTGCAGTAACCGACCCCTTTATGACTGCGCGGCATATTCACGATGAGCTCGGTCTGCACGTGAGCCCGTACACTGTGCGCAGAAGACTGCATGAAGCGGGCATACAAAGCCGTGTCGCCGGAAGAAAGCCAGTTCTTGAGCCTTCGCTTTGCCATCAGCGACTCCGGTTCGCTGAAACTCACGATGACTGGACGTCGGAAGATTGGGGGTACGTGATCTTCACCGACGAATCTACTTTCTGCACGCGGTGGGACCAACGCCAGAGAGTTTGGCGTCCTGAACACTACCGGTGGTCCATTTTATACCGTACGGCAAGGACAACACTGCGCTTCTGGCAGCAAAACTGTACATATATAGCTGGAGTATTCGTTTATCTTGCAGAAAAAGTGCTCCATGGACTGATCCCGGAGGTATTGAAAACCCCTTGTCAGGAGTGGAAATATTCAAGCATTAGACCAATAATGATACTGAGTTTCCTAAGCTTGTGCTAGAAGCGATTGGTTTCAATTGCTGCACCATTTCAGTTACGACATTAGCCGATGACGTCATCAGGACGTCTATTACACGAAGTCGCCTGTCAGCACGATTTTTGTTAGCTGTTTTTGAACACAATGTGCTGTGCTGAAGCCTACCTATAACAAAAATTGCCCAAGCATATCGCAAAGCGGAGAATGCGGCCTTGCAAATGGTATTCGTGAGCAAAAGAAGCTTAATTTCCCCTCGTCGGCGTTGCCATTGGCCTCGGGCTCTGATAAACTTTGCACTATGGTTTTAACGCTTACGGGCGCTTCACAGTCAGGGCGTGCCAAATTAGCCACCATTATGCCAACAGTGCCGTATATTGAACAGCTTCGTTTGTAACGCGCATCCACTTCATGGCCCTATTTTTTTCAGCTACGACGAGCGCTACGTCTGGGACGTGCGCACGAGCGGTCGCACAGCGGTGAACGTGTGGGGCGCGGTCAGCTACGAGGGCCTAGGTCCCATCCAAAGAATACCAGGTCGTTTGTCAGCGGACCGCAACGTAGACATATTGGAGCGCCCTACGTGCTGGGTGGGCCCTTCGCGGATGGGTTCTTCTGGTTCCAGCATGACCGAGCCCCCCATCCACACTACACGCGCAGCGCGGTTCTTCATGGAGGACCATGCTGTCATGCAGCTTCAGTGGCCCAGCCGTAGCCCCGACCTAAACATCATTGAAAATGTTTGGAGAATGATGAAGCACGGGCTGGCTAGGCGCTTGCTTTAAAGTTTTTGCCCGGCGGACCAGCTCTGGGCTGCCATACAGCAAGAATGGGAGCTCTTGCGGGCAAACAGCGAGCTTGTGAGCATGCTATACCGTTCGCTTCCTGACCGCATGGAAACCGTGAAGCGCGCTCTTAGCGGGAGCACGGGATATTAGACCACCAGTTAGGCAGGCGCTTTTTTTTACTATAGTGTATGTTTTCGTTTATTTTTGCCCCTATAACGGCGAAGAACTGTATAAGTCGTTTTAATCTCGTTCAAACCAGGACCAGTTTCTCCTTTTTTTAAAGTTTCCGGGTGCGTTTAAACTCGGCTCCTTTAGGTTTTGTTCGATTTACTTTAGGGGGTTAACATTCCAAAGCAACTCGGGCAGTGACCTGCGCGTGTGGGGTTGCCGTTGGTTTGCGCCGAAGTGGCTACTTTAAGACCTCGTCTGTCTTCAGAATTTCAGTCTGATGCCAAAATTTCAGGCTGATGCCTACCTTGAACTTCTGCCGCGGAGTCTCCATTTTCGATCGAGGCGAAAACGCTGAGGTCTGTGTTCTTAGATTTAGGTGCGCATTAAATAACCCCAGGCGGTCAAAATTTCTGAAGCCCTCCACTGCAGCATCCCTCATAATCATGACGTGGTTTTAAAACGTGAAACCCCAGATAGTATTATTAATACTATTACTTTGAACTTCTGTTTTGGTGCATTCAGCAGCCAGTTTCTTATTATTTGCATGTAAAGGAAAAAGCAAGCCTAAAGAGCACCCACTGTTTTCAACATTTTATGGCGCGTCAGACAATGCGTGCGCATGTTCCCGCCCTAGAAGATGGCTGTAGCGCATCGAGGCATCCCTCCACAACGCACTGTGCGCCTGCAAAAACGGAGCGACGAACTTGCACGCACTTTAGCGAACGCATGGCCACCGAGCTGCTTTCGCTGCCCGTTATACAGAGGTCGGCAAACTAACTCATGAGTCGACTGGGTCTGAGTGTGTCCGAGTGAGTAATTTTTGGGTGAGTGTGAGTCCGGTTGAGAAAAAGTTTAGTGAGTCTGAGTTAGATTGAGTCCGGTTGAGGAAAATTTCCGTGAGTCTGAGTTCGAGTGAGCTCTCATAGCAAAACCTATTTTTTGAGTGAGTCTGAGTGAGTTCTTATATTTTTGCCGACCTATGCGGCGCTATATATTGATACGTCATTTTCTAATATTCCGATAGTACAGCGCGTCTTCTCGCGTAAACTTGACAAAGACAATCTGCACCAAAATGATGCTCGTCTGTCATACGGCAAATCTATTCAAGTTCGGTCTCCGGCTTCAAGACAAAAATCTGTTTCGATGTTTAATATCGCCATGGACTTATTGGCTTGAATGTTGCAACGTCACTATTTGCTGGCAACTATATCCTGCATATACAGGCGTTGGAACCTCACCTCTTGTTATATATATATATATATATATATATATATATATATATATATATATATATATATATATATATATATATGTGTGTGTGTGTGTGTGTGTGTGTGTGTTCATATGTCATGTAATATAAACAAGAGGAATATACTATTCTTCCTAATCGCAATTCCACTGCCTGTACACTCTAAGCACGGTAACGTTTATTAAAGGTGCACAATTTCACAAATTTGTGTACTTATAAAATAAAAGTTATCTAGTAACCTTTGCAAAACTAACCTTTATTAAAAATGCACAAACTTACTTTTACGACAGACGTCACAGAAATAACCTTTAGCACAGGTTCACAATATCGAGCGTTCTCACGTAAAAATGGAGGTTACGTTGCACAGTACACAGTATACTGTTCACACAAAACGGCTTGCAGGAGATTTTATACGGCCACCGCTCTGCGCCTCTTCTTTCCTTCGCTCTTCTTTCTTCGACGCATTCCAGGAGGTTACGCTCATCGCATGCACTGATCAGCCAGGTGTGCCGCAGCAACGGAAGCACGGCTTTCCACTCTTTCGGACTTCTTGCTGCGCGTGCCTCGTGTTTTTTTTCCGCAATTCCTTGTGCGGTTTTAATAGCCGTCTACATGCAAATTGTAATGCTTACTCTTTTACGTAATTGGATCAAGAGAGGATACTTGTCTGACACACATGGCACAACTCATAATTAAGAATATCTGTCAATCACCTGATCTTCTCAATTGCTCGTTTATGGGCAGACCCCATTTGAACGACTCGATGCTTGTGGTGGAAGGTGTGACGTTATGATGCATGCGAGCTCTAAGCCAACTCCAAAGGACATTGTTTTCTGTTTTTTCGTGGGATGAGGAAAAAGTACATCTCTTGCCACAGACACCGCAACTGCCGTGCTCTAAGCAGACATGTCCCAGAATTATTCCAAAGCTCCAGCGTGTGTATTCAGAAAGGGGCAGGCCACATGACATGCTCCGTGAACGTTCTCGTCACTCTGTGTACATATGTGTACACAGCATAATAAAGGCGCAGAAGAAAATACGAAAGATTAGGCGTGCGCACGCTTCTTTTGCTAGGCGACACTTGGCTGGGCCGATCATGCACAGAGCAACTGTTCCGGAATGTGTCGAAGAAAGAAGATCGGAAGAAAAAAGAGGCACATACCCTTTGGTTGACGACACCTGGGTTGGTGGAGCATAGGTAGAGCGGTTACACTGAATGGAGCCCCCCTGCAAATAACGTGTGATCAGAATCGTGCTTCTCCTTAAGTTTACTCATGTGTGCGGCATACCATACCTGCTGGCACGTTGCGCATTAGCAGGACGATGAAACCCAGAGGGCAGCCAAAAAAGAGGGTGATATTCAGTCCTTTACTTTTGTCGCTTGGGCTGCGCGTGGAATGTTTGTATTTATGTAATGCTACTAACTCACTCAAACCATTAACACATACGTGCACCATATATAATACACGTGCAACTCCTCCTACTTTCTCCTTTGCTGTGACCCAAATGCACTTTCTTTATTTTGTTCAGGTGATATGCTTTTTAATGGTTCAACAGGCATCTGTGGCACAGTTTGAAAAAGGGAAGCCTTTGCCCACAATATCACACGTAATTGCATTTTTAAAAAATATCAGTTTTTTTTGCGTGGGTGCAAAACATGAAATTGATGGTGATAACTTTTGCAATGTAGGGGCATTGTTCGAGTTTCCTGAGCATGTGCTGTAGAACACAGCTTGTGAAGGCGTACAAGACAATGTACCTAAACGAAAGGTAATGTTAAAGAAAAATTTAAAAAGAAGACCAAAACAAGCATTGTACAAAAAATTGATGTGCATAAGGAGTTGTAGGAGAAAAAACGTGAACCATTCTAAAAGAATGCATACTTTATTGCTTTCATACCTTCAAAGCAAAAGGCATCAAAGTTGCGTGATAGTCATCAATACACATAAGTTTATTGATTACTTTTTCAATATTGGTTCAGGGATTGCCTAGCTGATAGAAGGCCACCGGTATTCAAAGCGTTTCTCCTTGCTTTCACCTGTGGTTAGCAAAAATTTACAGAAGCAGGTGGTCAGGACCTGCAGTAAAACCTTCTCTTGATGCACGCACAATCATGTTTCTTCAGACAAAACATCAGTTGCTGATTCCGCGATCTCCTCGCTGGACAGTGGATCCTAAAAGAAGAGTACAGTTGTTTTACACTATGGCAACGGTTACTGCCACATTGCGCACAAGTGCTGATAACATGAAATGTAAGACATATACTAACCCCCCACCCCCCCCCCCAAAAAAAAAAAAGAAGGGGGTGTCACTTGACCAATACATAAGCTCTCCTAAAATCTAATATCCTGTGCAATACGTTTATCCGAAAACAAAAATTCTGAACTGAAAAAGTACGTTAATCCCACATGTAATTTACTTCTCTTTAGCACAAGAGTCAGCAAACTATAATGTAAGAGACAGTTTCGTCGCAGAAACACGGCACCAGGTGATTAGAAACAGAAATTGTAAAATCAACATTTTTCGTAATAGTATCTGAAGTTTCACGTTCCAAAACCATGATTTGATTATGCGAGGCGCCGTAGTGGAGGGCTCCGGAAATTTTGACCATCTGGTGTTCTTTAACGTGCACTGATATCGCAGAGTACACGGGCCTCTACCATTTTGCCGCCATGAAAATGTGACCGCTGCGGCCGGAATCGAACCCGCGACCTTCGGGTCAGCAGCCCAGCACCATACCCACTGCTCCACCACGGCGAACCAAGGTTTATCAGTGACCATACTTAGCATTTCACGTGGAGATTTAATATGTTCGTACCTAATTGTTTTCCTCAAGGAGTATATTACACGTGGCAGTTCATATTCTGGGCTGCACGGAACGTAAGTCATATCGGCGTCGGGAAGTTTCCAGCTGCCTGGAGATCCTCGCAGCATGCCTTGGGAAGGATGAATGCTGTAAACAGTTTCAACGCAAGACAATGAATATGGCGAAAAAAGAAAAAAAAATACATTTGTGCTGTTTACGTACCTTCAAACATTCCGGCTATGACAGTTACATAACATGTATACCGATTCATCTTTTCTAACCACGATGGCCCGTTGCTTTAACCGTAGAGCAGAACTAGAACAACAACAAAAATTACCTTATTGTAAGAGAACAGATTCACATCGCCACAGAACCAAGAACATCGAAAGACATACCAACCACACCAACCATGTCCCCCCTTCGGACTCCTACTTTGCACGATTGCTGGCATTCATGCTCTCTGAAATATAGTTAAGCCACAGCGTATTGTTTTTTGCGTAACATATCATTTGCAGCTGCCCCGTTTAGATAGCGACGCAGTTCGACATATAGTCGAGCGCCGCAGAGCAAGTACTGCCGATAACAATTAATTGCGTCAAAGACTGACAATTTATTTTTTCTGACACGACCCACCTCTTGCAGTAGCGGAAGCGTGGGCATGAATTCAAGTCATCTTAATTTTGAACGCCCGTACATTGCAATATGTGTGAGTGCTACTATGGAACGAAGATGACTACGGTATATATTTGTGGTAAGGTTTCAAGTCAAGATCAACGCACAGAAAAAGTTTGACGGAAGCCCGTCTGGTGGGGATGATACATGGTGAAGGCAGAAAACCCGAAACATTGAGCCAACCAAAGCAAAAATTGAACACGCACACACACGCGCGCGCGCATGCTCGCACGCACAGAGAGAGAGAAACGCGCGCACACATACACACGCTCACACAAACACACTCACCCACTCATGTACACACACGCACAAGCACCCGCACACATGCACACAAACACGCACTCGAAAACTCACTCGCACGCACGCACGCACGCACGCACGCACACACACACACACACACACACACAAACGCGCGGGTACATATATGTACAAACACGCAAACACACTCATCCACTCACACACACGCACACCAACACAAACGCGCGCGCAGACATATCCACACACGTACACACACACGCGCGAATGCCCGCGCGCATATGCACACACACGCAGACGCACTCACTATCACACACATACACGCACATACACACACACGCACGCACACACAAACGCGCGCTCACACATATATACACACACACGCACGCGAAAACACTCATTCACTCCCCCCCCTCACCCACACACACACACATACACACACACAGATATCATCTACCTGCGACCAAGTCGTGACAAAAAACCCAGAGGAACAAGTTAGTGCGTACTCAGGAAATCTTCTGGGCAGCGCTGATATGGGGCACTTTGTTGATGCTGGCAACAATATTTCACACCGTGATTGCAGGCTTCCTCGAGCAATTTCAAGGTACCAACACGATGACAGCAAGAAGGGCTAAACTTCTGTCCTTCATGCTTCTCAGATAAACTGGAAAGATAACAAATGATCTTGGTCGGATGTTTGATAATATACGCCCAAACACCCGCCTTGTAAGGACAAACGCGAACTGAATTCTGCCAATAACAATGCATTGCATAAAACATGACATCAGTTATTTTTCTGACATGGTCCACCTCTTACAGTAGCGTAAGCATGAGAGTAAATTCTTGCAAGCACGTGACATAAACACACATACACAAGCAAATAATGCACTGAACAGAGAACATTACTTACGTGTAGATCATATTGGCTGCTGTCTTCGGCCACCGTAACAACGGATGCAACACGTTCGATAATTTCCAGTCTCAGACAGGCGAAGAATCGGCAATGCAGCTCGTTGCAAAGGACGCGCAGCGCACTGAACATGTCCCCGTTGCATTGCCTCGTGGCTGATTTGCGGCGGATCGCGCGTTTGCTAGTGTGTTTGCTTACTGTGTCACCAGGTACGCGTCACTCACGTCCAAAACACCATTAGGCAACGCACGTCATCAAAACGAGGAGGGTAAAACCTGGTTAAATCGATGAAACAAAGAGCAGCACAAGCGCGACTTCAAACACCACACCAACCGCCTCTCATTCGAATGCCCTTCCCGGCATACACCACATACACCTCAAGCTGTGCAAAGCCTCAGAGAGATGACGCCGTCCTTCCTTCGATGCGGTTGAAACTGGCTGAAACGGCGCCAGTAAGACGCCACATTTGTGAGTCACGCCATCACCGCGAGCTCACACATCCCTCTATGCGCTCACACTGGAGCGGCCGTCGCATGCTATTTTGTGAACTTAGCGGCATCTTTTTCTCCTGTGTTGGCAAATTGATGACGGTTAAGCGTGTATGGTGCAATGCTGTGACCTGACGTTTGCTGCACATTACGGGCAGTTAACTTTCGCGAGAAAAAAAGACAAAAGAAAACTAAACAGACAACACAACAAGAAAATTCGGATAAATTGTATTGCGAGTCGCGGAACATATTTTTCTCGCTCCATGGAATTATTCTTCGATCGCATCGTTATAATTTTTTCTGTTGTTGTGCCCATGTCTACTCGGATTTTATGCCACTTCTTTAATTACGTGTGAAGTTGGCTCACTTTATTGAACTGCAGTTTTAATTCATACCCCACCATCACTTGCAACAGTATCCCGCAATCTAATATCGCTGCTACTCCTATTTTCTTTTCTGCTGTTACCTAATACCCGTTCTCTTCATACATTTTCCACTGTTCAATTGCTAAAGCCAACCTTGAACAAGAAAGATCGCGATTTGACACATTGACCAATAAACTTCCACTCCATAGTGTAAGGTCCCCTGACGGATGAGTCACTGCGCTTTTACAAGTTACAATCTACAGGTTACAATGCCTATCGCGGTGCTTTAGCTTTTAAACTGGCATGCTTCTGTCAATGTAACCTTTATGTGAGAGGTAAATGAAGAAAACACAAAGATAAAATTGTTGTAACACCCATGTAACCTATAAACTATAAGTTACTTGCCCGTTTTATGCTGTTCTAAACGTTACCGTGATAAGAGTGTATAAGCTACGAAATCCAGCCTTTCGCCTTCATTACCACCAGAACATCGAAATTTGTGCCGCTTGAACTAATTTATTTCATAGAATATACCACGGCATCGTTCTTCACGACACATTATTTTATCACCCCACTATATGTTTCATCGTTTCGGTTATCGCTATGAGGTAGATGTTCTATTTGTCAAACCTGAAGCTTTTCTAGCTTGTGCTGCAAATCAGTGCAATTGCCCTCCATACCGATGAAGCGGTAATAATCATCATTTTCTTGAGGCAGTAACCATCATTACACAAGTACCAGTTTTTCGGAAGTCGGTTCATTGTTCTTTTTTACTCGCTGTATTCTGTTTCATTTTTGTTCGCCTTTGATCCACTGTTTTATCTAATGCCCTTGGCTTTGAGGGTAAATTAATGAATAAGTAATCATCTTTTTGCAACTCACCTCCAACTTGAGTACCAAGCAAGAGAAAAACTGTGCTCTTATTTTTATTTTCCAAAGTTATCGCGCCTGCCTTATCACGAAAGGCTCGACGCAAGGCAATGCATGTAGAGCATCAGCGTCTCTACAGCCTTGGCCCAGCGGCCCTCGGGGACTCTCTTCTGCTTGGGGGGGTCACCTGCTGGGGGTCCGCTAGTGGATCTCCATGAGATGTACGATCCAATTTTGGGGGCACCGTCCGCTGCTGTGCAGGAGAGTTTGAATGGCTCAGACCGAGCTGAGGTGTCTCAGTGCCTGTTTATAGAAAGGGATGTGGCAAGGGCATTGTACTCTTTTCCGGGCAAGTCCGCCGCTGGACCCGACGGCCTTTAACCTTCTGACCTTAAGAAAATTCCCCCGGGAATACTACTTCACATTTTTAAAACTGGCTAGCCTTTGGGTCTATTCCAATTGAGGTGAACCTAGCAAGAACTGTTTTTATTCCCAAGTGTGCTAATCCCTCGGGACCGGGCGATTTTCGTCCTATCACCGTCTCTCCTGCATTGTATCGCGTTTACGCGAAGATGCTTTTAAATCGTCTCACTGAACACAATGTTTTTCATAAATATCAGGCGGGCTTCCAATACGACAAATCCGCATCGTCTAACATTCTGGTTTTACAAGCACTCATGAGGACCTTAAAGAAGAGACGTAGGCCCTTCTATGCACTAAGTCTCGATGTCAAGAAGGCGTTAGACTTGGTCTCGCATGACGCTCCCTTTATGGCCTTAGCTGAGCGGGGTGTGCCGGAGCGTATTCGATACATTCTAAAGGACATGTATCGTCACTGCACAACAACCTTTTGGTGCAATGGGCGCACCGATGGCCAGAGAATACCTGTAAGACGCGGGATTAAGCAAGGGGATCCACTCTCGCCATACTTGTTTAACTGCGTGTTGGACCCATTACTTGAAAGACTCAATGGCTCGAGGTTGGGGGGGGGGGGGGGTAAAACTTCGGGAGTCTCATATGTCCGCAATGGCGTTTGCAGACGACCTAGTCCTCATATCTGACACATACGAGGGCCTTCGCACTCTCACAGTTCACACGGAAAGATACCTCTCAAATGTCGGTTTGGCAGTGAACCCCTCTAAGTCGCAGTACTTCGGGTGGCGCCCAAACCATGTCTCAAAAGGATTCAACTATTCGATTGAACCAATGCCTGTGGCTGGCACTGAGGTTCAACCCGCTGCAGGGGACCAGCCTGTCAAATATCTTGGCCTGCATTTCTATGTAAACAAGGTACCTACTGTACAATCGGAAAAGGCCAATAGGCTTCTACAGCTGATTGGCAAGGCCAAGCTCAAACCCTTTCAAAAGGTGCACTGTTGGCGGCAGCTTGTCCAGCCAGCGTATCTTTATGGTGCCTCGAACTCCTTGCAGGTACACGCTGAGACGGGTCGTCTAGACATGTTCATGTCTAAAACAATAAAAACCTCACTACACTTGTCAATAGGCTTTCCCAATAGCCACATTTGGGTGCCTAGCAGATGTGGTGGGCTAGGGATGCTCCAAATGAAGAGGGTGGCCCTTGTTACCCATTACAAGGCGCTCACACGACTAGTCCGTCTTGGCGATGGATTCGTGGACGCGTTGTCCACGGACATTCTTGGCGCTAGTCGCGAGCGCATTGCGCAAATGTTTGGGATGACATCCGACTTAACCGAAGCATTCCATGTAAAGCCTGCACTCAAGGGGGGGGTCCATCCATTGCTTCGTGGAAGCGGCAAATGGAGCGATACACTAACAAAGATCTCTTTGCACACAAAGCACAGTTCACTGCAAACTCATGGTTGGCATACGACTCAAAACAGCTCCGAGATGGTGTCCGCATAAAGGCACTGAGACTTCGCACAAACTTATACCCCACCACAACTCTGTCCAATAAGCATGCCACCGATCCAGGGGCGTGACAATGTCGGCGATGTGGCACTGAGCCGGAAACCGCCTTCCACATTCTCCAGGAGTGCTCGAGCGTGCACCTCCCGAGAACGGAGCGGTACAACTTCATCATGAAGAACATTGCCCGCATGGTTAAAGAGCGGCGCCCAGAGGCAACAGTGCACATGGAAAAGCTGCGCGTCACGAGCGGCCATGTGCGGCTCAAGCCTGACCTGGTAGGGAGTGAGGGTAATCAGGTCACTGCCAACTAGGGCATACTGATAGAGATGTGTGCTGCTAAAAGGGCTAAGTATGCCAGCTTGAAGCGCTTGTACCCTGGCAAGAACGTCTCCATCTTCGGCATTTCGTTTGGAGCAAGATCAATGCTCTGCCGTGAGACGATCAAGGCTGGCGAATGCCTTGGCTTAACAAAAGAGACGTGGGGTGCCTTTCCGTCCGTACCCTGCTGGCGAGCATTATTGTTTTAGATAGGTTTGGTCGGCTAGTCAACTAACCCGCATTCGAAATCGCAATTATTGTATCATAAAAACTACAGTCATAAAAGCGCTTTTGTTGTGTTTGACTACAAAATTAACGATAAACTTAAATGGCATGGCTACCCTTGGCTTGAATTCTGGCTGTTTTTCAAATCTATCCAACAGCCACCCTGTGTGCCGTGTCTGGAAGTGTGAGTGGCTTTCAAACTTTTAAAAAGAACACAGGTTCTTGCAAGGAACTTTACATGTAAACCGTAACCAAGTGTCTGTTTTCTTGACATGACGCGCTTCCGCAAACGCACACCTGTCTTGAGCGACCCTGTCTAATCTTTTTTAACTGAGAAATAAGTTGATCAAAACATTAAATTCAGCTTTTATCAAAACTAGGCGGGACCTTTTGCACGTCCCACAAAATCGCAGGACCTTCCATTAAAGATATTTGTATGTATCCTAATGAAAACTAGTTCCAAACCATATGAAGGTGGTGGTAAAAACATTTATTGCCAGCAAATGGCGTCAGTAGAAAGCACGCATAAACAAGCTTTCTTCATGTTGTTGCCATTAAACATATGTTCAAGCATCAAAATAGCTACCCTTGTTCAAGCTTTTCTTTTCAAAAATAGCCTTTTGAATCGTCACGGCCACACGATGTTGGGGTACCAGCATCAGGAAGATGCAACGGCGCGACGAGTTATTGTATGTGCACATTCACACTGCTACTGTCTAGTATATTCCATTTATGATCAGTTATTTTCTTTTTACTTAAAGAGTCAGTATCCTATTTTATAAGACGGCAATTGAAGCTTTTATGCGATAACTACGCACAAAAAGTACTTTGCGTTGTATCCACGCGTCTTCCTTGCTCAGAACACGCACAAACATTGTACTGCAAGACCACACCTTCCGTGCAGCGTGAACCGAACAGGAAGGCACACTCTAAATTTCGAGAACAGTTCAATTCATGCTGTCTGAAAATTACTGAATCAGAACATGAACAACGCCACCGCATTTCAGATTTATTTATTGTGCAACTTTCACAAACGCCATGAACGTGCGTTTGCTTTGATTTTTATACAGGTGCTTTCTTTTGAGCAGCAGCTGCGAATTCAAACTCGAAAGCTGCGTAAGCTGCCGCGCGTAATGGTTCATTGTCGAGATAAGTATACGACAACAAACGCCATGGGCACGCGCGATAACGTAGCCACGAGCGAAACGTGGCGAAAACGGGATGCCAAGTGAATGCATTCGACCCGCTGGCCAGGCAGACTGGAAACAGAATATTACTAGTGAAACCGACGCGCACTCCATCTATCGTTAACTGCAGCAAGCATATCATTTTCAACGCTTGGCGGCGCTGACCTCAGTCCAAGCGAGCCGAGGCCACGCATCGGACCGTTCGAGTTAAAGGTGCTGACGGCTGTACATTAAGGGCTTTGACTGGCTCTTCTTAAAATTTCGCTGAGTGTACAGGAAGCATTTAATTCACGATGTTATGTAATGAGATTTCAGTGGATTTATTATATCATTCAAAATAGTAAAAACCACCTAGTGAGTTTCCATGTGATAAGCATGCCATTACGTTTTCATGCATGCAGCAGAGCTCATTTGTGCACTTTTCTCTTTTAAGACTGCGTGTTGTTATCATGTGAACCAAGCTGCTTACATGTGTGTCTGACATCATATTTGTTCATCATTTACGTATTCAGGTGCCTGTGAAGAACACATCAAGGCGCATGGCAGTGACGTCCCGGTTGCACAGCGGTGCCGGAGCCTCAACCAGCATTTCGTCGATCTTCTCAAGGTGTTGAAGATATGAACACAACACCACACCTTCACAACGCCGTGATTATTATTTAATTATAAAGATTTTGTTTCTAAATTGGTGTTGTTGCACTATGTTTTGTGCCACCATTCTGTGGGTGACGTACAACTCATGAAATGACTGTGCAGGGTCACCTTATTTGAGTACCGTCAACACTGAGGTATGGCTCTCGACACAGCTAGAGCGTACGAACATAAAAAACAAATTTTAGTGATTGCAGCAGGGCTAGCTGCTTTTCAAATTACCAATTTTATTAAATTTTTCTGTGTATTACATCAAACACTGCTTTATTTTGTTGCAATGTGACCACGGCTTATGATGTCTAGCATGTTAATTCAGTAGCTTCTTCACATATTCTTTTCTCTAAAAGCTCATTTGACTCGCGCATCAGGACTGTTTTAGAAATCTTTCATTTCCTTATCCTGCAACTTTAAGAAAGAGATATTCTGACAATTTCTACGCAGTACTGCTTTTACACGAGGCGTGGATGTCCATTCAATCTCCACGTTAAGTTGCTTTCCATCAGATTCGGACGTCGATTTCATTTCCGCATAATTAATACGGCTTTCCATAAAATGCGGATAACCGCATGATTTCCGCACTATACGGCTTTCCATAAATGCGGATTTCCGCATAATACGGCTTTCCGTAGTCCAATAATTCCGTATCTACCGTTTCCGTACATACGGAACGTTTCAGTAGGGTGTTGGCCGACCTTTCGACGTCGTCACTTACCATCATGCTCTATGTTGGCTCTCGTCCCTCAAAGACCCGTCGGGACGCCTCGGTCATTGGGCGCTTCGGCTGCAAGGGTATGATGCTCGTGTCGTGCATCGATCTGGCCGCAAGCACTCCGACGCTGATGCGCCCCTTCCGCTCACCGCTAGCGTCCGACACGGCTTCTCTGTCAGCTTCCTTGTCGCCAATCGACGTCGCGGACATGTCATTAGGGCAGCGCAAGGATTTTTGAGCTTCACACATGCTCGAACTTCTGTCCGATCTATCAGCTTACCCCGCTTCAAGAACTCTTCTTCGTGAAGCACCCCATTGCGCTATATGAGATGGTCTCCTGTATCGGCAGAATTACGGGTCTGAAGGCCGGAGAAGGCTGCTTGTGATACCTTTTCCCGTGCGCACCGAGATGTGCGCGGCTTTTCATACCAACCCTCAAAACGCGCACGCCGGCGTTCTCAAGACCTACAAACACCTGCGTCAGCGGTACTATTCAGCGTACTCGTTCAGCGCAACATCCCTCACCGTATGACGACTGCATATCACCCGCAAACCAATGGCCTAACCGAGCGATTTAATCCCTTAAGACGTGAACAAACAGCGCTAGACACGGGATGGTGAGAGAACGACAGACGAAGGCGCTGAACTAACAACCACTGGCTTATTGCTTGGATATGTAATATGTGGAGAAGCATCGCGCAGACGAACACCAAAAACACAGGTACTGCGCAAGGCGCGAGGAGAGGCAAGAAGTCATTATATCAGACCCGTCGGCAAAACAGGCTGTCATGTTTTAGACAAGTAACTGATCTCACAGTTATGTAGATAAATGGAAGGGAAACTGGCGCAAGCATTTCCGTGTGCATGAATGTGGTAAGCTTCACTAATTTCCCGTGTTTTTTGGTGTCTGTACGTTTCCAAAACAGTGCACCGCTCAAGAATTGACTGACAGCCACATCCTTTGCAGTGCTGGGCTAAACGATTAGGCACATATCCGTTAAGAAAGTATGCGTGTCCTCGTAACCGATCATTCAAGCATCGGCCAGTTTGGCCGATGTACCAACGTCCGCACGTAAAAGGAATCTTCTGTACTACAAAATTCCTGCATTCGACATAGATTTTTCTGTACTTTTTCTCACGCATATCTTTCTTGCCATCCTTGTTAACTTTGCGGCACATCGTAACAAGTTTTTTTTTTGCACTGCCCTACTGAAAAAATCCGCATGCCGTCATACGGAAAGCATATGGATTCCACTTGTTTTCTGTATAAAATATATAGATTTTGTACGGACTTATACGGATGCTTACGGAAATTGTAAGGAACATACGGAAGTATCATACGGTACATAAGGAATTCCGTATGGGCGTGCGGATGTAGCCTTAAGGAACATGAAGATGCCATATCTGTTATACGGATAGACTCATACGGCGATACGGAATATACGGAAAGTATGATACGGAACATGCGGAAACCGCATCAGATACGGAAAGAACAAACGGAATCCGTATGTGCTATGCGGAAAGATCCACGTGGCAATACGTAGTATACGGAAAGCATGGTGTTCTACTGAGAAAAAACGCATGGGCCACGGGCGGAATGACCTGAACTCATGATCACAGGCGAGCGAATGGGGGGGGGGGGGGGGGGGGCTTTTCCCACTTGTCACCTAAGAGGGAGGGGCCGCCCTCCCTCTTAGGTATAGAGGAGTATAGCCTCCTCTATACTTTCTGCGCCCGTCAAAGGCTCCCTCGGCGACCGTCGTCTTTCTCTCTCACCCACCATGGTATTACGCTACATTCCACCGCGGCGCGCCGCCACCTACGTTGGGCTTGTCTTTCGTGGCTTGAGCAGTGTTGCCAGGTTTGGCTATATATAGCCAAATTGGGCTACAGAAAAATATTTTTGGCGTCGATTTGAGAAGGTTGGCTATGTGGCTATATTTGGGCTACTGAAAATCTGCGACTTGGCTTTGTTTGGGCTATATGCTATATGAGCCGCCCTCTTGCTCAACACTCCACAGCAGACACAGATATGTAGAGGCGCGCTCGCATTTCTTGTTGAAGGGGTCGAAAGCGGTAAGTTTCATTAGAAATCCGCCCACTGTGCCGCCTAAGCGAGCGGAAAACTGGGCGACGAGCTCCATCGGTCTCTGACCGATTTTTTAGCCGCAGCGACCGCACAACGCCGTTGCGCCTCTCCGGAAGCCGAACTTTTTGGCTGTACTAGTATATCAACCACTTGATGCCCTGCCGCAATTTGAGAGTGGCGGCCGAAAAGTTCGGTGTGCATTTGTAGAGGTACAAGACACGTCTTCATGAATCGTAACGTTCTGAAATTTCGACGATTCCCAAGCGGTTAATTTTGTTTTTAATAGGATTGCAGGAGCAACGCAGGTAGTGGTGCATGTTGTAGAACCTACACAAACCCGGGCGATTACGTTGCCAATAATGATGATTCATGCACCCTGCCGTCCTCATGAAAAGAGATCACGCTTTTCACCCATCACATTTTGACGCCTGTGTTCATCGTTCGTGCTTTGCGTGACATCAGCGTTGCCTGGGAGCAAGTTTGTCCAAAAGACTTTTTTTCTGCCGCCTTACCAATCGTGGTGGGCTACTGGTTAAGAAGCTCAACTGCTGACCCGAAGGTCGCGCGATCGAATGCTGGCCGCGGCGGCCGGCTTTCAACGAAGGAACAATGCAATAGGTGCCCGTGTGCTTATGTTAGGTAGGTGGTCGCAATTTCCGGAGCCCGCCACTGCGGCGTCTCTCATAACCATACCTCAGCACTTATTATTAACTAACACTTCCGCTGCTCTATCTTTTACTATCGCAACAATATTACATTACAGAGGTTCAAACGGGCTTTTTGTTTGATTATTTGGTGGCGCTAAAGTGAATTCAACGCCTGAACTGAATGTTCTCGGGGTAGGTGGCCAAGGCTGGCGGCTTTCATAATAAAATTTGTCTAGAACAGCACAAAACATTAACATTCATCCTGCTTTGCTTCATGCGTGAAATACTAGAGTTGCTGATAACTCTATAAAAGACCTTGCATTGGAAGGTCACTTTCCGAAAGCAACGAACTGATGAGACGGAGCTTGCCGAATTTACTTATTTGTGTTGTTTTCAAATCAAGATTCAGTGATTATAAGTGAGGCCGCGCCTCAATATCGATACTTTCACCTTCTCGAACACAAGCTGTTTCCTACACTCTAAAAAATGATCGAGTAAAAATGGTGTCTTTTTGTCCCACAACAATAATCGTCATCCGGCTTGCTTGCGCTTCCTTTCTTGAAAACTCTGCGCTGGCCACTTTTCCTATCAAGAATGCTGTATGTCACGCTGATAACGCGCATGTCGTTCGTGACCTGAAAGTGCCGGGCGCGCGGCGATAATGCAAGGAAAGGAACGCAAGATAGATGAAGATTATTGTTGTGGGACAAAAAGACACCCTTTTTACTCGATAATTTCTTAGAGTGTGCACTAACGACGGGTTGTACAAAAAGCAATTGGAGCAGTCGAATGTGAAAACGTATGTCAAAATAAAACTGAATATTAGAATGGCTATATTTGGCTACAAATTTTCTTCCTATTTTTTGCCTTTGGCTACATTTGGGCTACAGTTTCTCTGGCTTTTGGCTACGCCGCCTCGTCCTACCTGGCAACACTGGGCTTGAGGCGCTCCTAGCAGTGGATCGCACGCTACCGCGTCAAAGCAATTGCGCTTGCGACGTTTCCTTGCTGCTGCGATTCTTTAATGATATACCCGTAAGCGTTTGTAGCCATCGCACAGAGCAAACAAAAGCTTCACCGACGTACGACAGGCTATCGCCATGACCAAGCGTGGCTAGACGCAGCCGGGCAAGGCTGCTGCCAAGCGAGCTCAGCCTCTAGCACCTCGTCATCTCCCACACTTGTGCCCGGAACATGAAGCCACATCACGGGACAAGTCATCTCGACCCTTCAGCGGCAGTTCGTATCTTGCTCAGGCCTGGTCAGGGCGAATACTGCTGACAGCAACCACATTTTCTGTGCTCACCTCATTGCCATCACTCGGACCTGCGGGTGCCTCTCCTACAAGTTTATGCGGCTACCTGGAACGCCAGTGCTGAAGCTGCTGCCCTGCCCTTCGCAACCAGCTAGGTGTTAGATGTCCTGTGGTTGTGTGGGAGTGACTAGGCGCCCGCCGGCTAGCTGTTGTCTACATTGCAACCAAATGGTGACCAGGTGTGTGTGTGTGCCTGCAGGTAAGGTTTATAATCTTCAGGATCTCGTAACGCCTTGGGAACCCGAAGGTGCATGACGTGACCTGCCACAACTCTAGTTACATCGGATAACCACCTATTTTTGTGTCACCATGGACTTTGCTTGCCATTACCTCGCAACGGCAGGACATGTGTGAGAGATTCTGCTTTTTCTACATCCTCATGATATTGTCACGTGGTCGTGACGTTGACCCAAGCAGCAGTCGGTATGTTCAAGATGAAACTGTTTATTAGGCCGAACTTGTGGCCGGTAAAGGGAAAGTCAGATTACAGCAATAAGCACTGGCACTGATAGCGGCGAACGGAGCGTCGGCCGTCGATCAAAACTGACAAGCGGTGAAGCGCATCGACATTTATACGCGAGTCTTCGAATTCCAGCCTTATCACTGGTTGTCGCGAAAGCTCTGGAATAAGCTGGCGTGTTCGCGTCTTGCGCGCAATCTTAACACCACGATCTACAGTAATCGCGAAGCTTCTAGAAATGAGGCGCGGTTTGCGCTGAGCATTGCTTACAGTCTCTGTGGGCGTAAACCAAATACAGCAAAAGTATAATACGAAACGGGCGTGGCAATGCCCCCCCTCTGAAAAAGCATCGTCCCGATGCTTAAAACAGAACACGGGGGGGGGGGGGGGGGGGGATTCATGCAACATTAAATAACAATAATAAAGCAAGAAAGTACAATTAGCACAAGCACGAAAGTACAATAATAAAGCAAAAATTACAGTCCTTAGGTTCACTAACGCGCGTAATACGGCTTCAGGCGCACGACATGGACGACTTCAGGCCGCGCACGGCGCCGCTGAGAGGTCGTAATGCCGTCAGGGACAACTTCGTAGTCGAGTGCGCCGAGACGTCGAAGTATCCTGTAGGGTCCGAAGTATCGTCGAAGAAGCTTCTCGCTAAGTCCCCGTCGGCGAACTGGCGTCCAGACCCATACACGGTCACCGGGTTGGTATTCCATGTGGCGTCGTCGAAGGTTGTAGCGACGGCTGTCGGTCTTTTGCTGGCTCTGGATGCGCAGACGGGCGAGTTGTCTGGCTTCTTCGGCGCGCTGAAGGTACACGGTAACGTCGACGTTTTCCTCGTCGGAGACATTGGGCAGCATGGCGTCGAGCGTCGTTGCCGGGGTCCTTCCGAAGACCAGTCCATACGGCGTCATCTGCGTCGTTTCTTGTACAGCCGTGTTGTATGCAAATGTTACATACGGAAGGATGGCATCCCACGTCTTGTGCTCGACGTCGACGTACATGGCCAGCATATCGGCGATGGTCTTATTTAGACGCTCGGTGAGGCCATTGGTCTGTGGGTGGTAGGCGGTGGTCCGGCGGTGACTTGTTTGGCTGTACCTCAGGATCGCCTGCGTTAGGTCCGCTGTAAAGGCCGTACCTCTGTCGGTAATGAGGACCTCCGGGGTGCCATGACGCAGTACGATGTTCTCGACGAAGAACTTTGCTACCTCCGCGGCACTGCCCTTGGGCAGCGCCCTTAGCGGGTGAGGTAGTCCGTTGCTACGACGATCCATTTGTTTCCGGAATTTGCCGTCGGGAACGGCCCCAGTAAGTCCATGCCGATTTGCTGGAACGGTCGGCGAGGTGGCTCGATGGGTTGCAGAAGTCCGGCTGGCCTAGTGGGTGGTGTCTTCCGTCGTTGACAATCTCGACAGGTCTTCACGTAGTGGGTGACGTCGGCAGCGAGGCGAGGCCAGTAGTACTTTTGTTGTATCCTCGCGAGCGTACGGGAAAATCCAAGGTGTCCAGCCGTCGGGTCGTCATGCAGAACGTCCAGAACTTCGGGACGTAACGCTGAAGGTACTACGAGGAGGGAGTCGGCCCGAAGTGGCGAGAAGTTTTTTTTTAGGAGAATGCCGTTCCGCAAGAAAAACGACTCCAGTCCTCGTCTGAATACCTTTGGAGCCATGGTGGCCTTGCCCTCGAGGTATTCTATAAGGCCCTTGAGTTCCGGATCGGCTCTCTGTCGTTCGGCGAAGTCATCAGCGCTTAGGGTTCCCAAGAAGCAGTCATCATTAAGGTCGTCCTGTGGCGGCGGGTCCACGGGGGGCGCGAGACAAGCAGTCGGCGTCAGAATGATTTCGTCCGGACTTGTAAACGACGGTAACGTCGAATTCTTGAAGTCTGAGACTCCATCTTGCGAGACGACCTGAGGGGTCTTTCAAGTTAGCTAGCCAACACAAGGCGTGGTGGTCGCTGACAGCTTTGAAGGGCCTACCGTAGAGGTAGGGGCGAAACTTCGACGTAGCCCAGATGATGGCGAGCCACTCTTTTTCTGTTGTTGAATAGTTGGCCTCTGCCTTGGATAGCGACCGGCTAGCATAACTGATAACCCTTTCCAGTCCGTCCGTCTTCTGCACAAGGACGGCGCCGAGTCCCACGCTGCTTGCGTCGGTGTGCACTTCTGTTTCGCCGTGTTCGTCGAAATGTGTAAGTAACGGAGGCATTTGCAGGCGTCGTTTTAGTTCTTGAAATGCTTCCTCTTGCGGTGTTTCCCACTTGAACTCGACGTCGGTTCTGGTAAGGTTAGTGAGTGGCTCGGCGATGCGGGCAAAATTTTTGACCAACCGGCTGTAATACGCGCACAGGCCGAGAAATCGACGGACGGCCTTCTTGTCGGCGGGTGGCGGGAATGTAGCGATGGCGGCTGTCTTTTGAGGATCGGGGCGTACTCCGGACTTGCTGATCACGTGACCCAAGAACAAGAGCTCCTCGTATGCGAAGCGGCACTTTTCAGGCTTCAAAGTGAAGCCGGAGGTCTTGATTACTTGAAGTACTGCGTCAAGTCGCCGGAGGTGTTCGTCGAAGTTTGAAGCAAACACAATGACGTCGTCCAGGTACACGAGGCAAGTCTGCCACTTCAATCCTGCCAGTACTGTGTCCATAACCAGTGGAAAGTCGCAGGCGCCCAGCAGAGACCAAAGGGCATGACCTTGAACTCGAAGAGGCCGTCTGGTGTTATAAACGCGGTTTTTTCTCGGTCTCTCTCGTCGACTTCAATTTGCCAATAGCCGGTCTTGAGGTCCATCGGCGAAAAGTACCTCGCATTGTGGAGTCGATCGAGGGTGTCGTCTATCCGTGGGAGAGGGTACACGTCCTTCTTCGTTATTTTGTTCAGGCGGCGATAATCGACGCAGAAGCGTAGGGATCCGTCCTTTTTCTTCACTAAAACCACGGGTGACGCCCACGGACTCTTTGAGGGCTGGATGATGTCGCGTAGCATTTCGTCGACTTGTTTCTTATGTTGGAACACCCATATTGCTAACACATGTTCTGCTGCGCTTCGCAAACTTTGCTTCATACGACACAAGCTTAAAAATTCACCACCACATGTTAAGCGTCTGGCTTATGAGCACCTGATCCGGCCTAAGCTTGAATATGCTTCTATTATATGGGACCCGTACACCAAGGTCAATATTAAAGCGCTTGAAAAAATCCAGCGAAAGGCTGTGCGATTTATTTTTTCTTTGTACAGCTACCAGTTTTCCGTTACGTCATTTATGGAATCTAATCAGGTTGTTTCTTTGCAGTCCCGGCGCAAAGATCAGCGTTTAAAGTTTTTTTATTCTTTGTTTAATCGGAAGCTCGGGCTCGACCCAGCACCGTACTTATCTCCACTTGCATCGCGGTTCACTCGTCATACTCATCCGCTTTCTATAACTCCTTATTTTGCCAGAACAAATGTATTTAAATTCTCATTCTTTCCGCAAACAATTACAGAATGGAATAACCTGCCACCTGACCAACTATTGTCCTTAGTACAATCTAGTGCCTCATCCTAGGTTACTCTGTAAACAGTCTCTTTTTCCAGTTTAATTAGAATCGGTTCTATTTCATTCACTCGATCATTTGTTTCACTGTCACTGTAATCACAATCATTTATTTGTATTGCCTTTTCACCGCCTGTATTACCTGCATTTCTTCTTTCGGATTCTGTTAGTATTATTGCTTATTATACACCTTTGTTGTGCAAAGTTTTGATGCTTTTGTATTCCTACTCCTGCTTGGGCCATGTGGCCTGCAGTATTTCTGTAAATAAATAAATAAATAAAATATTGCCTCGCGTTCCCGCGTTGAAACTCTGTACGGGCTCTGACGTAGTGGCCTGGAACTTGCCTCTGTTATGATGCGGTGTTGTGCGACTGGGGTCTGTCGAACTCTGGACAACGACGAAAAGCAATCCTTGTATTGCAGGAGCAGGGTTTTGAGCTGTTCTTGTTTATGCGCCGGAAGGCTCGGATTGATGTCGAAAGTTAGTTGATCAGCTTGGTTCGTCGCAGCGTGTTCGGTAAACTCGGCCAGGGCGAAGGCGTCGCTGGTTCACACGATGTCTTCGATGTAGGCGACCGTCGTGCCTTTGCTCACGTGCTTGTATTCGTTGCTGAAGTTCGTAAGCATCAGCGTTGCTTTCCCTTCACGCAACTCGGCGATTCCTCGTGCGACGCAAGTCTGACGGTTTACAAGCAGGTGCTGATCACCCTCGATGACGCCTTCCAAGTCTGCGGGTTTTTCGGTGCCGACGGAAATGGTGACGCTGGAGAAAGGCGGAACGGTGACGTGCTCTTCTATCACGTTCAATGCATGGCTCCATGGCGTCGTCTGGGTAGGCAGCGCTTTTTCTGAGGTTAGTGTTATCGACTGAGACCTTAGGTCGATGACGGCGCCGCGCTTACTTAGGAAGTCCATCCCAAGTATTACTTCCCTGGAGCAGTGCTGTAGGATTAGAAAGCTGGCTGGATAGGTCCGGTTATTGATGGTGACTCTTGCTGTGCAAACTCCATCCGGCGTTATGAGATGGCCTCCAGCTGTACGGATTTCAGGGCCTTGCCAAGTAGTCTTCACTTTCTTCAGCTTCGTCGCGAAAGGCCCACTGACGACGGAATAGTCGGCTCCAGTGTCGACGAGAGCGGTGACGTTGTGACCGTCGAATATTACGTCGAGGTCGCTGGTTCGTCGTCGTGCGTTGCGGTTTGGTCGCGGCGTCGGATCACGGCTGCGTCGAAATGTTGCTCTGCTTCCATGTTGCGTCGTCACGTCTTTGTCGGCCCACGATGTTACGTCAGCAGGGCTTCGACTGCTTCCCGTCGTGTTCTGGTTTCATCGCGTTGTCGTCGTCGGCGGCCGCGGATGATCTTCGGCATTTCGTCGTACCGCAACCGCACCTCCATCGGTTGCTGCCCTTAGTTTCCCGGATACGGGCTAGGCGACCGGCCCCGGTTTGGGCCAGTGTACTGCCGGCGGTGCGGTGACATGTAGCGGCCGGCCGACGGCGAGCGGGAAGGTCGTCGTTCTTGCCACTGTGTTCCGGAGAGGTAGTCGTCGATGTCGCGAGGCCGTTCGCCTGGCTGCGGACGCGGCGCGTTGACGGCGAATCATCGTAGCCCCATCTGTCGGTACTGGCATCGGCGGTACGTGTGGCCGGCTTCTCCACAATGGTAGCAGAGTGGACGGTGGTCGGGGGCTCGCCAGATGTCGGTCTTCCTCGGCGTGTACCGCTGGCCTGCAGGCGGTCGAGATGGCGGTGGTGGTGGTGGCGGCGGCGTCTGGCGACGGTAGTGCTGCTGTGTGGCGTCCTGTCGGGGGCGTTGAGAGGGTGCGTAGCGTCGGGCTGCAGCAGCATAACTCAAGGCCTGCGGCTGGGGCTGCGTTTGTTCGGGAATTCCCAACGCTTGCTGGACTTCGTCACGAACAATGTCGGCGATCGAGTCCACTTGAGGCTGGGTCGAGGGTAAGAGCTTGCACACTTCCTCTCGAACGATCGCTCGGATCGTTTCGCGTAGGTCGTCAGCTTTCAGCGCTTGAACATCCCCGTAGCTCGTCGTAGGCAGGTGGCGGTTGTATTGCCTGTTGCGGAGTTCCAGCGCTTTCTCGATGGTAGTGGCCTCCGAAACGAATTCCGAGACCGTCTTCGGGGGGTTGCGCACAAGTCCGGCGAAAAGTTCTTCCTTTACTCCTCTCATGAGAAACCGAACCATTTTTTCCTCGGCCATGTCAGCGTCGGCGTGCCGGAAAAGCCGCGTCATCTCCTCCGTAAAGATCGTGACGCTCTCATTCGGGAGCTGCACTCGTGTGTCCAGTAAGGCGGCGGCCCTTTCCCTTCGGACGACGCTCGCGAACGTCTCCAAGAAAGAGCCACGAAAGAGGTCCCACGTTCGAAGCATGGACTCCCGGTTCTCGAACCACGTCCTCGCGGCGTCTTCGAGGTAGAAGTAGGCGCGTCGCAGTTTTTCGTCGGAGTCCCAGTTGTTCATAGTCGCGACGCGTTCGTACATCTCCAGCCAGGTCTCGGGGTCCTCACTTGGCGATCCTTGGAAAGTCGGCGGCTCTCTCGGTGGCTGGATCACGATCGTTGCTGGGGACACAGCGGCTGTCACTGTCCCTGTCGTCTTCGTCACCGTGGCCTTTGTCTTGTCCGGTAGGAGTCCGTGCTGCGGGGGGAGTCCTTTCAGCCTGCGGCTGGCCCGACTGTCACTGATGGTGTCGGTGTCTTCGCGACGTGGGCTGGGTTGACGGCTTGAGGGGGGCGTTCGGTACATGGGCCGTGAAGCACCTCCACCAGATGTCACGTGGTCGTGACGTTGACCCAAGCAGCAGTCGGTATGTTCAAGATGAAACTGTTTATTAGGCCGAACTTGTGGCCGGTAAACGGAAAGTCAGATTACAGCAATAAGCACTGGCACTGATAGCGGCGAACGGAGCGTCGGCCGTCGATCAAAACTGACAAGCGGTGAAGCGCGTCGACATTTATACGCGAGTCTTCGAATTTTCCAGCCTTATCACTGGTTGTCGCGAAAGCTCTGGAATAAGCTGGCGTGTTCGCGTCTTGCGCGCAATCTTAACACCACGATCTACAGTAATCGCGAAGCTTCTAGAAATGAGGCGCGGTTTGCGCTGAGCATTGCTTACAGTCTCTGTGGGCGTAAACCAAATACAGCAAAAGCATAATACGAAACGCGCGTGGCAATATTGATCATGGTCAGTGGTGGCAGATGTGAAGTGGTGCGCGTGTGGTGGTGCGTGCAAATACAGTGGTGTAGTGTCGTCTCGCATACAGTGCACATTGTTTATACTTATTCTGCATACGTAGGTACGTGTGCAGAATAAAGGTTCAGTTTTATTGCCAGTGTGACTGCGAGGCCTTCATTGTAGATAAGGGTGGCAGATCAGTGCCATTCCGTTTGCAGTGCCGCGTGAGATCCGCTGCTGTTTCTACGTTCTCGTCATATTTGGCATGGTCAATGGCGGCTGGTGCGAACAAGTGCATGTGTTGTGGTGTGTGCCAGGGTGTCGTGTCATCTGACAGTGTGCATGGTTTATGCTTATTCTGCTTGGTGTGTGCCCGGGTATCGTGTCGCCTGACAGTGCGCATTGTTTATGCTTAATCTGCGTGTGAGAACTGCCACTGTTTCTACATTCTCGACACATGGAGCATAACCAGTGGTGGCAGACGTGAACAAGTGCGTGTGTGGTGGCGCGTGCCAGGGTGTCGCCTTCTCTGACAGTGCGAATTGTTTGTGGTTATTCTGCGCGATGCATGCGAGGGTGTTGTCATCTGACAGTGCACATCGTTTATTTATTTATTTATTTATTTATTTATTTATTTATTTATTTATTTATTTATTTATTTATTACATATACCTACAGCGCCCGAGTTGGGCATTATCGTAGGGAATCAATTACACATACTATTGTAATGAAATGGCACAAATTGTCAAGATCAAAACTATATACTGGCACATAGAGACATCACAATAAAATAGACAATACAGTAATAAGAATAATAAAAAAATACGCAAGACAGTCAATTGTACCGACGTCTCTTGTAATATTTATATAGATTCATAGGAAGTTCTGTATGGCAGAAGAAAAGTTTGGTGCACATACTATATCATCGGGAAGCAGATTCCATTCTTCAATTGTTCGAGGGAAAAACGAAAACTTAAAAACTTTAATACGACATTGGTAGGGCCTTATTTTTCTTGAATTGTTGCGTCTCTCAGAATGACAATGAGGCTGTTTTATATATATGTTTGTGTCGATCCCTGTGTTTGCGCTGTAAATATTGTACAAAAGTTTTAGCCTGATTATCTTTCTGCGTGTGGAAAGTAACTTCCACCCTAGTTCTTCTCTTATTTGTGAACTTCGAATTTTGTAATCGTACTTTCCCGTGACGAATCTTGCAGCTCTTTTCTGAACGAGTTCTAACTTATCTTCAAGAACATTTGTGAATGGGTCCCACGCTGCGCATGCGTATTCCAACAGGGGCCTAAGATTAGTCAGGTACAAGGTTTCCTTTAACGCTTTGGGCGCGCACTTGAAATTTCTTTGAAAAAAGTGTAATAAGCGACATGCTTTCGCACATGTCTTGTCAATATGCGATGTCCAGTCCAATGTCGCAGTTAAGGTGACACCCAGGTATTTCACCTCATTAACACATTGCACTAATACATTGTTTAGAAAGTACGAACTAGACACCTTGTTCTTTTTGTTAGCAAAATGCTACCATGTACAATTTACTATGTTCAAATTCATTTTCCATTTGTCACACCAAGAACAACTTTTTTCAAGATCAGACTGCAAAACACTCGTATCCCCAGCACATCGCACTGGATGATATACAACGCAATCATCCGCATATATTCTGACATTTGAAATGAGACCGTCACTGAGATCATTGATAAAAATGAGGAACAGCAGTGGCCCAAGCACCGACCCCTGCGGCACACCCGATAAAACATCAGTCGTTTGTGACGCCGCACCATTCAGTACCACTTTTTGCTGCCGTTCGAACAAATAGTCTTTAAGCCAACCATAAAGCGAATCGGGAAGACCAAGAAATGACAGTTTATATAAAAGTAAGCTATGCGGGACTACGTCAAACGCCTTTCTGAAATCAATAAAAACAGCTTCTATCTGAGTGCTATTGCTAAATCCGAGTGCAACCTCATGTAAGAATTCAGTAAGTTGAGTGGCACAAGACAACCCAGCACGAAATCCATGTTGGGTCGGAATGAAAAATCTATTGTTCTGAAGGTGGTTAGTGAGAGAAGAGTAAATAATAAGCTCCAATGTTTTGCAATATACAGATGTCAAAGATACCGGTCTATAATTGCCCACCAGGTCACGAGAGCCGCATTTAAATATAAGAGTTACATTTGCCATTTTCCATTCACTAGGTAATTTTTTAGAACTTAATGATCTGTTAAACAACTCGACCAATATTGGAGCAATGCTGTGTGAACAGCGATTCAAGATAAAATTTGATAACTCATCTGGACCGTGAGCAGAATGAGGGTTAATGTCGTGCAACAGAGTCATAACTCCAGCCTCATCTACAACGATGTCATCCATTTGAGGCAGCTGTACACCTAGTACAGTTTTTGGTGTGTGACGACATGCCGTAAATCGTACCCAGGAATTCGGGACATCGCTTTTAGTTCGCCGTTTTTCACACCACGTGGCGTACAGACCTTCAACTTTCAAAATTAACGCGGTGACGCAGGCCGCGCGGCAGACAAGACGACAATACACACATAAAAAAAATCGACTATCGCCACCGAGAGCGAACCGTGATCGCTCACTGATAAGAGCAAGGCGTACGGCAGGCGGTCGGCTGGTTGCTCGAAAGTGAATCAGCAGTTCTTTTTCAACGAATGCGTGTATACAACTCACTTGGCTGCGCTTGAAAAACACTAAATATCGAATGGGCGTGGGGCCCTTCCTCTCGTCCTTTTCAATATTTCATCCGATTGCGTAGTCGTCGGCCTCCGCGGGTTTCTTGGGGAAAGTAAGGACGTCCTTTCGTCGCTGCCGTTTTCTTAATCTAAAAAAAGCTAATTTCATTAAAATACCAGCCTATGAGATGGTGATGGTTTTAGATTATGCAGAGACAGACTTGACGTCCCTGATATTTGTTGGCGTCACTGAACAAATGAATTATTTTGCGTTATGGCATGAAGGCAACAGGCCGTGCCATATTCACTGCCAGTGACAATATTTTTCCCAGCTCAAGAAGGAGCAGAAATAAAGGCCGAAATTGATTACAGGCACGAGACTGCTCAATTACCTTCTGAAATTAAGCATTAAAAAAAGACGCTTTAATTTAAACAACGCTTTTACGTTTCTAGCGCACGTAATAAAAGACGTCCGAAATAATCTTATCATTATGTACAGTCGAGCTCAATATGAGTTGCAACAGCACTGTTTAAATTTGGGCTTGTTGTACATTCTGAAGACGAGAAATACAGAGCTGAATGAACGGGGACACAAGAAGAAGACACACAACACAGGCGCTAACTTCCAACATAATGTTTTATTGCCACACTCGACTAATTAGTTTTGTGCGCATTATAATCATGTGCTTTTCGTGAGCGATATAAGTAGTCGAGTGTGGCAATAAAACATTATGTTGGAAGTTAGCGCCTGGGTTGTCTGTCTTATTCTTGTGTCCCCGTTCATTCAGCGCTATATTTCTCGTCTTCTGTGTTGCAACACGCTGGCTGTGGTTAAAGTGACCCCAAGAGTGAACAATGTAACTGACAAACGTTAAATTGGTTCAGAAAGTACTGCAAATTGTGAGAATTTAAGTCACCAATTTTTTTCTATGTAGGAGCAATTTTGCACTGTTGGCGCCATTTCGAGTACGGACAGCGTGTTGCAACTCATATTGAGCGCGACTGTACATGGCATGCTCTACAGCTCGTCTTCGCCTCTTAGCTAACTGTTCGTGAAAACGTAAATTATATTCATATATACGACCATCCACCGTGGTGGTGTAGCGGTTACAGTGCTCAGATTCCGACCCGAAAGTTGTGTGTTTGATCCCGGCGGCGGCGGTCGCATTTCGATGGAAGCGATATGCTATATGTGCAATGACAGTGCACGCTTAAGAATACCAGACCGTAATATCTGGAGTCCTCCACAATGGCGTCCCTCATAATCATATCGTGGTTTTGTGATGTTCAACCTCCGATAATATTTGGATGTACACGACCTTAAAACCCACCTGTTTGTTGCACTGTCTATGCGGTCTGCACAACGGCATCAGCTCTTGGTTGGAGACCCGGCTATTTCGGCCAGTTTCCTTTAGAACGAGGAACGCGTACAAGAGAGCTCGAAGTTAGCGCTCGTCTGGTTTCCTTGCTGCTACTTGTGTCATTGTTTCTTTGCGCGTACTTAGATTTTTGCACAGTAATGTTTTTTAAGAGGACCTCCACTAAGACCCATTTAATATTTGCATGACGCGCTTTTCGGTTAGCCTTTAAAGCAGGGGTCTCAAACTCACTTCCATCAGCGGGAAGCATTCACGCAATTTAGACCCGCAAAGGCCGGGACAGAGAAGATGGTAAAGGGGGGGGGGGGGGGGGCACATTGTGAGCATGCGCTGCCATTTCAAAAATAGAAAAACCGCTTAAATATCTCATATGCAGGTCGTTTCTGAACAACCTGTGGATACCAAACTCCAAAATGACTAAAATCCATACATACCCCATAAAATGTACGGGGCATGACCGCCGCTGTAGCTCAGTTGGTAGAGCATCGGACGCGTTATCAAAGGTCGCAGGTTCGGTCCCTGCCAGCGGGAAGTTATCTTTTCGCCCTGTTTTCTTTCTTCCTATTTACATTACAATTACTACTATTAACATCCTCTGTACTTTCCATGGCATCAATGTCTGCAAGTTCTCATTAATTAAAGAAGGTGAACGGATTAGGCGGATGCATTCTGGCGGTCCTGCCGTGCCCTTCGCGCGAGCGGTCTTCACATGCGCCTTTTATATGCCACGATGTCAACCTTGCCCCCCAGGGAGCCGTTGATTCCAGCTTCAGTATTGGCTGCTGTTGTCACGAAGCGTGCAGCGCTGCTGACGCCATTCTGTATCAGGGGCTTGGATGACACGAGGAATTTGCCTTCGTTGCGTATCTGCATGATTGCGTATCTGCACGGCAGGACCGCCAGAATGCATCCGCCTAATCCGTTCACCTTCTTTACGCAGTTCTTCGTTGTTCTGCTACTACAATCGACGGGTTACGACGAGCCAGCATCATCCGATACCCATGGAAGCATCATGCAGATACGGAACGAAGGCAAATTCCTCGTGTCATCCAAGCCCCTGATACAGAATGGCGTCAGCAGCGCTGCACGCTTCGTGACAGCAGCAGCCAATACTGAAGCTGGAATCAACGGCTCCCTGGTGGCAAGGTTGACATCGTGGCATATAAAAGACGCATGTGAAGGCCGCTCGCGCGAAGGGCACGGCAGGACCGCCAGAATGCATCCGCCTAATCCGTTCACCTTCTTTACGCAGTTCTTGGTTGTTCTGCTACTACAATCGACGGGTTACGACGAGCCAGCATCATCCGATACCCATGGAAGCATCATGCAGATACGCAACGAAGGCAAATTCCTCGTGTCATCCAAGCGCCTGATACAGAATGGCGTCAGCAGCGCTGCACGCTTCGTGACAGCAGCAGCCAATACTGAAGCTGGAATCAACGGCTCCCTGGTGGCAAGGTTGACATCGTGGTATATAAAAGACGCATGTGAAGGCCGCTCGCGCTAAGGGCACGGCAGGACCGCCAGAATGCATCCGCCTAATCCGTTCACCTTCTTTACGCAGTTCTTCGTTGTTCTGCTACTACAATCGACGGGTTACGACGAGCCAGCATCATCCGATACCCATGGAAGCATCATGCAGATACGCAACGAAGGCAAATTCCTCGTGTCATCCAAGCCCCTGATACAGAATGGCGTCAGCAGCGCTGCACGCTTCGTGACAGCAGCAGCCAATACTGAAGCTGGAATCAACGGCTCCCTGGTGGCAAGGTTGACATCGTGGTATATAAAAGACGCATGTGAAGGCCGCTCGCGCGAAGGGCACGGCAGGACCGCCAGAATGCATCCGCCTAATCCGTTCACCTTCTTTACGCAGGTGAGAAAACTTTATGACAAGTGTATTCGGTCAAATAACGTGTTTTTGGTCGTGCTGCCGTGCCCAAGGCTGCTTGTTGAGCTGTTGTGTGAATGTGTTGATGTTGCTTTTAACAAAACATTACTCTTAATATGTGGTGATATTGAAACAAACCCCGGTCCGGATATCGCTACTGTTTCGAAGCAACTCCAACTGATTGCTGATGACCTCAAGGAAATCAAGCAAAAACGTTTACCTGCAATTGAATCAAAGTTGGAGTTGCTTACGGCATTAGATGGTAAAATAGAGGCTTGTGTTAATGACGTGTATAGACTGCAGAAAACTATATGCACCCTCGAACTTAAGGTAGACGATCTGGAAAATCGTTCCCGAAGGTCAAACATCATCATTTATGGTGTGGCTGAAAATGAAAAAGAAAGTGACGGCTCCCTAGAAGAAGTCGTAAATGAAACAATCGTCAAAAACATTCTGAAAATGGAGCCAATTACTTGTGAAAGAATTCACAGACTTGGGAAACCTGCGGCCAAAAAAACACGACCGATAATCTTGAAACTTGCCGACTTTCGAGACAAAACTAGGGTGTTTAAAAACTGCCACAGGTTGAAAGGGACCAATTACTCCATAAGTGAACATTTTTCAGCCCGTATTCGCGACCTAAGAAGGAAACTCTGGAACTACGGTAAAACAAAAAAGCAGGCTGGAGAGAGCGTTTCTTTAACTTATGACAAACTAAGAATAAATGGAGAGTTGTATTGCTGGGATGAGTGTCAAGAGAGTGTGCTACCTTTAAAGGGACAGTCGGCCTTCCCCAGTTCGAAAAAAAACCAGCAAGGCGAAGCCAAGTCTCTACGCCTGCGACGAATTGTGAAATAAACTTCATAAATTTAAATGCACGCAGTATTGTTAATAAACTAGATTCCCTAGAGTCGGTCTTAATTAGCCTTGAACCAGATTTCGTTGCTGTGACAGAAACATGGCTAACACATGATATCATGGACGTTGAATTAACCACGCCAAATTGTTCAGTATTGCGAAAAGACAGACAGACACGTGGCGGGGGGTGTTGCGATATTTATAAAAAGGGTATCTCTTTTTCAAAACTTCCTGATGTAGAAAATGTTGAAGCTATCTTCTGCAAACTAATGTTAGCCCAACACCCGGTCACGGTGGGGTGTGTTTACCGCTGTCCCACATCTGATTGTAGCGTCATCCGTTCACTATATGACTATCTACAACGTCATGTGTCATGTGGGCGGCTAATCTTAGTGGGCGATTTCAACCTACCCGATATTGATTGGAAAGCCATGCACTTTCCATCGGCATCCTCGGAAATAATCAGCGATATGATGTTGCATTTTAACCTAAACCAGATAGTTACCCAGCCCACGCGAACTAAGGGGACCGCATCAAATATTCTTGATCTGACATTTCTCAGTTATCACTTTCCACAGGAAAACATAAATTTACAAATTTTGGAAGGTATATCAGATCACGAAATAACATATTGCACCATCCGCTCACAAACGCATGCCCCTGTAGTTGAAAAATGTAGCACGTTTCACGATTTTTCAAATGCTGATGACGTTAGTATTATCGATTACCTCAGCTTTGAATTCGACGCATTTGAAGAACTTTCTACAAACAGTTCCACAGATGTAGACACGTTGTGGAAAAAATACACAGAGATTGTATTTTTCAGTCTTCAAAATTATGTACCAGTGAAGTCGAGAAAGGCAAAGAAAACAAATCCGTGGATAACACGCGAAATAATCCACGCTAAACGGAAAGTAAAAAGGCTACGTAAAACACTCAAGTTAAAGCCAACCTACGCAAACAAACATACCCTTAACGCATCCATAAAAGATATGAAAACAAAAATCAAGGCAGCTAAGAATAACTATTTTTCTAAGACTCTTCCTAATTTCTTGAAAAGCGCACCACAGAAGTTTTGGAATTACCTGAACCCAAAACGCCATGACAGCCCCGACACTGACAGTGATGATAACAGAAACACCGCGAATTCTTTTAACGCATATTTTCAGTCAGTATTCAACATCGACAATGGAAAACAACCGAATATAGTCCCATATGACCGAACGTCCATCAAGCCACTAGAAGTCACAGATTCAGGTCTGTTAAACCTTTTGTTGAACATCGACACAAAGAAAGCGATTGGACCTGATAACATACCCAATATATTTCTTAAAAGATACGCGGAGTGGAATGCTAAATACCTGTGTCGCATCTTCAACAAATCATTAATGTCGTGGTCACTTCCTGCAGAATGGAAAATTGCTAAAATTATTCCCATTCACAAATGTGGCAGCACATCACAGGTATCTAATTACAGGCCCATTTCTTTAACCTCGACCGTGTGCAAACTTCTCGAACACGCAGTACTTAAACACATAAACACGTACCTTGAACAGGAATCTATTCTTTCGCCCTATCAACACGGCTTCCGTCGCGGCCTCTCAACAGTCACACAGCTATTAGAACTAACGCATGACATATCACAAAGTCTAGATTATAGGAAACAAACAGACTTAATTTTACTGGACTACTCAAAGGCTTTTGATTGCGTACCACACAAGAAACTAATCAGGAAGCTTCAGTGTACAATAGGTGAAGGTCCTATTGTTAATTGGATAGAGAACTATCTGAGTGACCGCTTACAATTCGTGCATATTCATAACGAAAATTCCACTTTAGCATCTGTTACGTCGGGAGTGCCCCAGGGCAGTGTACTGGGTCCTGCATTATTTCTTTGTACATTGATGATTTGCCTTCCAGATTAAATGTTAACATCCGGCTATTCGCTGATGATTGTATCTTGTACCGTGAAATTAACTCCGCCGATGATCACCATGTGCTGAATAAGGCATTAGAGTCTGTCTTTTCTTGGTGTGAAGAGTGGCAAATGACTCTGAACGCTAAGAAATCCGTAACGCTTACTGTAGCTAGAAAGAAAGAAATATCTCATTTTACGTACACTATTAATGACACACCTCTGACTCGCGTATTTGAACATAAATATTTAGGTGTCACTTTAACGCATGATCTTCGATGGGAAACCCATGTCAACAATGTAACGTCAAATGCACTAAAGCGGCTTTTCTTTTTGAGAAGACGCCTCCATCTAGCACCCCCCAAATACAAAGCTGCTGGCATACAAGATGCTTGTCAGACCAGTATTGGAGTACGCCAATATTGCTTGGTTCCCGTACACAAAGGAACTAATCGCAAGAATCGAAGGGGTGCAGAGGAAGGCAGTCAGGTTCATTTATAATAAATACAGGCAAACAGATTCTCCTACAGAATTATTACACAAGGCTGGCCTGTCAACACTACAAAGTCGGGTAAAAATAGCAAGACTAAAGTTTTTGTTTCAGTTAATTCACGGAGACATAAACATCGATGCGTCAAAACTAATCTCTTTCAGTCGCTCTAGGTTAACACGTTACCGGCACTCTCAAACACTTAATGAATACACTTTTCATTCAAACTGCTTTAAATATTCATATTTTCCGCAAACCATAAGATATTGGAACCAACTCAGTCCTTCTGTTACCAACACATCATCTTTGAATGTCTTCTTAGATATGGTAGAAGCAAAGGTACACGCTGAGCAGTTTTTGTGAGCTCTGTTGTTCTTTTTCTTTCTTTTTCTCCTCTTGTAATTCGTATCCAGGCTCTGTATAATGATAACGTGATTGCATCATGGTACACTTTGTCAATATAGTTGTAATTCGTAGTTTTGCAGTGCTTTGTACCCTGACCTTGCGCATTGCTACTACTGATTTTCATGTATTGATTCCCTATTGTTTTTGCATGCTACAAATGATTGCATCATGTTTATTTCTGTTCCAAATGTATGCCCTCCCTGCAATCATCTCCTTGTGAGATCGGCAGTATTGTTAAATAAATAAATAAATAAATAAATAAATAAATAAATAAATAAATAAATAAATAAACATTGTCTTTAACAAAGCAAATAGAGCCCTTAAATTTCCACTGGATTCCTGAGTTTTGGTATGGTAATTTTATGTTGATTTGATGAAGACAAATTGCAGAAATTAGGGTCTCATTACCTCTTCTTACAATATCCCTATTATGATTCCCACGAAAGTATAACCTGGTGTTATCTGCATGGATTGTAAATTTAGCCTTGGTATCACAGCTTACGATCTTGTCAGTGAACATTATAATCAGAAAATTCTGAGCCATTCTACTCTGTGAAGTTGTGTGACCAACGTAGCTGTGTGGTACGGCACGACGATATCGCTGCACGGATGGAATACCATCACCATCACGGACAAGAAGCATCGCGCCATGGTTTTAAGCCCCCCATCCTTCTCTTTCTTTATGCCGAAGAAAGACTCGCCGATACCTCGCCGAACCCACGCGAAACGATCGGCAGCGTCGTCGCTGTCTTCTAGTCGATTGCGCTCGGCGTCTCGGGTGCGTTCTTTCTCGCGGCTCTCGGCGTCTCTCCTCGTAAGCTCCTTGTTCCTCGGGTGTACCACTGCCGCTAAATGAAGGTGACAATGTCGGAGTGAGACTGACCAGCGCAGACGCACGTGTGATTCACTGCGAAAGCACACTCCGTTTCATACATCACGCGCAATGCTAGCGAGACTTCTTGCAGTAGATGCGCTCGCACCAAGAAATACTTCAATGATTTGCTACCCGTAATGTGTTCTTTCTTTTCGTTTTTAGGCTGAGTAATAAATAAAGATCATTTGTGCCTGAGAAATAAACAAAACCCATTACTTATCTGGTTGTCAATGGGTTGTTCAGCATCGCTGAGCGTCTCTGTTTTTTAGTATCGTGGCCTCCGCGATCGGTTCCGGCAGCGCGAAGCTGGAGCCCATCGCGGAGGCCACGTTTACAACGATGAAATCCAAGGGCGAGACTCGCGGAGTTTGCTGACCGAACTTCTTGCATAGCTTCCACAGCGTTGCACCTGATGTATGAAACAGAGTATAGAGGTACGCGACAAACACGTGTCCACTTGCATGGCAGTGGCACCTGGTCCCTCTCTCGTCAGCTCCCTCCGCCCCTCACCCAGCACTTGCCCCTTGTACGCATATTAAATTTTGTCGAAGCGACTTTTTTGTACACACCCTGTAAACCCACGCACTATTTGGTCAGAAGCTAGCGTGTAACAGCTCCGTAAAAAAATTGGCAGATCCCACGTACCATGGGAATCGATGTCATGCGAAGCATGCCGAGAGAAGGTGACTGTGGTGTAATTTCTTTTGTTGAGCCAACGTTACGAAATGACGCTAGACATATGTACAAATATTATACGCACAGACATGTATTTTGAACATTCCCATATGTTTTATATAACCAGTTGTTTACAGTTTCTTAATGATGCCAAGAACAACATGGGTATTACCAACACCAGAAGCGCGTAAGATGATGTAGCGCTTGTGCTTGCGAGGATGGTAGCCCTGGATAGTGCTACGCAGACAAAGTTCAGAGGATGGCGCTTAAGTACGATTGACGCTAACCCGATGTGACGGTTCTATCACTGGGGTACATATGTAATGTTTATGAAATTAGATGGGCAGCACTGCAACCACAAATGACGTTTCACCAACATTACGCTTGCAGACAGACAGACAAAGAACTTTATTGAAGTCCTGAGGGACTAGCCGGGAAGGACCCGCTGGGGTCCTCGGCTCGCCGCTGGCTGCTCCCATGTCGGAATCGGGAGGCCATGCCTCTCCGCTCTTTCACGGGCCCTCTGGACGGCCGTTGACTGGATATCGAGGGCAGTACTTGCGATGGCGTCTTCCCAGTCCTGTTCGCTGGTGGGTCTTTTTCCAAAGGAGTTCCGATACCTGCGCGTGGCTCTGTGGCAGAATACTTGATTGCCCCACAGAATGCCTGGGTTCGATTGCCGCTGGGACCATAACATATATTATTTGCATTCGTCGGGTCATCGCTGCCAATGTGGGTGTTTCTTAACGCCCTCGAATTTAAATTACCAATGTTTTGTCTCGCCGTTCCTCGGTAGATATGAACTGTCAAACACCAGTGGCGCATACCCGCATACCGCGGCGCGTGGTATACGGGTATGCGCCACACGTGTCTGAAGGAACGGGTTTGGCGTCGTACGCGACGGGATTTTCACATTATTCATGACATGACCAGACAGTCATAATCGTGAAACCCTCTTACCCTGCCGTACTAATTTTGGTGTACCCCAAGTTAAGGAGGTGATCACGAGAACAACCAGAAGTAGGCGGCTAGATAGATAGATAGATAGATAGATAGATAGATAGATAGATAGATAGATAGATAGATAGATAGATAGATAGATAGATAGATAGATAGATAGATAGATAGATAGATAGATAGATAGATAGATAGATAGATAGATAGAAACGCTCAAATTGTCTGCATGCAGTACGCAAAGAAATGCTTCGCAATCAAAATTTCAGTATGCTTCCCTGTGCGCACCACATTTTAACCTTTTTTCAATCAGGGCATTCCATCTGCAAACATTATAGTCCGAGTTCGGCGTTGTAAATTAAAAGAGAACCAAGTTTGTACTATGCCTCTAATATGTTCAGTTCTCATATTTTAAAGAAAACATGAGGTTTACAAAGCAGAATACTTCGGAGAAGTCCTAAGAATAAGACGACCGCTTTTTTTTTTTTTTTTTTTTTTACTGTAAGAGTTATCTAATTTAAGGCCTTGGTGGGGAAAAGGAGCACGTTCATACGTATAACAGCATGCTCTCTCTCTCCGTTTACAGAAGGAACGGCGTTCTTTCTGTAAACGTTCCTCGCCGTTGAAGTTCATACGAGTCATTTTAATAGAAACCACATTGAGCGGGCTGTATAAGAATATGGATGTCTACGAATATACATACTATAGTCGGTGACAAGCTAAGAATAAAAAGTAAAGTGTACCATGTGGGGATCTGAGGCGCGCCCGCAGCCTCTGCGCGGGCAATTACGCCGTTCTGCCGGTCCTTTTCCCTCTCCCTTGCTCTCGTGACAGCGCATGGCGACAGATGGCGCTGCGCGTGGTCTCGCGTGGTCTCGAGAAGCGGCGAGACCGAGTCACGTGCGCGCCGGGAATACTCTCTCTCTCCTCGGGCAGCGCAGGGTAAGCACGTGTTTTCGTTCCCGTCCGCCGTCCCCTTTGGGAATCGCCGGACTGTAGCCTGCCTGGGTGCCTTGGCATCCTTGGCAGGCGTGTTTACCTTTGTGCTAGCTCCGGTTCCGTACGATAAGCCAAAGAGCGGTGCCTAGTGCTCGTGCGTGGTCGTACTACGCCGAGCCGCACTTGCCGGAGGCCTACGCGTACGAGGTTTGCCCTAACTCTCGCGACCAGGCCCAGTGGTCATCGCGAGAGTGCGCAGCATAGCCGCGCGGGAGCTTTTCCCGAGCGGCGTGTCAAAGCTCGCCATTGCCAGCTGCGACGTGCTCGCGGTTTCCCCTTTTACTGTACCGTCCTCGTGCGGGAGCCCTTTGCTCCCCGCATCCCGGGAGCGGACGTTGTACTGTGTTGTGGGTGCCGCCAAAGGCAATAAAGTGTTTGTGTGTTGTTAGATCGAACACTGTGTTTTGCCGCGCGGCGCTAAGCGCTTCCCTAGTGGAGCGCGCGCGGAGCGGTGCGCTATACGTAAGCAGGCGACGGTATACGCGGCCCCGTGGCTCGCTAAGCCTGAACCCGCGGTAGTCTCGACTACAGTGAGTAGTGAGGTTACCACACTGGCGCCCAACGCGGTATCAAAGGCTCATTAAGCCTTTGATTAGACTTAGCCGAGTCAGCACGCCTTTGCGAATCAGGCTCGCCGTGTTACCCGCGTTATGTCTGCTAGGCGTGAGTTTTGTCCGCTGTCGTTTTTAGCAGATACCGCGTTGCTGGAGAACAGGGCCAGTGCCCCCCTTCGAGCTTCGCAATCCAGCACCCTCCCTTGTCACAACCCCCAGTCGGGATGACGCGAGGCGCTACGTACCAGCTCCCAGTGGAGATGTAGCGTGTGTTGGGAACGGGGCCATTGCCCAACCCGAACAGTGCACACGGACAAATTGGTCTTCCACTGCTCCCTTTGGAATGCAGGGCAGTTCCATGTCACCGCGCTCGCAATCGGACTCCCAGCGGAGCTTGCGGAGCGCAGTTCGGACACGCGGCCTCAGCCGTTGCCGACTTTTGCCCGTTGGCTGCTACGCAACCTAGCAGCCAAGCTCACTTCGAGCACGCGCCTGTACCGCTAGCCGCAAGCGGCTTAGCAATTTCACGGGAAGCTGCCCCAAGCGGCAGCTGTGAACGACAACAGGCGCTCCCCGAGAATGGCGCGACGGCCGGTATCCCTTTTGAAACGGCGCCGCTTATCAAGTTCGGAGACAGTTCCCCATCGCTCGACCGCGCCGCTAATGCACCGGCAGCTTCCTTTGAAGCGGGCGCACAGACGCTGCTGCAAAATGCCGCCCAAATGATCCAGGCGCTCACGGGGGGCAGTCCAAACGCTTTCGGCCGTTCCGAAACGCACTCATCCCGCTGTCCTGTTGGCCGTTCCGATCTACAGCGGGTACGGTGATCTGCAAAGTGCACGAGATTACCTGGACTCCCTCGCACGTTATCAGAGAGCCATGGGTCTAGACGATCAGGAGGTGCTCGGACGCGTCGTCCCGGCTGCACTGACTGACACGGCGGCTAGGTGGTATCGGCTTTCAGGCCACCGAGCAGCAACCCTCGATGAGTTCCGCGCGGCCTTCCTGCGCGAATTCTTACCCGCTGACTACGAGAGTAGGATGCGGCGCGAGCTCGAGCTCCGCACACAAGCTCCTGATGAGTCGCTTCAGGAGTACGTACGTGCGATGGAAGACCTTTTCTCTATCGCTGAGCCCAGAGCCTCGAACGAGGAGCGCGTCGAACGGGTGATCAGGCAGGCACATCCGACCTTTTCGGCGTACCTGCGCGGCAGCCGCTTCCGAGATTTAGAGGAACTGGCCGCCGAGGCAAAGCGCATTCAAGGCGACATTCTCGCCGCGCGCGCCTATCGCCCGCCACCGCCAGCCAGCGAGGCCCTTGAACCGCGCTGCGCGTGGGGAGGGCCCGCGACCTTTTCCCAACGACAACAGCCCGCCGGAGCTGCCTTTGCGGCTACCGCTACAGGCGGGCGTTTATGGGAGTTGAGCGATCGTGCTCTAGATCCCTACACGTACGGGAGGCGCGCAGCCTGTGCTGCATCGCAACTCGATACGCGCGAGCAGGGACGCAATCCGACCCAGCGCATCGCCGACGGTGACGTTCGTCAGAACGGGTCCTTTGATCAAGCGGCGAACCGACCTCTGGCGCTCGAAGCCGCTCCGTCTCGGGAAAGGGACCGTGATGGAGTGCGCTGCTTCCGCTGCCGCGAACGGGGGCATATAGCGAGAGAGTGCACCGCGTTTAGGCCTCCTGTGAGGCCGGGAAACGGGAGCGCGGGTCGTTCGTGAAGGCACGAGCGGCCGAACCCTTGCTTCTCCCCTCTGCGTACCGGGCAGGCAGTCTTGCTGGTGCGCACGCGCCGTTTATTTCGGTCACCATTTCCGGCCGCGAATTCTCTGCGTTGCTGGACACGGGCGCAAGCGCTTCGTTGTTTGGCGAACAGGTGTTGTCCCACTTGCAGAAGCACTCGGTGCGCTTGCGGGACAGCCGAACGACATTCACCCTCGCGAAAGGCGTGGCCCAGTCGGCGGGCGCCGCGAGGTTGACTGTCAGATGGGGAGGTCGAATGAGACGCACGCGTTTCGTTCATCTCCCAGGGCTCAGTGTTCCTGTGATTCTCGGTCGGGACTTTCTCCTAAAAACCGGTATCGTAGTGGACATTGCGAATGGAGGCTATCGCGACGGACCTTTTTCCCAGCTAAAGCCGTTCATCAGCCCACCGGCGTTTTCTGTTGCCTGTGCAGTGGAGGCGTCGGAACCGTGTCGCGTGCAAAGTTCGGGGGCAGGCCCCAGCGCTATGCACACGTCAACTCAAAATCCCCATCGGGATCGAGCGGCACGACACGTAGAGGCTCCGCATCCTTTGATCGCCTGTGCAACTCAATTGGATGATACACAGAAGGCTCGTCTGTCGGCACTGTTACGCCAGCACGATGAGCTCTTCACCGATCAGCCGGGCTGTACCGATTTGGTGAGCCATTCGATCGAAACTGGCGACGCGCTTCCTTTGAAGTGTAACCCCAGGCCCGTCAGCCTGGCCAAGAGGCAGGTTATTGACGGCTTGCTGGACGAGATGCTCTCAGCTGGCATTGTTCGCCGCTCGTCCAGCGCCTGGGCGTCTCCAATTGTGTTGGTGCCTAAGAAAGATGGCAGTCATCGCCTGTGCGTAGACTACCGCCGTCTGAACGGAGTGACTCGTAAGGATGCCTATCCGCTCCCCACGATCAGCTCCATCGTAGGAAACCTCGGCACTGCGCGGTACTTCACCACGTTAGATGCCTCCAAAGGTTACCTAGAGGTCCGGATGGATGAGCGTGACCGGTGTAAGACCGCGTTCACCTCCCACAGAGGGTTGTTTGAGTTCACTCGTATGCCCTTTGGTCTTTGCAATGCTCCTGCGACATTTCAGAGACTCATGGACCGCGTCCTCGGGGAAGCAAAGTGGTCATACTGCATGTGCTACCTCGACGACATCGTGATTTATTCACGAACCTTCGAAGAACACTTGGCCCACGTTGCCGATGTGCTCGAGAGGGTGAGGGCTGCCGGGATGACGTTAAATCCCGCGAAAGCCCAAATAGCGCAAACCCGAGTTCAGTTACTTGGCTTTACGCTCGGCAAAGGCTCCATTGAGCCTGATCGGGAGAAACTTCGAGCAATCCTCGCTTTCCCCGCGCCCAAGGACGTACGCGGCCTGCGCCGCTTTCTTGGAATGGCCAATTTTTACCGGTCGTTCATTCCGTCCTGCGCCCGAGTGCAGGCGCCCTTGACCAAGCTCTTGTGTTAGTCAGCTGAGTGGCGATGGGGACCTGAGCAGCAAGAGGCGTTTTGCCATCTGTCTAGCGCCATTGCGGAGACAGCGCAGCTCAAGCTCCCCGAACTGACCAGACCGTTCGTGGTCCAGACCGACGCGAGCGATCTGGGATTAGCAGCAGTTCTCCTACAGGAATACGATGGCAAGTTGCAGCCGTTGGCCTTTGCCAGCCGCTCACTGATACCTGCGGAGAAGAATTATTCCGTGACCGAGAGGGAGTGTCTCGCCATCGTGTTTGCACTGCGGAAGTTTGATGTCTACCTTGATGGGACGAAGTTTGTGGTGCAAACAGATCACAGCGCGCTAAGCTGGCTGATGCGGCTCCGTGAGCCTGCGGGCAGGCTGGCGCGCTGGGCTCTCCTAATACAGCATTATGACTTTTCAGTGCAGTATCGGAAGGGGAGCACTAACGTGGTAGCTGACGCGCTATCTCGTGCCCCAGTGCCTACCGGGAGCCAGGATTCCGGTGCGACAGCCGCTAGCGGTGCCTTTGCGCAAGCAAGCGTCGGGGGCGAAACGGCGGCCGAGCCGCCGAGCGGAGAGAAGGGTGAGTGCGCCGTCGAGCAAACCCTCTCCGCGGGCGAGGCAAGCAGCGCGCCGCGAAGCGGGCGAGAGGGGGGAGCGAACCGGAAGCGAACCCATGACGCCGACGCAAGCGGCAGCGATGGCTGCAGTCAGGGGCGTAGCCAGAAATTTTTTTCGGGGGGGGGGGGCACCTCCTTGATTTCGGGGAGGGCACCTCCTAGAAATGGCCATTTTTCGCTACGTATGCCATGGTGAAAAAAAATTTCGGGGGGGGGGGCACGTGCCCGGTGTGCCACCCCCCTGGCTACGCCACTGGCTGCAGTCCTGAGTGGGAACGATACCAGACTTCCCTTTGGGAGAATGGGAATCGCTTTCAGCAGGCAAGAGCTACTGAAGGCCCAGGAAGATGATCCGTTTTGTCGCGAGTTGAGCGACGGTCTCAGGGAGACGGAGCGCCGAGACGCTGCTGGTAGTGCGGCGGGCGCAGGGGGGACGGGAACCAGCGTGTGTCGCTGGGTCCCCCGCGGATACATACTTGCTGGACCATGATGGGCTCCTGCTGAAATACATAGCCACCGACGAGGAGTCCGTGGACCCGTTTAAGGTGGTTATGCCCAAAAGTCTGAGAGGCGCACTGTTGCGATTCTCTCACGACGAGCCCATGGCCGGTCACTTGAGTGGCTCCAAAGTTTTTGCAAAACTGAGCAAGACTGTGACCTGGCTAGGCATGAAGCGTGACATTTTTCGCTATTGCCGTTCCTGCCACGCCTGTCAAGCGGTGAAATCAAGGGGTGGCAAGCCGCCCGGTATGATGAAACCGATTGTCAGTGAGCGTCCGTGGCAAGTAGCCACCTGCGATCTAATGGGGCCGTTCCCCAGGAGTAAGCAGGGGTTCATACATCTGATGGTAGTCGTTGATCACTTTTCTAAATGGGTGGAGCTGTTTCCGCTTCGGAAGGTGACAGCGCGAGCGGTGCTTGAGAGGCTGCAGGAAGTGTTTTGTCGTTTCGGCTTTCCGGAAAGATTGATCACGGACAACGCGTCGTATTTCACCGCTCGGGTGTTTGCTGATACGTGCCGTTCCCTAGGAATCGATCACTGCACCACTTCGCCCTACCATCCCCAGTTCCAATTTGACGGAGCGAACCAATCGTACGCTCAAACCGATGTTGGCGGCCTTTGCCGAAAGTCAAAAGGACTGGGCAGACCACTTGAGTGAGCTCGCGTTCGCAATCCGAACCTCCGAGAGTCGCTCTACTGGTTTCTCTCCCGCTTTCCTCAACTTCGGAAGGGAGTTGGCAAATCCAGTGACCAGTGTCATGCAATGCCAGCTCGGGGACGAGGAAGCACCGGCAGACTGTTCTGCTTACGCGTCGACACTTCGGGACAGGCTTTGTCGAGCTCTCAGTAGAGCAAGGCAGAGTTTGGCATCGGCCAGGGCTCAGCAGAAGGCCCAGTATGACCGCAAACATCGCCATCTTTCATTTAAGGTAGGTGACCTTGTCCTGAAGCGCAACCACGCTCTTAGCGACGCGAGCAAGGGGTTCTCAGCCTCGCTCGCTCCTAAGTGGCTTGGTCCGTACCGAGTGGAGAAAGCTTGGACTCCGCTCGCGTACTGGCTGAAAGACCCCCTTTCGGGAAAATTCAGCCGTGCCCACATCGCAGACCTGAAAGCCTTTGCGTCGAGGTCTGACGAGCCTGCGCCAGCGCCCAGTGGCGCTTCGCGCAAGCAACGGGGCACACCCGGCGCGGCGGACCGCATTCGGACCACGCACCGGTATAATCTGAGGAAGCGGTCACCTTAGTGATTGCGCGCCGGACGGTGGACTTATTTCCACAACCGAAGGCCCTCTCTTAACTGTCTAGCCTCAGTAAGCTAACTTCTTTACGGCCAGTGCTCGCAAAGAAGTCGGCCCCGCCCAGTTTGCTGCTAGTGTTTTTTTTCTCCTTTGAGTGTTCATGTTTTACTTGATGTTTTTTTTCTTTCACCTGCGGAAAGCGGTCGTGATTTGGTGCTGTGCGTGGGGAGAGGGACGAAGGACGCTTCGCGCCTTCGCGTGGCGCTTGGGAGAGGCCGGATCATCTGTGGTGTGTGTGCGTGTACGTGAGTGGTGCATCTGTGCGTGCCCGAGAAGATCGTGCGTGGGGGGCGACGACACCATAGGACGCCACCGTCACCGATACCGCCCTGGACTCTGGAGGTGTTCAGGGATCCGCTGCCGTCAGGCCGCCTGGCTGTGCCCTGCTCTTGGTCGTCGCCGAGAAGCCTTGGCGCCCCTTCCATCCCGTGCGAGGCCAGCTGACGTAACTGCTGTGCCTGGCTCTGCCGACGCCAGGACGCCTTTGGCGTCAGGATCCTAGCGGAGGGGCTGGCTATACCAACGAGGTCGTCCGGCTGAACCACCACCGGAGCGGCGTTTCGTCGCGGGCCTATCGTCGACAACATCATCGGGCAGAAGGCGGAGCCCGTTCCACGCATGGGGACGTGGAAGAGTCCTCTTGCCTCGCACTTCATCCACCCAGCCACAACTTTACGCGTCGCCTCCCCTCTGCGCCGTGGACGCTTTCCCGCGTGAGAATCACGAACACTCGCCTTCTTTTCGTTTACCCCCTTTCGCATAATTGAAGTGCATTTATTTTTTTTTTAGGAGTTTTAGCAGCAGTTGCAGGGCCGGGCTGAGGCTAGCTGTTGCTCATCGCATGACGTCTTTGCGTGCATGAGCGACGACCGGCTGCCTTTGCAGACCGGTATAGGGTGAATTAAGGAGAGGAGGATGTGGGAATCTGAGGCGCGCCCGCAGCTTCTGCGCGGGCAATTACGCCGTTCTGCCGGTCCTTTTCCCTCTCCCTTGCTCTCGTGACAGCGCATGGCGATAGATGGCGCTGCACGTGGTCTCGCGTGGTCTCGAGAAGCGGAGAGACCGAGTCACGTGCGCGCCGGGAATACTCTCTCTCTCCTCGGGCAGCGCAGGGTAAGCACGTGTTTTCGTTCCCGTCCGCCGTCCCCTTTGGGAATCGCCGGACTGTAGCCTGCCTGGGTGCCTTGGCATCCTTGGCAGGCGTGTTTACCTTTGTGCTAGCTCCGGTTCCGTACGATAAGCCAAAGAGCGGTGCCTAGTGCTCGTGCGTGGTCGTACTACGCCGTGCCGCACTTGCCGGAGGCCTACGCGTACGAGGTTTGCCCTAACTCTCGCGACCAGGCCCAGTGGTCATCGCGAGAGTGCGCAGCATAGCCGCGCGGGACCTTTTCCCGAGCGGCGTGTCAAAGCTCGCCATTGCCAGCTGCGACGTGCTCGCGGTTTCCCCTTTTACTGTACCGTCCTCGTGCGGGAGCCCTTTGCTCCCCGCGTCCCGGGAGCGGACGTTGTACTGTGTTGTGGGTGCCGCCAAAGGCAATAAAGTGTTTGTGTGTTGTTAGATCGAACACTGTGTTTTGCCGCGCGGCGCTAAGCGCTTCCCTAGTGGAGCGCGCGCGGAGCGGTGCGCTATACGTAAGCAGGCAACGGTATACGCGGCCCCGTGGCTCGCTAAGCCTGAACCCGCGGTAGTCTCGACTACAGTGAGTAGTGAGGTTACCACACTGGATGCGGTAGTCTCGACTACAGTGAGTAGTGAGGTTACCACAACCACTATCCATTTGTGTTATGCGCGTCCAACAAGAGCTGCCCTTTTATTATGACGTAATGGTTAGGACGAACCAATAAAAAATTCAACTGTTATCCACACGTACACAGCATTATCCTCGCCGGTCGTCAGTCGATGCCGTTGAAGTTTGTGATTGTACCGTGTTTGACGTGCACTGAAGTGGCAGCAGCTCGGAGGGTATTGCTACGCTTTATCGCTTTCCGCCTTTTCCGCAGCGTGAAGAAGCAACTCAGCGGAAGCATCAAAAATAAGGGCAATGCGGCCTCGTGGGCGGAGCCTATATTTATTCTTAGGCTGTCACCGACTATAGGTGTCGTTTTTTGCCCTCCTACTTTTGAAGAGGGGGAATGGGAAAAGTGGGCAAATGTCTCCTTGCTGCTACCTGTCCTGCCCATCCAAAGTAAATAAGCCTATGCAAATGGCGTCAGTTTAAATTTTATTTCGATATATGTGGGCGATTATAATGTTAACCTACCCCGCTTCGTTTCCGCAGCGGTCGCTAGCTGCTTATTATTGGTCGAATTTTTGTGGGTCATGCCCACAGCACCTGCTCGTAACGCGAAGCAAAGAATGCAGCGAAAATGACTCATTGTCTAATAGCGATTTATGTATGACTACGTACTACGTTAGCGAAAAAATTAATTTCAATACTGCAAAATTTTGTCCATCGGTTTTTCGCTATTGGTAAAAATTCGTAAGTGCTCTAAGATCGCCTGCTTCTCACGCACATCCTAAATCTGCGAAAACTAGCCCCTGATAACCGAACGGGGTCTCATTCTGAGCGGGATTAACGATGGCAGCGTGCCGGTCAGTTTTCCAGCGGGTACTGGCAAGATGGATTGATATGCGTATAATAAATACATTCATTTGTAGTGTAATGGTGTACCATTCATCCAAGTATACAACTCTGTGAATGCTTCTTTGCTGAGAGTGAGGGAGAGAGTGAAATAAACATTATTCGGAACAGGTGACAGCCTTCGCAGGTGCGGGCAGTTTTCTTAGGTCAGAAAACTGCGGACCATGACCATCTTCCAGACGCGTTCGAGTGGCAGGGCAAGCTTGATGGCGGGGCTTCCCACGGTGTTCGAGTCGACTGCTTTCTTCGTCACCCTGTTGCAAGCTGCCAAGATCGCCGCAAGCTACCATATGATAAGCAAGGCGAAACATGCTAACTGGTGACAAAAGCAAAAACCTACTTTAGCTGTCTTGCTCTGTCCAACAAAAGCACTCAATACTACTACACACTCATCGACTCATGGAATATAGAACAGGAGCGATGCTATTCGATTTGAATATCATCGCAGCAGACAAACTTCCTAAAACCGGAAGATCATTTTATCAGTCCATGAAATGTTTATACGCTCCCGCCCATATTTTCGTCGCCAGTGAAGTAAATATCAAGTCAGGTAGAACATGATGAAATTGCGACAGAAAGCTCAAACGTAATGAGACCCTGTTTAGCGCCAACCTCCTTTGCAATGCTGGAGTACAAGGCGCGAAAGCATAGCGAACGCGGTTCGCACCAGAGAGAGCCTACAGTGCGTCTTCGTAAGACAGGCACGACAATCTTCGCAGCAGAAGTTTAGGATAGATGCAGCATAAAATTTCATGATATATTTAGGTGATTGCTGTGTTGAAGTAAAACAGTGGGTCTCGCGCCCTTGGTAGATACGCCCATGTGTAACGCCCTGCCAAAGTGCGATTAGAAGACGTATCAGCCAATTGACACAGCTGTTTTGTCCTTATATTAGCTTATTCATTATGACTTTATTGACAATAAAAATGTTACAGGTATATTTCTCAATATAAAAATCCGTTTCATGCTGGTGTCCCTAGAATATTATTGAATGAATTATAATGTTACGGCTTTCGTGGAACGTGCGTCCATTTGTTCAAAAATTACCCATTACAACGGGAACAGACAGTGGAAATAGCCTATACCCAGACTGAATTTTACGAAATAAGTACAGCTGTACCTCAAGGCTCAGCCATTGGACCAATATCTTCCCATTAAATACTAACCACTTTTTCCGTTCAGTAAAGAAAAAAGAAACATGGCTGATCCCTCCATCATTGGATTCGGTATAACACGAAAGTAAAATGTGTCCTCACAAAAGTATTTGCATGCTAACTGTGCATTCGTGTAAGAGAGCTTGCACAATGTTTATTGGTATTTGGCACCTATAGCACAGTTTAACGTGGATGCACCCACGTTGAAGCTTGGTGGTAGATCTTCATCCCGACGACTAACGTCCGTGATCAATGATTAAACAAACCCTTGTGGTAGCTGTAGCAGCTAACGGTGAGAGCGTAAACAGAAAAAATTAGCCGCGTATATGCGTGCTTCGCTGCAAATGTCGTCGAAAGACGATAGTCTTGTGCCGGCCGTACTACGATGTTTTGCCTTGCCTCAGACAGCGCCTACTCTACGTTGAATTGGCTGCATCTGAATAAATTGATAAAATAGAGGAGGCGCTGCGCGAGATATGGACACCATCGAAAAACATGAGCTTGTGCTGAACCAAGGGCCACCGCCAGCTGCAGCACTTTATCGTCGGCACAGGGCTTTTTCGTGCAAAGCGTCGCATTTTCAGCGCAGCCTAAAAAACACTTGGGTCTTTCGAATTACGTGTCTGTGTATTTTCTAATAAAAGAACACACGACCTGCTACTTACATATTAATGTTGCGCCTCAGGTATGCGTAGTATTTGCTTTTTGATCGAATATGTTCACAAGTATGAACGCAAACACCAGTTCAAGATGGGTGGGCGTACAGAAAGTGGTTAAACTTTGGCCGAGTAGCTGAATCAGGTTACGGACAGACAGACAGCCAGACCAAAATTTTTGCGTGTAAGTATCCCAAGAAAGACTTCCGTCTTTAAAAACGGTGTGACAGCCCCAAGAGCGCCGTTGAATGAATAGAGAACTTGGCATAAGGTCGAAATCCCGCGGCACGTTAACGAGTTATTGAACGCCACAGCTGGACTAAAGGCAAACGAAACGCACGTCGTGTGTCCATTGTAGCCCGGTCACGATTTTTCTCCAGACAGGAATTTTTTCAAACCCGTACTCTAAAGCAAGTGGCACCCAAAAGTCTTCCGGTCACAGTGAAAATTATGCAATTAGGCAGCGAATTCGGTCCAAATGGTGTGCACATGTCCGAGTCAGTACGATGGTTCACAACACTCTAGAACCCTGGGAGGCTTTGCTCCGCAGCCAAGGCCCCGACGTCCAGCAACACATCATCAGTCAAGCCCTGCATGCTACCGGGTTCCGGCAGACGGCTAGGGGCGTCGGGCAATGCCTGACCTGATTGACTGATTATTTTAAGTAAACTGAAGGACACTTTGTACATTCCAAAGTGTGTTCGGCGAAAGCTTGTGGTCATTCGACTGACTATGCCATGTCTTTTCTTTTACACTCTCAGTGGGATGGCACACAAACGGAATGTGTGCGTGTTTGCTTTTTTAATTTTTTAACCGCGAATCGCAGTGAGACGCGAGACTAATCTGCCTCCGTTCGCATGCGTTCGTATTTTTCTCGCGCTTTGCGCATCATGCAGACGCCATCCGCGTTCCAGCGCTTAAATTGACGGACACTTTGTAAATTACAAAGTGCGTTCCGCGAACGCCCGTTTCCATTGAGACGGGGTCGGTCACAATGGAACGCGATGCGCTCGTCTCCCTCCTGGCATGATTGCAAACGCTGGGCACAGCGACGCTACGCAAGCAAAGCGCGAGCGCTGTAGAGTCCGACGCGACCGGCGTCCGTTTGCGCGCCCCGGCGGCCACCTGGCACCGTGCCAGGGCTCGGACGGAGGGACGGACGGACGTGAGCATGAGACATTAAACGCTTTCACCTTAATAAAGTTTTTTTGCGTCTCTCTCAGCAAGCGTCAGCGGGGGGCACGGTGTTACAGCGAGGCAGGTGCTCGTCGCAGACCTATTTTGGGTATGGATGGATGCTATGAGCGACGTCGACGCTTGGACTGAGGTCAGCGCCTCGCGGTGTGTTCAGACGTTGACAAAACTTCGACGGACGCGTAGCAACGACGCGTTGCAGGAGCTGATCGCGTAGGCTATGGTCATAATACATTACTTCCCTTTACAACTACCAGAGAGTGCCACCACCCCCCGCCGACCAAAATCACTTGGAGAGGAAAGTGAGAGATATAAAAGGCGCGTTTGTAAAGACTCTGGAGTGTGACCGTGGCGCAGTGCAATACAGAAAAAAACTAGCAGTTGTTCCGTGTACGAATACAACCGATGAGCGAAGCTCCTTAGAAATGGGACGCACGCGGCGTCTGGCGCGAGCGGCGTTTCATTGTCCAGGCAACGGACCCTTCCATTGGGCAGACGACAGGGGTGAAGCGATAGTGTCGCGCGTTCACCGGTTTGTGGGATAGAGGGCAGAGTCGAATAAAGAGGGAGAGGGAGACTAATCTGCCTCCGCTTCCCATGTGTTCGTATTTTCGCGCTTTGCGCATCGTGCAGACGCCATCCGCGTTCCAGCGCTCATAAAGCTCATTTATCTTCCCGCGTGAGGGGGAGACGCCACAGCTGGCTCCGTGCCAGGGAGCTTCAACGGCGACGGCGGGGTGCCGGCCTAAAGAGCTTAGCTCCTAATAAAAATTACCGTGGCGCAGTGGATGGAGTGCAAGACATCAGTTTTTGCGAACCGAGAGGTGGCGGGTTCGACTCCCGTTGACAGAACTTTTTTTCTTAACATCTGATTGTGTGAATTTTTCAGCGTCATTTCGGTGACGCAAATACATCACTGAAGTGTTCGTGGCCCTATTGGCCCTATTGGTCCTTGGCCCTATTGGTGCCAAGCCTGAAGGAAGTGCGAACTGCGCAGCTCGGCAGCCTTCTTTGTTTTTCTCCCGTTTTCTGTTTCTTTCCTCCTCTCTTTCTTCCTGTTCTCTTTTCCAGTTTTTTCTGTGTTTTTCTCTCTTTATTCCATTCATTTCTAGTTTTCTTCGTATTTTTTTCCCTTTTCTTTGTCTCTCTTTCTATTTCTCGCTTGCATCCTCTTTGAATGTTTATATGTGGTTTGTGTTGGCGTGTTTCCCTAGCCATAGTAGTAATGTCCGCATTTCATATAATCATCAAGGCGCTCGAAGAACAAGAAACGGAAGACCCTCTTTGGCGCGAGCGCGCGCTCAATATGCTGCGTCTGGCTATGGTATATGTGGTTCTCCCTGCGTGTATATTCTCTAGCGCTCGAAGAACAAGAGGAAGAAGTCTTCTCTTTGGCGCGAGCGCGCGCTCAGTATGCTACAGCTAGCCATATGTGTGGTTCTGCCTTCGTGACGCCAAGCGACAACGACTGCATACGATAGCCTGCCACCCTAAAGTGCACCGCGCTTAAAAGTTCGAGAATTTATGATGCTGAAGACGGAACTCTGACATGCATCGCAGACTTCCCGGTTCAAAACCTGATTTGTGCAAATAATGAGCGCAAGGACGTTTACAAATCGTTGTGTTGAAAAAAATCACGCCATATCCACGAAGTGAATGATGATGAGTGGGCGAAGCTCGATCGTTTTCATCCATGGCAGAAAGAGAAAGTGTGGTCTGGAACGCGCTCATACTTCATAATCATAAGCGTCATCGTCATCGTTATCACGTGTAGTGGGTACATTCCACTATACTGCGTCATCGTCATCGTTATCATGTGGAGTGGGTACATTCCACTATACTGGAACGCGCTTATACTTCATCGTTATCACGTGTAGTGGGTACATTCCACTATACTGCGTCATCGTCATCTTTATCACGTGGAGTGGGTACATTCCACTATACGTGGCTATCTACCTACCTACTACTACTACTACTACTACAGAGGAGGGACAGACCCACACCCTAAGGAGCTTCGCCCCTAAAAAGCTAGCGCAAAAGAAAAGCCAGCGGACCGCTTCGCGTGATGTCACGCCTGCCACGCTAGCGCTCTGGCAACTCAAGGTCAATGAGACGCGAAGAATTAACTTGGAACACATAGCGTCAGAGAGCTTACGCTCTAAAAATCGAATGCATGGTTTTTAATTCACCGCATAAAGCTGGTGAGGAGAATTCCCGTTCTCTTGCATTAATCAAACCATAGCTAGGACGTGTTAAGTTCATAAAATGCCCAGCCGTCTTCTTTGACAAATATGTTAACAGAAAACTTCCTATCCATGGGGTCTGCAAGAAACTTAAAATGACTTGCTTTCTCTAGTAAAAATGTCGCAACATGATCGACGAACAAACAATATGAATTCGTTATTGCAACATAATTCAGAATCACTGACCATGACGGTGTACGCAAGAGATTCCGCTTTGATATAACGCAAATGGACTCCGTCAAATATATCTTCAGCGGTGTTCCATTGTACGAATACTACGATTGCGATTGCTGGAAACTTGTATACTTTTGTGTCCTAATTCCACACAATCGACGCTAAACTTTTGTGTCGTACGTTTCAGGCAGCACAAGAGTCTCACAAATACACCTTCCCTATGCATAGCTGCAGAGTCAAAAAGATTGATAATATTTCCATAAACATTTACCTTAAGAAACCAACTTTAAAAACCTGTTATCCGCGTTTGTCTGTATCGCGCCTCTCCTTATAAGTCTCTTCTTGTCCCTGTGTGCTTGCGTGAGTCAGTGAACGATGAATTTGTTCCAACAAGGCCGAATTGCAGTTTTGTCTATTCATTTACTGGATACTTTATATCTAATGGGAAAGGCGCTTAGAAGCATTTTAGTATTTTACGATACCATGAAACCAGTAATTTTTTGCACGCTAACTTTAGTGCGGGTAGAAACAAAACAAGAACCGAAACTGAATGACCTACATTTCGTCGTATGCCATCTGGCGGAAGGCTGCCAGACTAAGCAAGAAAAAAGAAGGCCACCGCAGTCGAACCCGCGAACTCGCGGTTGTGTTATCAGTGAGTTTGATCGCTCATCGTTCGACGCGCTCGGCTATCGCTTTGACGCGTCCCCGCGGACGAAAACCCAGTTTATATATTTACCACAATGAATTCCGCGACGTTGTTATGAAAACTGCGGTTTTGGAACAACTTTTTCGTCATTTGAAGAGTTTCTGCTGCAACCATGTGATAGCTGAGTCATTGAAGTTGATAAATCCCCGGGAATATACCAATCGATGCGACAGTCTCGTCGCAAATCGCATTTTAGTGGCCCGAAAACCCTCCTAAATTTGACCGTTTTCATAGACTCCCATACTTAAAACTTAGCCCGCAATTTGGAACGGGTTTTTGGACGTAAATAATGTTGCCGCTTTCATGAGATGTCGGGATAGTTGCGTAGAGCCTACTTCCTCGGGAATTTAGTGAAAGATGGCTTCTATCCTTAGTTATTCGCGATAAACAACGCTCCCCCCATAGAAAACGCGCATGTTTACAAGGGCGACCGCTAGTGGCGCTGTTCGCCGATTTAATCTGTCACACAAACAGGCAGGCGCGATGGTTGAGCGGAAGCTTCCAGGTCTATTTTATGCTGACGATATTGTCTTATTTGCGGACAGTCAAGATGATATACAGCGGCAGGCAGATATATGCGGAAGGGAAGGCGAGGCTCTAGGACTAGGTTTTAGTGCAACAAAATGTGGATTGATGGTATTCAACGATCACGAAGACCATGCGGTCTTAATACAGGGCCAAGAAATACCTAGGGTAAGCAAGTACAAGTACCTCGGAGTGTGGGTAAATGAGGGGGGATAGAGCAATGCTGCAATCATGAAGCACAGAGCGTTATGGCGATACAATAGGTACGAGGTGCTTCGAGGGCTGTGGAAGGGTGTGATGGTTCCGGGGCTTACATTTGGGAACTCAGTGGTGTGCATGACGTCAGAGGTGCAATCAGGAATGGATGTAAATCAAACGACTGTGGGACGCCTCGCGTTGGGCGCTCACGGGAAGACGACAAATGAGGCTGTAAAGGGTGATATGATATGGATGGACAGGTTTTGAAGTGAGGGAAGCTCAGAGCAAAATTAGATTTGAAGAGAGGCTGAGGAAAATGAAGGAGAGTAGATGGGCAGGGAAGGTTTTCAGGTATTTGTATAGAAAAAGCGTTGACACGCAGTGGAGAAAAAGAACTAGGAGGCTCACCAGTAAATATACGGCTAGCAGTGTGGGGGGACATGGCAAGAAGGAGCATTAAGCGAAAAGTCAGAGAGGCGGAGAGGACTTCTTGGATGACAGCGATGGAAAAGAAGACGGCTCTCAGTGACTACCGAAAGGGAAAAAACGAAATAAGGAGGGAAATGTTTTATGATAATTCAAGGGGAAGCGCTTTACTGTTTCAAGCAAGGTCGGGTTGCCTTAGAACGCGTAGCTATAAAGCGAGATTCTGTAACGAAGAAGAACAATGTACATGCTGTGGGGGGAACTAAGGAAACGATGGAACATATTCTGATTCAATGTGGCGATATCCACCCAGATATACATGTGGGCACGAGTCTACATAAAGCCTTGGGTTTTAGGGACAACAATGGAAAGCTGAACACGTCCGCGATAGAAATAAGTAAGAGACGGTTAGAGTATTGGTGGCAGAAAAGTAATAAAGGACAAAAATGAAGAATGGGGAAAAATAAGGTCATTCTGCCTTAAGAGGCAGAGAGATGGACCGTTAATTTATATTTTTCTTTGCTATAATAACAGATTTAATCAATGTAGATAATGCATTAGGCCAACATAAAAAGAAAGTTTTTTTTCGAGCCTGGTGGCAGACATGTCACCGCCCCGTTATAATGGAGACTCTCATAGCATACATCCATCCATCCTAATTCCTGGACACGTACGGAGTGAAAATATACGTTAAAACAATCAGCTTTTTTGTATCATCGGTTAATGTATCACCGTCGTGCCTCAGAGGTGGAATGCCAACAATTTCTTTCCTGTTACGTTTGACGCATCGCCACAACTCCTTTGGATTAGATTTCATCTTTTCAGCCTATGACGAGAGGTATGTTCTTCTTGCTATTCTTAATTCTTGTTTTAATGCTTTTGTTGAAGATCTAAGCGTCTCATAAAAGCCATGGTTTGGTGTCTTTTTGAATGCTTTGTATACTCTGGTCTTCTTTCTTATTGACAAACGCAGTTCCCTATTAATCCAAGGTTTATCCTTTCTACGCCTAGATGATACCATTCTCGAGGGAATGTATTTTGCGATCAAAGAGCGGAGCTTGTCGCGGAACGAGACCCATAGACTTTCTATACTGCACTTATTGTTGCATTCCACCAGTACTGGCAGGAATAAGGCCAACTCTTCATCGATGGCATCATAATCACCCTGCTCATACATAAAAATATTTCTCGGGCAATTTTTGCTTATCTCCAACCTACTACATACTATTGCAGCGTGTACGACTTCATGATCGCTTATGCCAGGTACAGCCGTTACTGTTTCAACCAATTCATCATTGTTGCTAAATAGCAAATCTAAAGTACTCTCTCGAACTGAGCCATAACGTGTCGGGAAATCAACAAATTGGGTAAGTTCATAGTTCCGTGTTAGTTCAATGAAGGCCGAGTGAAGTACTGAGCTACTCGATACTACAGGATATCTATTACACCAAGTAACCTCAGGCATGTTAAAATCGCCACCAAGTAGAATGGTCTCTGACGACAAATGCGACAGCGAGCGTGCGAGGCCACGAAATGGTTCTATGCTTGTGGAAGAAGGTGACCGGTAGAATGATCCTACCACGATGCTTTTGATGATTAATGGGGTTTTGTGGCGCAAGGGCCATGGGTGGCCAAAGAGCGCCATGACTTTTATGTGCTGTTAGCAATGACCAATGGTTACGATGGCAGAGTGTATTATGGCTGTATAGAGGCCTTAAAATCCTGTGCTATAAAGTAGCGTAAAAGGTTTGTATAGAGTATAAAATTATGACAGTGGTGCGTGGTGTGATCTATGGGTGTGATATGGATGAAGAGTGAGCATGGTTATCTACAGGTGAGAGATCGCAAACAGCACGAATGCCTCCTCAAGGTCTTTGAGCCTAAAGGCCGGGAGGGAGGTGCTTCCTTTGATAGAGCTACCGCAGCCGCAACCTCAGTTGTGAGGTGGCGCTACGGGTTACCTGGGAAAATAACGTTGAAGTTAGTGACACATTTAAGATATGCAAAAAGAGATTGGTATGTAAAAAGTGGTTCTCTGCCTATGAACATAGCGGGGTGAAGTGGTAACTGTTGCCGGCGTATTAGTGGAAAATGCTTGTTTCTTTCAGCATCTAGTTCCGTGCATTGCAATAGGACGTGAAGTACTGTAAGAGGCTCACCACATTTATCACACAAAGGTGGATCGCCACCGGACAAGAGGTACGAGTGTTTACTGTGTGTGTGTCCTATTCTAAGTCTGCAAAGAGTTAATTCTGTATGACGTGACTTTGATATCGGCGGCCAATAACCAAGGTGTGGTTTTATAAGATGTAGTTTATTACGTTTTTCCTTATCCCATAAGCGCTGCCAATGAGCTCGGAGCTTCCGTTTTAGTAAGGGCTTCAGGTCTTGCGCAGGGACAGCCATGGGTGGAACGCCAACGTTTTCGTGGGCGGATGCAGCTAGCTGATCCGCCAACACGTTACCCTCGATCTCGCGGTGCCCTGGCACCCAGCATACAACATGCTGTTTTAGTGCGTAGATCGTGCATAATATTGAGTAGAGAGAGATGAGAATAGGATTTGTATGTTTTTTCAAAGTTTTCAAAGCTTTTACCACACTAAGGGAATCTGTGTATGTATCTGATTTTTGTAGTTTTATTTGTTTGATGTGTTTAACGGCCGCAAGTATCGCGTAAGCCTCTGCTGTGAAAATGCTTGTATTAGGATGCAGAGTGCCGATATTCGAAAAGTATGGGCCGACTGCAGCGTAGGACACAGATGTGTGAGACTTGGAGGCATCAGTGTAGAATTCTGGACAAGTGTATTTGTGCTGCAGTTCGCAGAAGTATGTACGTATATGCGCAGTAGGCGCGTGTTTTGTAACTTCAACGAAAGATGTGTCACAGTCTACAAGCTGCCACTGCTACGGCGGGAGCTGCATAGCGGGGGGGGAATAAGGTGATATTCGAGCAGTGGGACATTTGTTTCTTCAGCCAACTCTCTAACACGTAGTGAGAAAGGGCGCGCCATTGTGGGCCGATTGCGAAAAAGTTGAATACTGGACAGGTCGTTGATGGTGGAATATGCAGGCTGCTCACTGTTCGCATTTACTTTAAGGAAATACACCATGGAAGAATACGTGCTCTGCAGTTGGAGCGACCACTCGTCCGATTCAACATAAAGGCTTTCAACTGGGCTTGTTCTATACGCGCCTGTGGACAGGCGGATGCCTAGATGATGAACAGGGTCTAGCATTTTCAGAGCGCTTGGCGTGGCTGAATGGTAGAGAGAGAGAGAGAGAGAAACGAAGAGGAAAGGCAGGGAGGTTAACCAAGCTTTGGCTCGGTTGGCTACCCTACACGTGGGGTGGGGAAAGGCTATGGCGCCATAGTCAAGGCGTGAACGGATAAGGCTTTCATACAGATTCATGAGGCACTTTCTGTCGCTGCCCCACATTGTGTGCGACAGCACCTTTAGGATATTCATTGTTTTCAGGCATTTATTTTTAAGATGTTTTATGTGCGGTATGAACGTTAACTTTGCGTCTAAAATTACACCTAGGAACTTATGTTCTTTGTTTACGGGCACGCGTTCACCCTTCATGACGATTTGAGGATCAGGGTGCAAGCCTCTTTTCCGTGAAAACAGGACACAGGTGCTTTTTTGTGGGTTCAGTTTGAAGCCATTTTCATCAGCCCATTTGGACACCTTGTTAAGGGCAACCTGAACCTGTCGCTCACAGATGCTAAGAGAACATGATTGAAAAGCAATCTGGACGTCGTCCACATATGTGGAATAAGACATATTATGAGGGATGTACAGACGGAGAGAATTCATTTTTATAATAAACAGCGTGCAACTGAGCACCCCACCCTGTGGCACTCCGGTTTCCTGTACAAATGTTCGGGACAAGACATTGCCCACTCTGACACGGAATGTACGCTCAGACAGATAACTTTCGATGACATTGAGGATATTACCGTGTATACCTATGTGTGAGAGGTCTCTCAGTATCCCAAACCTCCACGTCGTATCATACGCCTTCTCCATGTCGAGTAATACAGTTAAGAAAAACTGGTTATGAACAAAAGCTTCACGTATGCGTGCCTCGATACGTATGAAATGATCGGTGGTGGAGCGGCCTTCTCTAAACCCGCACTGGTATGGGTCGAGCAGTTTGTTTAATTCTAGGAAGAGCAGTAACCGACAATTGATCATTTTTTCGAATACTTTGCACAGGCAACTCGTTAACGCTATAGGTCTGTAGCTTGATACAGCAGAGGGATCCTTTCCCTGCTTCAAAATTGGAATTATAACAGCCTCCTTCCTAGAGGAGGGGATCACACCAGAAAGCCATTTAAGGTTGTATAAAGAAAGGAGGGTTTTTTGTGTTTCGGAGGGTAGTTGCTTCAGCATCTCGTACATTACGCAGTCAGGCCCTGGGGAAGATTTATTACAACATATTTGTGCCCTTTGCAGTTCTGCGAAGCAGAAGGGTTCATTGTATGCCTCATTTTTTGAAGATTTTCTTTCTAGCTTTTGTTGTTCTATTCGTGCTTTGTACTTTTGGAAGGTTTCAGAGTAGTGTGAGGAGCTCGATATGTTTTCAAAATGTGTACCAAGAGAATTATCTTGATCCTCCAAGCTTTCACCGAGGGCATTTACTAATGGCAGGGAATATGTTTGTTGGCCCTTAATTTTCTGCACCTTATTCTATACTTTTCCCTCATCTGTGTATGAGTTGATACTCGATATGAAGTTTTCCAGGTTTTCTGCTGTTGGGGAATCACGAAGCAACGCCCACGCTTTGTTCTGATTTGCCCGTGCTTTCCTACATGCATCGTTCCACTATGGGACTCTCCGTTTAGAACCCGTTCCGCTCGTTCGAGTAATGCACTTAGATGCGGCATCAAGGATAAAAGGTGTAAAATATGTGACAGCATCATCTATGGTCAGAGCGGACATCTCAGCCCATGTCATGTGAGTAAGGGTTCGGTACCGTTCCCAATCAGCTGAGTCGACCTTCCTGGAACCTGCGGGGGGCAGTTTGTCTTTGTTCGGCGCACTCAGGATGATTGGGAAGTGGTCACTCCCATAAGGGTTTTTAAGAACATTCCATTTAAAATCAGCTAAAAGAGACGGTGATGAAATGCTAAGATCTATGGAGGAGTACGAATTGTTTGCGAGGCTGTAATACGTAGGCTCCTTCGTATTTAAAAGACATAAACTAGACGAGAAGAGAAGCTATTCAATGAGACGTCCTCGAGCATCACAGCGAGAATCGCCCCACAGGACATTGTGTGCATTGAAATCACCTAGAATCAAAAAGGGCTCTGGAAGTTCATCTATTAATGATTCTAGGTCGCGTCTGTGAAGCTGATAATGTGCTGGTATATATAGAGAACATATGGTGATGAATTTATAACAAAGTACAGCTCGAATGGCCACTGCCTCAAGGGCTGTCTGTAGCTTCATATGCTGGCATGCTATGCTTCGATCAGCTATGATGGCTACACCACCGGATGATACGACAGCGTCCTCACGGTCCTTTCGGCAAGTAATGTATTGGCGGAGGAAGTTGGTGTGTTTAGGAGTTAGGTGTGTTTCTTGGACACACAGCAGTTTCGGATTTAACGTAGTGAGAAGTTCTTGGACGTCATCTAGATTTCTTAGTAGTCCTCTAACGTTCCAATGCATGATTTTGTCCATCATGTAGAGAAAAAAAAAGTGCTGTGTGTGACTATCACAGAGATTGACTCATTTTACAGGGCCTTTGTCAGTCCCTGTTATTGGTGTTTTGTTCTTTTTGGAGCGGTCGAGAGGACCTCGCCGCTCCTTCGGCGTTGCCTGCACCGTTTGGCTAAGACTCATGTCCATAGCCTCCTGCGAGGCACTGGACGCCCGCTCCGCAGAGCGATCTGTGCGTCGTTTAGACTTCGCCTCAGACGACGAAGTCTTTGCCCCCCACCGAGCCGGAGGTTGATGGGACCCCCCTTGGCCTCTTCATTGCCCTGGCTGCTGCCAGAGCTTGTGGAGGCCACTGGTGTGGACACGTTGGATGTGGGCAGGGCAGTGCTGGCTGCTCCTGCCGTAGGGGCAAGTAGCGTTAGCCTCGGCACGCTGAGCGTGGTCCGGGCAAACGCCAAGGGCCTTTGCGGTGCCGTCCCTCGTTGCACCACTTCGGCGAAGGATGTTCTTAGTGCAAAGGATGATGAGACTCGCTGCCTTGCTTCCCGAAATGTTATGTTTTCCTTAGGTTTTATGGTGTTGATTTCTTTTTCTCTCTTCCAGGCTGGGCACGCTCTGGAGTATGCGGGATGGCTACCATCGCAGCTTGCACAGAAAACCTCATGATGTCTGCATTCGTCAGTACCGTGACCAGTTGTGCCGCACTTAGCGCAGGTCAGCTGCCCTCGGCAGCTCTGGGAACCATGTCCAAATCGCTGGCATTTGAAACAACGCCTCGGGTTTTGAATGTATGGTCGCACATGGAGTTTTACGTAGCCGGTTTCGAGGGTCTCGGGTAAAGTGGTTGAACCGAAGGTGAGTATCAAGTGCTTTGTTGTGATTTCAGTGTTATTGCGTCTGATTGTGATACGTTGCACATGTGTTACACCTTGGTCCTTCCATCCATCAAGGAGTTCTTCTTCATTCAGTGTCATGAAATATTCGTCCGATACCACGCCCTTAACAGTATTCATGGTACGATGTGCACTCACAGAGACGGGAATGTTACCAAATGCTACTAGGTGTGAGAGTTTATCGTACTGGTCCTTGTCTTTTAGTTCCAGGAGCAAATCTCCACTTGCCATCTTTGTAGCCTTATAACCAGTTCCAATAGTCTCTTTGAGGCACTTGGCCACAAGGAATGGCGAGATGGCTCTTGCTTTCATGGCGGATTGTTCACAGTGAAGGACATGGTATTTTGGGAAGGATTCTTTGTTCTTAGGAAGAAAGAGAGAAGCTGCGTCGGTGCGTACCCTTTTCGGGGCACGATCAGTTAGAGGGGGGGGTTCAGGGGTCCCATGAAAAAAGTGACTTCTTCGGCAACGGCGCCCACCACCCACCACGGAGCCCAACAAGGGGACGTGGCAGAACACGTAAACAGGTCTGCACAACGCCAGCAGTACGCCATTACTATAACCGAATATGGATTACCCAAGGTAGGATAACCACACAAGGTTAACCCTTGCCGCCAGGAAACAACGAAGTGAATGGAAGAGAGGAGAAGACAGGAAAGGCTGAAAGTGAGAGAGAAAGACGGAGATGTGGGTGGAGAGAGAGACAGGAAAAGGCGACTGCCGATTTCCCCTGGGTGGGTCAGACCAGGGGTGCCGTCTACGTGAAGCCGGGGCCAAAGCGGTGTGTTGCCTCTGCTGGGGGTCCTTAAAGGTCCATGCACCTGGCATCGGCTCAACCCCCCAGGATCCCCTTTTCCCCGGACACGGCTAAGCCACACACGGCGAGGCGTGGTAGGAGGTCGAAACCCCCCCCCGTTAGCTCGGGTCCGTGGTGTCGCTACACACCAAACGCCTGCTTGCGCAGACGCCCCTGCGGGGACGATGCTTTTACCTCTAGAAAGCAATATTCTGCACCAAATGCATTCTGCAGAAGCGTCATCACAGTGTAAAGGCATGCTTTTGATTCTGTCATGTACAAGGATGAACACTCCTCCCCCCTGGTGATTACGGTCTTTTCGATAAGCCATAGGCCTATAGCCGAGTGGAAACGTCTCGCAATCCCCTATCTCAGGTACGAGCCACGATTCCGTCCCTATGACAATATCAGGTCGTAAAATGTGCAGTAGGCTAGAAAACTCGTCTGTTTTATTCTTTAGGCTCCTGCAGTTGATAATAATGACGGAAAAGCGATCTGTCGAATCTATTTTGAAATTCAACGACGTACATGTTGATTGCTATTGAAAGTGTTCTCGTACGGAATCCCTTGTGCTATCATAAATATAACTCTTGCGGTTAAAAATCATCTTGTTATACTTCAGCCTTAAATTTAGGTTCGGAGATGTGTTCCCGCGCATGAGCAATCAGTTTGCTTCTACATCTTCTAACAAGCGGGGAGAAGTCCTCACTTAGCGATATTCCGCTGCCTTTTAGTTTCGAAGCCGCAGAAAGAAGACGCTGCTTGTCCTTAAATAGTGCAAACTTCACAATTATGGGTCTTGGTTTGTCTTTATTATGCTTCCCCATCCTGTGGGCTCTCTCAATTGTTGATGGTTCAACAACGATATCCATCTTGGCCGAGCAAATAGATATAACCTTCCGCTCCGCTCATCCCATGTTTCCTTCTCGTTTTTATCTTCTATACCATAAAATAGCAAATTATTTCTACGTGAACGGTTTGCGAGTTCATCCTGATTATTTAATACGTTTTGCATAGCTTGTGAAAGCTGGTTGTTTTGGGCATGCTGTTCTGTACTGTCTCCAAACGCAGACAAAGCGGACAGGTCATCCGCTAATTTGTTCACTTTTAACGTTAGATTCCCAAGAGTGTCTTCCATTCGTTTTTGTTCGGCTCGGAGTTCTTCTAATTGTTTAATGATTTTGTTTTGACCCGCTAATATCTTTGGTATCGAACGCATCGTTTCCAGTAGTTCACGTTCTTGCTTTTCCGACGAGGGCCGGGGTTCATTTCGACATCACCGGCTAAAAGTAATCGTAGTCTACACAAAAAGTTCATTGCAACAACACAAACATCGGCATAACCAAGCTGAAGCAACTGAAACGACCATGTGGGTCCCGGTGCCAGATATTTATGCGTGCGAGTTGGCTTATAATGGTAAAAAGACCAACCTGAAGAAAAAGCAGATGTAAGCATTGCGACCGCATCTCGGCACCGGAACGCAATGGCTTTGTCTGCAGCAGGCGTTTAAGTAGTCCTTCGTTCCACGTCGAGCGCCCTCGGTGACCGGTAGCAATAAACGCTGACACTCTGGCTGCTGACGATCTATCTAAAAAAGGCCATAACCGCCAGTCGGCGATTTCAGCAGGGCACTGTCCTCCTAGAATGTCGCTGTTTTCGGTAGTCGCGCAGGAATGTGCAACCACCTGTAGCTGCTGCTGACGCACCATGAAATCACACAGAGCTTGCCACGTAGTCGCTTCGATGTTCCCATCTAGGACATGCGCTTTGAATCCAGTCGCATATTTTGAATCTTCTTAAAACGCAGCCGGTGTCCGGCGCTGATACGACGATCTGCAACAGCTGAAGAAAGAGCAGATGTAAGCATTGCAACCGCACCTCTGCACCGGAACCCCTTTTGACTTATGCTTATTCTGCGCGTACATTTGCAGAATAAATATTATTCAGTTTACTTTGATCTCTCGATTAAACTGTCATCCAACAAGTTGACTTATTGGAACACCTTGTCTCTATTGTGTGGGCTCGCTAAACCAAAATCACACATAAATTAAGCCTTGTACAAGTCAGTTTTGCCTTACAGAAGATAGATTTTAGTATCCCCAAATGGACGGTCCAAAATCACAATGGCATCTGATGCGGAAACGGTATATATGTAAGCCGTATCATGCGGTTTCCGCACGACCACAAATCCGAATGACCAGCCGTATCATGCGGCATCCATAATGCCATATTTCCGTATAAATGGAAGCCGTATATACGGAGGATTCGGATCCGCATAATCCATATATATGGATTATGCGGATCCGTAATACCGTAATTCCGTATGTACGGACCCGTATCTTTCGTACATACGAATGTTTTCACTAGGGTGAATACAAGGCGTACTCCAATCTTACCAGTAACCTTTTTCAGTCTGTGCGAAACCTCATGAACATAGGGTATAACCGCTGTAGTTGCATGAGGCATTTGATCCCCTTCACCGCGTGCTGCCCCTCCGCTTGTCTCGCTCACCAAAGCCTTTCCGAAACCGACACCGGCAACGCCTGGGGAAAAATCAGCATGGCTGAGACGTTGGAGCTGGTGCTCGAAGCTTCCAGCTACCTTGCGGTGGCACGAGCATGTCAGAGATGCTTTTAGGCAGGAGACCGCAATACCCCTCTTTACAGGTTTAGAGTGCACCGACATGAAGTGTAGGATTGCTCTTTTAGAGCGGGGTTGATATTGCCAGCACACATGGTAAGTGTTAAACGATAGCTGAAGGTCTAAAACTCTTGTCTTTTTGTTGGAGGGATGCTCAAACGTAAGAATTAGTGGCTTCATTTCGCTCAGAAATATGTCAAAAATTTCCTCTGGTGACGACCGACTCGTGTGAAGCACAAGGAAGTCGTGCACGAAATGCAAAACCTTGGCAACACTGGTCTGCGTAAGGTGGGCCATGAAGCTTCTGTCTAATCTTGCTAACAAGAGGTTGCTAAGAACGGGGGGCGATAATAGAACCTATGCACACGCCATCCCGCTGTATGAAAATGGAGGCATTAAAGTTTGTGAAGGTCGAATGAAGGTAAATAGGAAGAAGCTCTAGGAACTTGTCAACATGGATTCCACAGACATTTTAAAATTTTGTGCTGCCGTACCTATCAATACATTCGCTCACTTCATTACAAAGAAGGCTATGGGGCAAGGAATGAAATAAGTTTTTCACGTCAACCGAGAAGCCACCTATTTGCTTCGGCCACTCTGTCTGAAGGTATTCCGACACACTGTTCAGGCTGGCGATGACACATGGATCGTCGATGGGGACACTTCTAGGGACGACTGCAGATAACAAGCCACGCACCATTGCCATGAACCACGTTCTGAGACGATGGCGCGGAATGGGCTACCGTCTTTGGGAGTTTTCACACAGAACACATAAAGGCATATGTTTTGTGCGGCCCTCACGAACTTGGCCAAGACGGGAAGACCCACCTCGTCACGGAAATTGGCTGCTTGTTTTCTAGCCCTTGTCGGGTTGACGCCAAGAATTTCTTTGAAGTTCATCGAGATGGCCTCCTCTGTTTTGCGGTGATATTCGTCTTTCGGCATAAGCACGAAACGTCCCTCTTTGTCAGCCTGGAGGAGCCTGGCGTTAGCTTCACGCAACGTGGAAACAACATAGCGTGAGCGTGGTCCTGTATTCGTCACCTGTTGTGGAAGGCAGTCGACTCCTTGCTGAAGAAGCCGCCCAAGTTCATCTTCCTTCGCACGCCCCACGGTGTCTCTAACCAGGCCAAGCAGTTCCACCTTGTCAAGTTTTGGGTAGTCGCAGTATTTCGGTCCCTTTCTTAGCAAGCTTTCTACATCTCCCGGCAGCTGCAGGTTCCCAATGACGACCACATCTAGACCAGGCTGCACTTCTCTGCGGCTTCTCTTTGGCAACCGAGGCAAGAGCTGGAGCCAAAGGAACTCAGTTGACTGACGCGCCATCCGAAGGTCCTGGTGGATGGTGGTGGTGGTGGTGGTCTCGCTGATCCCCGGGTGCCTGTTCCAAGTTGACACAGCGCAAACACTCTGCTAAAAAGCGGATTTGTCGCCATGCCTCGGAGCGCAAGATGCAGCATAGTGTTCTCGCATGACCCTCCGAAAAGGTATACAGTCGTGCCTCACACGTCGCTGTGGCGAGCAAGCTCACAGAATTAAATGATGACTCCAGAAGGTGAGGAAAGAGAAACAAGCCCGATGAACCAGAAATTAGCTGCAGGATTGCGCATAACTGAGCTGGTTGGTACATGATTAAGACGTCATTAAGACATGATTAAGCGCCTTCGTCTGTCGTTCTCTCACCGTCCCGTGTCCAGTGCTGTTTGTTTACGTCTTAATCATGTACCAACCAGCCCAGTTAGGCGCAATCCTTCGATATAATCACCCTCTCGGTGATATGCCGACGATGTATACTGCTTAGGACAAGACTAACTGGGACACCGTCCTTCCTTTCCTGACATATGCGTACAAACCTGCTGCGCAAGCGACCACAGGATTCTCGCCGTTCTTTCTTTTATACGGGCGTGAGCCATCATGTATGCTGGACACCGTGCTTCTTTACACACCTGATACGTGTGAGTATTGTCCAATTTCCGACGTTACCAGGTACGCAGAAGACTGTCGACAGTTGGCCCGTTCATTTACGACTGAGAACCAAGGTCGCCAGAAGCTCAGGCACGACGACGACCAACCTCTTGGTACTTTCAAGACGGGTACCCTCGTTTGGCTTTGGGTCCCACAGAGTGCTTCTCGACTTTTCTCCAAGTTACTGTCCCAATGTAATAGCCTTCGGCGTTGCATCCAACGCGACCAGCGCTTCGAGGAAATGCGCGTAGGAACGGTTCGACGTGGTCTGCTATTCGACCTAGCGACGCCCGCATTCCAGGACGGCTGCGTCGTCTGGACATGCCGGTGATTGCTCCGCCATCTGGGGATAAACTTGGGGCTTATTGTTTTGGGGCTTCAACGCTCGTCTGTTGTGTTCTTTCTTCTGCGCGTCTGCCCGGACATGGTGGAAGTAACGCGACATGGTGTCAGAAGTTTCCAGCTGACGTCAAGAAAGTAGCATCACGCAATACTTCTTCGTCTCTCAGGATCGCTAGACAAAAGGACGACGACACCGACATGTCTGGTGACGAATCAACACAGAATTGCTCCAGAATGTTCGCCCTCCAGCAGCCATCAAACGTCAACTTCGAAAGAACGTCGGAATGGCCAGAATGGTCGCAAGAATTCGATGACTACCGGTTTGCCTCGGGATTGAATGGACGCAGCGATGAAGCTAAAGTTAGTAATCTGCTGTACCCAATGGGAAGACAAGCGAGGACAATATTTCAAACCTTCAACTTGTCCGAAGACGATGCCAAGAAATACAAGGTTGTCAAAAAGAGGTTTGACAAGCACTTCGTGGCTGCTCGCAATGTCGTCTATGAAAGCGTTTGCTTTCACTGAAGAAGCCAGAATCCCGGCGAGTCCGTCGACAACTTCGTGACAGTTCGGCGCGCGCTTGCAGACTTCGGCACTTTGAAAGAGCGAATGATTCGCGACCACTTTTTCGTTGGCCCCAGGGACGCGAAGCTCTCTAAAAGGCTGCAAATAGACGCCGACCTCACGCTAGCAAGTGCCGTCGCCAAGGCCCGTCTCAAAGAAACAGTTCACGAGCAACAGAAAAAGTTACGAAAAGACGCCAGTTCGTCCGTTACCACAGAAGTCGATGCTGTCGAAAAGGTCTTCGAAGAGGTCTTCGCGACCTCTTCGAAAGGAGCATAAACGCATCGCGTCGGCAGCACGTCGCCTGAAGGTCAGCGGTGTCCTTTCTGCGGACAAGCGTCGCATCGAAGATCGGCGTGCCCGGCTAAGGCAGCAAAGTGTTACCACTGCAACGTGAAGGGACACTTCAGCGTGGTCTGTCGCAAGAAGGGCTTCACAACCAGCAAGGTAGCACTGTCATCACTTCAGAAAGACAATGCCTTGTACTTTCTCGTTACTCTTTATAACTGCGCCGCGAGTGTCAGCTTTATTGAAGTGTGTATTAACGGAATGCCAGTTTACGCGAATGTACGCACGGGCGCTGAGGTCGCGGTAGTTCCTTCAACATTCCCTGGGATCCCACCAAAGTTGGAGAAAACGAGCATAGTTCTGTAGAGCAAGGAGACGAGACGGCGGCTGACGAGGCCGTGCCGTGGTCGCAGCTTTATTTGGGACGCTTGCGAAGTGGCTGGCGCAAAGAACACAACAAGAATATTATAGACGGTAACCAGGGACACCTTAGCTTACACTGCGGTAGCTGCGGTGATAAGTCTACGCGTCGGCGTACTCAGCTTTGCAAACCTGAGTTCAAAAAAAGTTGCGTTGTCTATCGCCACAAAGACCAGTGCGTCAGGGAAATAGTTGAGGCGGTAGAGAATGCTCGTGCGGGAGAGGGATGTGTCAGAATGCCATCGTTTGCTGGACTGGACAACCGGCTATAATAGCCGCCCGCCGCGTCCTCGGTCATGGACGCCACTTTCTCTCTTTTTTTTCTCTCTCTCTTCTTTATTCTCCACATCTTTAATGCCCTCTCCCCCCTTCCCCTACAGGCGCTGAGCCGTGCTCCCAACTCCGGCTGCAGAAATTGCGCCTTTTCCTTTCCTCACCCTCTCCTTTTCCTCCTGACCAAGGATGACCTAAGGTTTTAAGTGCGAATGCACTTCTTAAGCGACCCCGAAAACTCCGCCGGCATCCGCGCTCCTCCTCCTCTCCCCTAGCAACGGCGCGAGGAGCGGAGAGGAGCGTCTGTAGCAACGGCGCAGCGACGTCACGCCCCACGTGACTGCGCGCGCTCCGCCCTCCGCTCCGTGGCTGCGCGCGCCCCGCGCCGGGCTCTTTCGACTTCATTTCCCACCGGAACCATTGAACTTCTTCCTCGCATATATATATATATATATATATATATATATATATATATATATATATATATATATATATATATATATATATAATAAAAAAAATGAAAAAAATAAAAGAATAAAACAAAATAAAAAAAATAAAAATAAAAGTAAATAAAAAATAAAAAAAAGAAAGAAAAAACAGGCGCTGCGCCGTACTCCCGACCGGGCTGCAGAAATTAGGCGCCTTTTCCTTCGAATCACAACCACCATATATAAATGGAGTGAAGCGCGCGCGATATGCATTCGCATTTCCTCGCGATTCCCTTCGGGGAGGTGGGGGGCATTTTTTAGAAGATTGGTGATTAAGACTTGTCGGTATTACCCAGTTCATTTCATGTTGCTTGTTTTTTTTCCTTTGGCTTTGTTTCTTTCCTTTACCCGCTGGCCTTTCGTATGTATTTATATCTGGTATCGTCGGCAGAACAAACAGTTGGATGTCGGCGCTCTTTACACTCTGTGTCGGTTGTCCTTTCCAGTTTTACGCGCTGTTACATGTGCTTTCGTGTTGTATCTTCGGCAGAGAAAGCAGCATTAATGATTTGTTTAGCTTCTTGGCGAGCGCGGATATTCCAGTATCGCTGTCGTATTTGCATCATAGCACTTGGCACACCACCATGCAAAGCTCTGAAGTGAGCCTCACTACCAAAGCTGTGAAGGGATGCCTCTGGGGCAATATGACCGGATGCTTATCGTCATACATAGCGTAGATTCTTTCAAGTCGTCCGCCAAGCCGAAGCTGTCCGCTTTGGTCCAAGAAAGGGTGAAGGTCGAGCAACATAGACTGTTTTGAGAAAGTGCTTCCCAGTTGAAGCTATTCGACGTCCTTGGCGAATACTTCAAGTTGAACACGTTGTACCCGGAACCTTTCAGCCTTGCGTAGCTCCAGTGTCGAAATTGTTTCGCTGAGCAATGTTTCCACACCATGGCATCGATCCACAAGGCGGAAGACCCACGTAGTGACACGCAGGAGCTTCTGCAGGTTGTTATGTTTACTTAAAGCAGTCACAGGGTATAAGTTCCTGTATGATTCTTGAAGAAATACATGTGGCGTGTATATCTGCCTCTTGAAGTTTAAAGTTTGATGGAAGCCCGTCTGGTCGGGATGATACATGGTGAAGGGTAAAAAACCCCGAGGCCTTACTGCGCCGACCAAAGTGAAAAATTAACACACAGAGAAAAAGACGTTTCGGCTCCCCCCACGGGAGCCTTGTTCACAAATGAAATGAAAAAACATATGTCCAGCAGTTCGCCTTATGTACAGTCGACCACAAAAGTTTACGGACCACGCGAGCGCGTGGCCAAAAGCCTCTTCGCGACATTTCCGCTACGTCAGCGGCGATCGACAGCACCCCAGCCCCAAATACGCATCCCTCCCTTAATCTATGGCCTGTCTGTTTTCTGCCTGGGTACAAATCATTCTCACCTTTCACTTTTTAACGCAACGGGCTTTTTGGCATCTGCGTCTACGTGCTTCTGCTTCGAGGGCACTCTCTGTTATAAGTCGCTCCCTTTATCGCAAAATGATACCTAGCCAACGGAACGCCGTTCTAGGCACGCCGTGATAGCTTTGATCCTGCTATCAAAATAGAAATGTGATGGTCATACGGCAGATAAGCGCTTCGCGTGAAAACTGCGAATTGGCTGTGCGCTTCGCGGCAGTAGAAAATTGTAAGGCCAGTGAATAACAAGAAGACCCGTTTCCGGCCTAGCACTGCGGTCGACGGTAGATGGCGCACCGCTAGGTGGCGCGCACAGGCAGTCTAGCACGCGCTCGTGTGGTCCGCAAACTTTTGTGGTTGACTGTACGTTTGATTATATCACGCAGGCAGCGCCCATACACTGATGGCAGATTACCATCGCTCCTGTTGAGAGTGCGTGGTGTGGTCTGTATCACGAGCGACTCAAGATAAAGAGGCCGTGACAGTCCTTTTTCTCTAGCGAGAACACGTGCCCGCCCCCAGTCGATTGCGTGTCCACCTGACGCATGCTCAGCCAAAGCGCTGGACTTCACATTTCCTTTCTTCACGTCATAATTGTGTTGCTTGAGACGCCGTTCAAAGTCACCAGTTTCACCAATGTATGCGTCGTCACAATCACCGCATGGGACCGCGTACACCACACCGTGGAACTTCACTTTGGGTGGTCTGTCTTTCACATTTACGAGTGACTGTTGCAGTTTCTGGTCCGGAACATGTGCCACTTGGACGTTGTAGGAATGCAAAACACGGCTTAGGGCTTCCCTTATGGAAGGGATATACGGTATCCCCGCGCGCTTTTTCCCAAAGGCAGCACAGGGCAATTGCGGACGTGCCATTTGTCGTTCGACAGGGTTCAAGAAGGAATTAGGATAGTCACAGGCTGACAATTCCCGCGGCACCAAGTGTACGTCGGCTGGGTAGTCTACTTATCTTGTGCAGATTTTCTGCGCGCGTCGTAGAAGCGTAGAAACCACCGCCCTTTTGTGGGAAGCAGGTTGCATGCTATCAAAATGTAGTAACGCCCTGTGTGGGTCGTTTTCCTGAACATGCCAAACGACAAAATGGGCCGTTTCCTTTCAATGAGCATATCAAGGAGTGGGAGCTTGTCTTCGACTTCTTCCTCCACCATGAATTGAATTCCTGCTTCCATGCTGTTCAGGTGTGAAATGAACGACTGCACCGCTTCTCGGTGTATGACGCAAAAAATATCGTCTACATAGCGGAAGAACACCTTCGGAGCAGGGCGGAACGAGGAGAGGGCGCGACTTTCAATCGCTTCCATCGTCAAATTAGCAGCGGTCACCGATATAGAAGCACCCATAGCCGTTCCGTGGACCTTTTTGTACAACTTCTTTTCGAAAGTAAAATATGTATTCGACAAACAGAACCGTAAACGCCGAACTAGGTCCTGTACGTCGACAGGCGATCTTTCCGCTAGATTTGCACCCGATTCCAGAGCGGTCTTGCACACATCCACAGCCAGTTCTGTTTGCACGCTGGTAAAAAGCGATTTCACGTCAAAGGACACTAAAATGTCATCTTGCCTCCCTCTTCGTTATCCGGTGTGCACTGGTTCGGTTCTGTAGGCCAGGTAGATTTCGGCTGGGAAAACCATTCAGGTCTATACCACCGACAGCGACATGCACTTAGAGTCCTTATAGGTAGGCCCCTAGTTAGAACATCTGACGAGTTGTCTTCGCCCGGGGAGTAGGGCCATACCGCTGGTTCAGTAACATTTGCTATTTCAGTCACTCTGTGTTTTACAAACTGACTCGACTTGCTATGATCACCGCGGATCCAGCTCAGTGTGATCATAGAGACAGCCCACATGACGCAGTGGAAATGCTTCAAATCCCATGAAGAACAAAAATACCTTAGCAATCTGGATCCCACTACCGCGGTCATAACCTCGAGCTTTGGTAGTGCTAATGTCTTAAAAGCTGCCACTCTTGAGTTCACTACTATCAGTGAGGTAGCTGAGTTCCGGCTTTCGTCAAATGCTCTTAAATAGGCACATGCTCCATAAGTCTTCAGGCTGGCGTCGACGAATATAAGCAGTTCAGCCTCTTCCACTGCTCCATGAAGCCCGTCTCTCACGCAGAGCGGAATCTTTATGTGACCAAGCTGAATCACGTCCGCACACCAGGCTGTCCACGGCGTTTTGATCATCCCAGGAACGGCCTAAAACCCAAAGGCTTTGAAACAAAAGCTTCGCCGTGACGGTGAAGGGCGATATAATGCCAAGTGAGTCATATAGTCGGGCTGGCCAGCGACTAATTATGAGGCCACAGGTTCGGAAGAAAACTTGAACTAGTCCTTCTCTATATCACATTGCCTTCCCAAGACCACAGCTGCTTCTCTTGATGCTCCTTCTACTTGCTCCTCCTAGTTGTCGAAAATGTTCTGCAGCTGATGGTTATTGGTCTTCCACTTTCTCAGGTTCACGCCTGCATCTCTCATGATTGCCTTCGACTTCTCATAGATTCGAAGACCTTCATAGAATGTCTCCGCATCCACTAGTAAATATTCGACGTACAAGGCCTTCTTTAATGCAGAAGCGAGTGCTTTGTCTTCGCACGCGTTATCCAAGTGGTAGTGGATAGCTGCCATGAGCAAGAAGGGGCTTAGTATTGATCCAAACCGCACCCGTGTCATGCGCAATTCGACGAGCATACCGTGTTGGCTTATGGGAATATCATCAAACCACAGAAACCGGAACGCATCTCGGTCAGTCTTCTGTATTTCAATTTGTAAGAATACCTTTTCGATATCGGAGTTTATGGCGACCGAGAACAACCTAAAGCGAAGGTGGACTTGTAACATTTCTGGATTGAGGTTCACACATTTGTCAAAGCAATCGTTAAGGCATGGTACGTCTTGAGTGGGTGACGATGCCTCAAACACTACCCGCTGTTTGGTAGTTACGATTCCTCCCATATGACTTCCTGATGTGGCATATAATATATAGCCCCATCCTGATCCAGAGGAATATTCTTAGGCACCACATCAGCGTTACCCAACTCATATATTGCCGGATGTCTTTGTCATATCGCTGCAACAGTCTTTCCTTCGTCGATATCCTCCGTGTTAGTCTTTGTAGACGTGACAGCGCGATTTCCCGGTTGTTTCCTAGGAGCGGTTTCTGATCTTCTTTCCAAGGCAACGCCACGGTGAACCTGTTGTTTTTAAATGCGAAGCATTTCTTAGCGAACTTCTGCGAGTTTGAGCGTATCTATCTGACTATCTATCTAGCCGCCTACGACTTTGAGCTCTCCTGGCCGTATCGTTAATGGGATTTATACCAAATTTGGTATGGCATAACATGACTGTATGACGAACATAAATGGCTAGTCAGATCATGAAAATCATGAGTAACTTGTCATGAAAAGTATGATTTACATGCCACGCTCATGGCGCGCTTGCGGCCGTTTCGTTAGCTCGATATACACCAAATTTGGGATTGACTGACGTGACTGTATGGCGAACATAAATGACAGGTGGTAATATGCAAATAATGACGTGCATGTCATGAACAACATGATTTACATGACACTCTCATGGCGCGCTCGCGGCCGTTTCGTTCGCTTGATATACACCAAACTTGGTATAGAGCGACGTGACTGTATGACGAACATAAATGACAAGTGGTAATATGGAAATCATGAGTTGTTATGTGCGACATGACTTGCATGCCACGCTCATGGAAGCGCTCGCGGCCGTTTCGTTAGCTTGAGATACACCAAATTTGGTATTGGGTGACATGATTGTATGACGAACATAAATGACAACTGGTAGTATGGAAATCATGAGTTGTCATGTGCGACATGACTTGCATGTCACGCTCATGGCGCGCTTGCGGCCGTTTCGTTAGCTTGAGATACACCAAATTTGGTATTGGGTGACATGACTGTATGACGAACATAAATGACAACTGGTAATATGGAAATCATGAGTTGTCATGTGCGACATGACTTGCATGCCACGCTCATGGCGCGCTCGCGGCCGTTTCGTTAGCTTGAGATACACCAAATTTGGTATAGAGTGACATGACTGTATGACGAACATAAATGACAACTGGTAATATGGAAATCATGAGTTGTCATGTGCGACATGACTTGCATGTCCACGCTCATGGAGCGCTCGCGGCCGTTTCGTTAGCTTGATATACACCAAACTTGGTATTGAGTGACCTGACTGTATGACGAACATAAATGACAACTGGTAATATGGAAATCATGAGTTGTCATGTGCGACATGACTTGCATGCCACGCTCATGGCGCGCTCGCGGCCGTTTCGTTAGCTTGAGATACACCAAATTTGGTATTGGGTGACATGACTGTATGACGAACATAAATGACAACTGGTAATATGGAAATCATGAGTTGTCATGTGCGACATGACTTGCATGTCACGCTCATGGAGCGCTCGCGGCCGTTTCGTTAGCTTGATATACACCAAACTTGGTATTGAGTGACCTGACTGTATGACGAACATAAATGACAAGTGGTAATATGGAAATCATGAGTTGTCATGTGCGACATGACTTGCATGCCACGCTCATGGCGCGCTCGCGGCCGTTTCGTTAGCTTGAGGTACACCAAATTTGGTATTGGGTGACATGACTGTATGACGAACATAAATGACAACTGGTAATATGGAAATCATGAGTTGTCATGTGCGACATGACTTGCATGTCACGCTCATGGAGCGCTCGCGGCCGTTTCGTTAGCTTGATATACACCAAACTTGGTATAGAGCGACGTGACTGTATGACGAACATAAATGACAACTGGTAATATGGAAATCATGAGTTGTCATGTGCGACATGACTTGCATGTCACGCTCATGGAGCGCTCGCGGCCGTTTCGTTCGCTTGATATACACCAAACTTGGTATAGAGCGACGTAACTGTATGACGAACATAAATGACAAGTGGTAATATGGAAATCATGAGTTGTCATGTGCGACATGACTTGCATGTCCACGCTCATGGAGCGCTCGCGGCCGTTTCGTTAGCTTGATATACACCAAACTTGGTATTGAGTGACCTGACTGTATGACGAACATAAATGACAAGTGGTAATATGGAAATCATGAGTTGTCATGTGCGACATGACTTGCATGCCACGCTCATGGCGCGCTCGCGGCCGTTTCGTTAGCTTGAGGTACACCAAATTTGGTATTGGGTGACATGACTGTATGACGAACATAAATGACAACTGGTAATATGGAAATCATGAGTTGTCATGTGCGACATGACTTGCATGTCACGCTCATGGAGCGCTCGCGGCCGTTTCGTTAGCTTGATATACACCAAACTTGGTATTGAGTGACCTGACTGTATGACGAACATAAATGACAAGTGGTAATATGGAAATCATGAGTTGTCATGTGCGACATGACTTGCATGCCACGCTCATGGCGCGCTCGCGGCCGTTTCGTTAGCTTGATATACACCAAACTTGGTATAGAGCGACGTGACTGTATGACGAACATAAATGACAACTGGTAATATGGAAATCATGAGTTGTCATGTGCCACATGACTTGCATGCCACGCTCATGGCGCGCTCGCGGCCGTTTCGTTAGCTTGATATACATCAAACTTGGTATTGAGTGACCTGACTGTATGACGAACATAAATGACAAGTGGGAATATGGAAATCATGACTTGTCATGTGCGACATGACTTGCATGCCACGCTCATGGCGCGCTCGCGGCCGTTTCGTGAGCTTGATATTCACCAAACTTGGTATTGAGTGACGTGACTGTATGACGAACATAAATGACAAGTGGTAATATGGAAATCATGAGTTGTCATGTGCGACATGACTTGCATGCCACGCTCATGGCGCGCTCGCGGCCGTTTCGTTAGCTTGAGATACACCAAATTTGGGTATTGGGTGACATGACTGTATGACGAACATAAATGACAAGTGGTAATATGGAAATCATGACATGTCATGAGCGACATGACTTGCATTCCACGCTCATGGCGCGCTCGCGGCCGTTTCGTTAACTTGATATACACCAAATTTTGTATTGAGTGGCATGAGTGTAGAACGGACATGATGACAGGTGGTAACATGGAAATCTTGGCATGCATGTCATCTACAACGCCATTGGCATGCCACGCTCATGGTGCGCTTGCGTCCAGTTCGCTAGCTTGATATACCCCAAAATCGGTATTGCGCGACGTGACTGTTGACGAACACAAATGACAGGTCCTAGCATGTAAAAGTTGACATGCAAATTATGTAAAGCATGATTTACTCCTTCCTGGCTGCTTCGCAATAGATCGATTCCCACAGTGTGTGGGATCTGCCGGCTTTTCTTGCTAATAGTGCCAGGAATCTTGCAACAACGCATCCCGATCAAAAATCGCAGCAGAGGGGGTCTGTTGGACCTGCAGGATATCTTGCTGGAGTAAAAGAATTTTTACCGGCAATGTCCCGGTACCCGCAGGTCTTGGCATGAAGTTCGACAATTCCTGCTGGTAACCTTCCAGTACCAGCATGTCTGGACCCACGGTCTGCAGTTTGTACTGGCAACGTTCAGTGACCAGCAGGTCTTTGCATGATGTTCGAATGTTGCTACGGGGAACCGTTTGCGGGAACAGTTTGTGTCTTGCGGGAAGCATGGCCTGTTGGCGAGTTGCCTTCAAGACAGCCCGGTCAACCGGCAGCCACAAAGTTGGTCCCTGCGGGCATCTGGATATCGTGCCTGTTTGAGCATACATTTAACAGTGCTATGATTTATCTATCTCTCACGCTTCCATCTTTGGCATGATTTTGCTCCCATTGTGATCCGCGCAAACATATGTGTGACTGAAATGATTAGGTCATCCACCGCGTGATAATGAAAACTCCGTGTGGCAATCGGCTCTGCGCTCTTCATTCTTTTGCATCATGCAAACACCGCCACATATAAATATATATATACATACTTATATATTGTACGTCGTCATCGAGGTTATTTCGCATTGAAGTTCACGAAGCCCGCGGCGCATTCAAAAACGTCGCTTCAGAGGAAAAGCCTGTCGTGCGAACAATCTCGATCGCACCGCTCTGCATGGTGACTTTTCAGGCTGCCCGAGCGTGCCGCTGCAACCGGCGGCGCTAAATATTGTGAGGATTTACGGGCTACAACAATGATACCACTATGAAGCTCGCCGAAGGGACCTACAGAGGTTAGCCATGTGTGCAGCTATTTGGCATAGCTTAGCGGCTCAGCACAGCGCGTTGCTCAAAGACACATCGAAGTGAGGCGGCCGCTGCAGGGAAACAGCTGATTGAAACTAGAACAGGACCTTCAAGCTATATTATTTATACCAAATAGTGGAGCACATGACAGGCTGTCCTCTAATAATTGACTCTGCGTGTAAATAAATAACTGCATTGCGGAAACGGCGGCGGGCGAGATCACATGAATGCAGCTCTCGACGGGGATAGTAGCGTGCGTGTACTGCTAAATTTCTGTCGAGCAAGATAATAACGATTATAACGAAAATAATATCTCCGGTTTAACGTCCCAAAACCACGATATGATTATGAGGGACGCAGTAGTGGAGGGCTGCGGAAATTTCGATCATCTGGCTGTTCTTTAACGTGCAATCGCACAGTATGCAGGCAAAATGCAACTGCCGCGGCTGGGATCGAACAGTCGAGTCAAAGGTGTGTTAAAAGCGCACGCGCAACAATCGTACACGCTCTTATCTAAATGGTTTGTGTACGTATACTTATTATTCAGCAGTATACGATAGGCTACACATGCATGATGATATTTTATCGGTGTTCCTGCGGCCTTGCCGAGTGCCCGCGGCGTGTGATAGCAACGCGCTATCATGCTACGAGCAGCTTTTGTCACGTAGACGATCCCGTTCAATTAATAGATTGAGTGCTTTACTAGCGTTCTGGGTTAAGCATTGCATCCCTGGAATCATTATTTTTTTTCGGGAATGCGACGCCGTAGTAATGCGGCTTTCAGTTTGCACATATCGACGTATCATGCACTGCATAGCATACAGCGTGCGTATAGCGTTATTTGTTTTTGCAATTATTTATCCACAAACTGACCTATGTATATTGTCCCTCAATCGGTATGTCAAGCGTGCGTAGGCTAGATATTGTATGGAATGCATTTGGAAGTTCTGGAGTTCATACAGGTCCCTTGTACTTCGGGTCAACATTTTGATACCCTACACTACACACCTCAAATGTTCGGTGTTACAGTGCCTGTATACACAGCTGTCAAGGGTTCGATCGACTACATAATCGGAAGGTAGACAGTTCGAGTTCTTACACATTTGGTGTAATATGTTATGGGTTTTAGTTCAGAGGCAGGTTCGGTACCCTTGACATGTAGGCTTGAAAGGTTCTGAGGTCGAGCGTTTGGTACTATACACTCTGGAAAGTTTGGTGTTAGAGTGCCTGAGTGCTTTAAAAGACGAGGGTATGATTGCCTACACGCTGAGACGATTGAAGGTTCAATACACAGACATGTTTGTAAGGTTCGGCGGCTCGAGTCTTCCTATGATGTGTTGGTCAGGTGGTTGATACGCTACACACTGGCAGGTTCGGTGTTCAGGTTCCTTAATGCTTCAGAGGTCAAGGATTGAGAGCTCGAGGGGATCGATACGCTACATGCGCTGAAGGTTAGGTCTTCGAGTGCTTATATACTCTAGATGTCGAGGATTCTGTATACTGCGCACTTGCAAGGTTTCGGGTTGAAGTTCCTCGATATCTTGCAGTTCAAGGTTTTGACACCCTAAATGCTTGGAAGGTTTTGTGTTCAAGTATAACACATTTACCATAAGCCACAGGTTTCACTTAGGTCAGGGTTTCAATACCCTATGCTTCTGAAGAGATTGGGGTTTGAGTAGCAATATATTTAGTTTCAAAGTTCATCAAGGGTTTCGTATTTACTCACGTGGGAAGATCAGGGTTTGAGTTCTGTAAACATTGTAGGTCGAGGGTTATGTACCGGGCATATGCTCAGAAGGATGGGGGTTCATGCCCTAGCACATTTAATAAGTCATTGGTTCGAGTTGTTGCTCACTATATATCACCAAGTGTTTCCCATGTATTTACTATCAAGCCCTATTTCTATGGGAAAGGCACAACCTCACAGACAGAAGAATATGCTTGGCAAGTAGCCAGGGAATGCTCACGCATTAACCGATTTGTTTTGTCATCTCCCACAGTATGCATTCTGAAGGAGGCAAACCCACTTGGGCTAAATTAGTTGTTTTTTGAACACATAGAAAAGAAGTTAGGATTCAAGTTTCCTGCAAATAGTACTACTCCCATCATCTGTATAGACTGATTTGAAGTAGCAATGCAAGACAGCAATGCTGCGCTTTGCATATAAACAAAAAGGCCATAGCGACGAGCCAACAAAAGCCGAAGAAACAGTGACAGCGGTGTTTGTATTTTGAGGTAGCTCATCTTAACTCATCTTTACAGCAAATAAATGAAGCAAGAACTCTGCGGATGTGCTTGGAGTGGGCTGTAAGGTTACGAGGGATTTTACTTGTGTTGCAGGGTAACCGTGGGAGGTGTTCCCATTTGTTATAGGCAAGATATCACTATTACAGAAACTAAGAGTGTGGACTATTTGGTGCAACAAAAGTATGCACCTTTTCTAGCAACAAAAACATTTTTATTCCTTCAAGGATTGGCTAACGAGAAGTCTTATGAGGTAGGCTGTAATTTACGTGTCCTGGAGTAGGGTGAACAAAGTTTTTTAGCTGCCGTTCAGAACACAGCACAAAATTAACAGTCAAATATATGTAGCAACACGTTTTTAACACTGGCAATGAAGAGCAGTTCCCTTTACTGTAACAAGATCATAAATATTCTTTTTGTTTAATCATAGCTATGCGGTTTCGAGCTATTCTGGTATTCTTACAATTAAACCACCAAACACATCAATAATAGGAGAAAGAGTCCCGTAAGCTTTGCAAACTGGAAAGATGCACTTGGAATGATGCACAAGGCACTCTGCCTTCGGCAGTATTAGGCAGTATTGCCACTGTAGTATGTATCGCATGGTCAAAGGGATGTTAATGTCACTTGCTCTAGCTACACTAATGTGCTTCCTCAAGGACCTCATTAAATGCATTTCAGAGGTCACACCATAAGGTAGACAATATGTACATGGGTCATAAACTACTGTACCTGAGGGTTTTGTATACGTTCGCATTTTAACTTTTCTAAGACACTGGTCTTGATAAAATATAGATTTCCTGCATGTTGTGCCATGCTTGTGCACAGCGTCATATGTGCGTATGTCTCAGGAGATGTCTGCAGCTTTTGTCAAAGAACTTCTCTATTTTCCATTTAGTCGCACAAAAAGTGTACTCTTGCACTCATGTGTTTCTGTATTCCAGCCATAGAGTGGGAAATTATGAACTTACGTCCATACAACAGCAAGCTCACTGCTTTCACCAAGAATGACTGGTTTTGACTTTTGATGTCACTACTGTAAATACGTCTATCTACAGGTCATGTAGTCGATTGAAGTGTCTCATTTCCTAACACATTATGGTACATGTACGCCGATAACGATGCATGCTGTTCCAATCACCAGTGAAGAATTACATACTTGGGTCAAACGGTGGCATAGCGCTAACTCGCACAGACAAGGAAGGGACTACAGGACAAGTGATAACTTTCAACTGATTGTCCTGTTGTCTGTTCCTCATCTGTGTGGCTTGGCTCTATGCCACACTGTGACACATATAAACAACTAGCCCAAAAAGCCACGTTGACAAACATACTTGTGCTTGCAAATGAGTTCTGCGGAAACCCGCAAGGTGGCGGAAGGGTTAAGAAAGGGAAAGAAGACAACCACCCGTTTGTAGCACGAAGCCACAAGGAAATCCGTACGGATTTCTCAGAAAGAAAAGCGTCTTAGTTGCCGAAAAATTCCTCCTGGTCCGGGGTTCGAACCCGGGACCAACGCTCTTCCGGGGCGGTCGCTCTACCAATTGAGCTAACCAGGAAGCTAGCAATTGGAAGCGCGAGGGCGAATTCATCGACAACTCGAAGCACATGGACAGAAGTAATGCAAATGAGTTCTGCGGAAACCCGCAAGGTGGCGGAAGGGTTAAGAAAGGGAAAGAAGACAACCACCCATTTGTAGCACGAAGCCACAAGGAAATCCGTACGGATTTCTCACAAAGAAAAGCTTCTTAGTTGCCGAAAAATTCGTCCTGATCCGGGGTTCGAACCCGGGACCAACGCTTTTCCGGGGCGGTCGCTCTACCAATTGAGTTAACCAGGAAACTAGCAATTGGAAGCGCGAGGGCGAATTCATCGACAACTCGAAGCACATGGACAGAAGTAATGCAAATGAGTTCTGCGGAAACCCGCAAGGTGGCGGAAGGGTTAAGAAAGGGAAAAAAGACAACCACCCTTTTGTAGCACGAAGCCACAACGAAATCCGTACGGATTTCTCAGAATGAAAAGCTTCTTAGTTGCCGAAAAATTCGTCCGAAATACTTCTGTCCATGTGCTTCGAGTTGTCGATGAATTCGCCCTCGCGCTTCCAATTGCTAGCTTCCTGGTTAGCTCAATTGGTAGAGCGACCGCCCCGGAAAGGCGTTGGTCCCGGGTTCGAACCCCGGACCAGGACGAATTTTTTGGCAACTAAGAAGCCTTTCTTTCTGAGAAATCTATACGGATTTCCTTGTGCCTTCGTGCTACAAATGGGTGGTTGTCTTCTTTCCCTTTCTTAACCCTTCCGCCACCTTGCGGGTTTCCGCAGAACTCTTTTGCATTACTTTTGTCTATGTGCTTCGAGTTGTCGATGAATTCGCCCTCGCGCTGCCAATTGCTAGCTTCCTGGTTAGCTCAATTCGTAGAGCAACCGCCCCGGAAAGGCGTTGGTCCCGGGTTCGAACCCCGGACCAGGACGAATTTTTCGGCAACTAAGAAGCTTTTCTTTCTGACAAATCCGTACGGATTTCCTTGTGGCTTCGTGCTATAAATTGGTGGTTGTCTTCTTTCCCTTTCATACTTGTGCTTGTGTCATCATTTGGAAGCTCGCTCTTGAAGATCCCAAACATGTAGAAATTTGGTGGCTTACATCACTAGCACTAATGTGACGGCCACAATTTGAATTTATCACTCTAGATGCATGACATCAAGTAGCCAACTTTGCAACATGGAAGTGTGAACGAAATTTACCACTGAGCTCTACCTTTCTCAAGTGCATGACTCTTTGCGCATAATATACTTCTGAAACTGCATAGGTACGCAGCGAGAGACAGAGGGAGAAAAAAAAAGACAAAATAAATATCGAGGGACAAACCAGATAGCACTGATTTGTTGCCCCACGTTGCCGGAGGAGAAAGTGGGCAGAAAAAGAATAAGGAAATAGTGAATGAAAGAACAAGTGATACGTGCAAGCATACCTAACAGCATGCATCACAGATTGACAAACTCTCACAGAGCTAGGTTCTTTTGAAAAATTGCAATTGATAGTGCTCTTGCATGATGCTTGAGATGTACACATTTGCATGCTGTATGACAAAAAGGGCCCCTTTCTAAATGAGGAGTTTGGAGAAGCAACAAATGATTTTATAATGTACTGGATCATTGGCTACAAGGAAACACATGTGTAACACAACGAGTGTGACAGAGTAAAGGCTGTTTACATGCACAATTTGATGCATGCATTGAGAGAGTTACGAGTTTAGTGAATCAGCTGACCTCTGAATGAGGAAGCATGGAAGAACCAGATAAAATATTGAAAAACGTGCAACACTATATCGCAGAAGTCACAATAGGCCTCGAGCCTTTACGCAAGCCTCGAGCCTTCTCTCTTCCATACAATTAACCAGAGTGGTTCATTCTAGTAATAGCAAACTTGTGCCATTGTGTTATGGCAATAAAATTTTAATGCAAGTAATGCGAAAGTAATTGATTGCATTTCTGTAATTGCTCAGTTAGTTTTTTGGGGCTGTAATTGACCACTGCAATTTGAAGGAAGTAATTGTAATCGTTTACTTATTTTCTGTAACGTGTATAAGTGTGGTATACCTCTTAACAAAATTCAAAATTCTCATCCTTGGTCAAACAACCGCGTTTTATATGTAGCCCAAATTTCTTAATCTCCTTACACTACAATTTCTGAGTTCTTTGCTTGCATTTGGCACCCTTTGCATTACATAGGACACAGCTCTCCTCTAAACTGATGTCTTTATTATGTCACATCCCTAGTCCCTAAACCTGATTTAAATTATCAATTTACCAACCTTAATTTCCTTTGTCGAGCTCAATCGTGCAGATATTTAGGTGCAGTCATTTTCCAGATAGTGTCGATTAGCCATTTTCTATCTCTTGACATTGCGCACCTTGTTTTCTGGTTTCGTTCGATAACTTGCTGGAGTCCTTCTTTTGTTGTAATATCTTAAACTGAATTGTGGCATAAAAAAAGTAAACTAGCTATTTTGAAGCTGAGTGCCACAATGCGTTTCCTTCCCTTTTTTGCGTGTGCGATCGGGAGTGTAGCCCGATAAAACTTAGAGACAGCAGTGTAATAACTAGTTCAACAAAAAAAAAAGGAGGGGGGGGGGGAATTGAGTTGATGCTCGAAGCAACGACAGGCGAGGTCACTGATTCACAACTATGCCACAAACCAATTGGCAATATGCAGCCTTAATATAAATAAAACTTCACTCAACACATTTGCCGTTTTCGAGCACGACATGCGATTGTATTCATTATTGTGAGCACACATTTGGCGATCGTATCTCGTCTGGCGACGCCCGCTTTTCTCGTCTTTTTTCACAGTCGCTTGTCGTAAAACCATGAAGCTGTATATGTCATCACTGCAGCTAATCGCTTTTGGTGGAGCTGTTGCAGTTGGAAATAAATCCACTGTAGCTCAGGCACCAGCTTGAGCCGCTGAAGCTTGTTCCTCAAGGCTGCTTGCGATTTAGTCGGTCGCGGGAAATCAGAGTGCTACGTGCGCCGTCTGTGCTCCACTCTAATTTGAGACGCACTAGTCGCTATCTCGCTCGATCGCTAATTCGGCATAGGACATCTACCAATTGCCTAAGCGAACTGACAATTCCATCGCACATACAGGACAGTGTCGTTACGCAGCGGCCAAACCAGCTGATCACGAAAGGTTGCTTCCTTTTGCTTCGATGCAACGAAATGCCTATCTCGTGTAAAAGCGTTACTACTTTGTACTCGTCCTGTGATTCTTTGAGAACGTGCATACAACTAATGTAGAGCTTTGGTTCGGCGTAAAACATTACAGAAAGAAATGTCAAGCCGCACTACTGCGTCCGTGCTGGCAGAAACCTGTCGTCTGCTAGAACAACAAAAAAAAAACGCGAAAATTCGCTACACGGTTACTTGGATTGATCCGTATAAATTATTCTTCAAGATAAATAAACCTTGTTATATCTTTTTTACTATTTTGTTAAATAACATTCATGTAGTGCTTAATTTTAAAGAGTTTTTTTTTTCAAGAAAACAACAATGTAAGCCAAAGCCATCCACAGCCAAAGCCAAATGTTATTTCTTTTTGTTCAGCGTGGCGACTTGCGTCCACAGGAACATCAACGCAAAAAGTATTAGTTTCGAGTGAGGAAGCACCGCACTTCGTTTGTGCGGAGCTTAAAGATTGTGCGCGATTCCCGCGGTTCTTGGAGCACCGGTCAAGTTCGAGTCATTCAAGGAATCAACGGAATTAGCCTCCGCATGTGGTGGCCGACCTTCATGGCTGACAGTTTGGGAAATTAAGGGTAAGTGGCTCATGAGATTGTTCAGTGTGTGCAACTTAGCGCAAGGCTGTGTTACCGCACTCGGACGATGTGTAGTAGAGACGCAGCCTTACGCACCTTTGTGAGCGACGAACATAATCGAAGAATACCGTACGCAAAGCTTGCGGGCGTTGTGGATGTCGCCTAACTGGAGCCCGCAACATGTTGTTGTACGATGCATGCGCAACGCTAATGCAAAGCTTTTGCATACGCTATTTTTAAACTCTCTAATAAGCAAAACCACTGCGCATTGACACGGCCTTACGGGAGTAAATTTGTGACGACTGTGAGAACATGGATGTGTATAATAATCGACTTTTATTATGTGCATTGTAGCGGGCAGGACTCAAACGGCACTTGTGTTGCATCGTTGTTCAACAGCGCAGCGCCGTTTACTGTTTGGCAGCATCATGCTCACGTTCGTGTGGGATAAAACTTGTAAATTGTCTCATTCCAGCTTACCTAGCATCGTGGTAATAAGGTGGAATTCATGAAGTATTGGTTATGCTGTTAGACTCTGGCTTGAGCTAGTTAAATGAGATGTGCTCATTCCTGCCGTGACGGCTGCTTGGCATCTCTATTTAGTATGCATGCACATGCTTGGTGAGTAAAGGAAGCAGATGGCAGCTCAAGAATGAAAGAAAACATGGCGATGCTGCTTGAAGTGGGTGCCTTCTGCCTCAAATTTATCGACCCATCATCGTGTACTGTGTTGCCCACTAAGCTTGTGTTTTGGTTTATATTTGTGCCCTGGCACTTCAACAGCAATGTATTCTGGAATGTGTTGCGCTGTTTCAAAGATGCACTCTCAATTTCTTAGCAGGCGTGACTGAACAAGCACCTGATCGCAATAATAAAGACAAAACATATCTGATGCTTTGGCTTTCAGCAATGGATGACACAAAGCGATTGCTCATTTCATCATTTATTATTTAATGTCTAGATAGTGGGCAAGTAGTAAGCATGAGTACAGATCGAAGCAGGCAGTCAAGTCTGCATGTTGCTTCTTAACCACAATAAACAGGCAGTTACCAATACAATAATTAGTCCTAAGGACGTACGTGCAAAGCGGGAATAATGTGCCATATTTCGCTCTGACATAGCATGCGCCAAACAAATGCAAATGTCTCAGCCTTGCAGATTATAAGGTGATGTAGAACTGCGTTTTGCTTAGTAAGTATGTGGCTTGCTTATACGTCACAGCTCCCACCCTGCTGCAAGCAACTTCTGAGGGTGAGTATAGTTGCTTGGTCTGAAGTGAATGATAGCACATGCGGCATGGACCAACAGCGAACAACACGATCGCTGACTAACATGTTTTTCTTTATTGTACCAAGGCAACATATGGAAACAAAAACTGCTTGCCCCATAGGCACAAGACCACGGATATCAGACTATACGGCACATACGCTACCACTCTTCCGAAACCTAAACATTATGCCGTTCAGCACGCTAATAAATTATAAAACACCACTGATGGTCCATTCTAGTATTAACACGAACTATACAATTTGCTCATCCCATTTCTCATGTTCTAGTTATGAAAGCAGCAACAAAGTAAAAGGAAACTATCTCGCTCAGCAAACAAAAAACGTATACGGTAACAGAAAACTTACAGCTAATGCAGTCACCGTGTGGGATAACCTTCTGCAAGAAATAAAGCAGAATAATTAAGACTTTAATTGATAACGCTCCAACCAAAAAATGGGTTTATTCCCGACGCTTTGGAACCCAACTCGGTTCCTTAGGGGGGAGTGACAGCGGAGTAGTCGAGGTGCAACTTCTTTCAAGTCGAAGTGCAACTTCTTTGACGACCGAGTTGGGGTGAAGGAGGGAAGGCGTGTCTTCTGTGGTGCGAGTATTAAAGGGGTTGTGGTTGCTGTGGTTGCGTGGGGTTGACAGGCTGTCAACCCCACGCAACCCTAGCAACCCCAGCCCGTCAACCCCCCACGCAACCACAGCGACCACAACCCCCCATAACACTCGCAGCACACAAGAAGACACGCCTTCCCTCCTTCTCCCGAGCTGGGAGGTCAAAGCAGTTGCACCTCAACTCCTCCGCTGTCACTCCCCCCTGAGGAAGGAACCGAGTTGGTTCCGAAACGTCGGGAATAAACCCATTTTTTGGTTGGAGCATAGTCAAAGTCTTAATTATTTACCCAACCAGACAGGCAACTCTGTGAAAATGTTCAGGCTTAAAGCAGAATAAGAATTTCTCTTTTGCACTGAAAAAATATTTTGAGTAACATATAGACACCCAACGTATCAATACTAGAAACGGTCATGCTAATTCTTTCCCATGTATAGTCATGTTGCATGCTATTATATTTATATGTATACGCTCCTTTACATTTATTGTATATGTGTATGTAATAATAATAAGATATCTTCTTTTTGTCCTTATATGGTATTGTTATGCTCTCCAGATACATTTGCCATAAATAGTTTTCATAGTACCTTAATATTAGTGATTTTTTTTCCATATGTTCATTTACTGCTTTGCTGTGTGTTACGCTCTTCTTATACTCTATCTTACACATCTTTGTTCTTTTTCCTCTTTTTTTTCTGCCAATACCTATGATCATTCACCATGCTCTGTAAATACATCATGTTATAATCAGTCTTTAATCTGTTGTAACTTCAGTAAAATGTTTGTGTTTGTATTCTTCTGTTTTTGCTAAGTGACATGTCTTTTTTCATGAGTATTTTTGAATGAATCCCAACAAACCTTCGGCTAGGGATTCAGATGCATTTTTTACAATATTGTATTATGCAAACTTTTTACGTCAATAAATTCAATTCAATCACTGTAACGATGACAATGTTTCGTTTCTTGTGATAAAGTTTACTAATTTAGCGCACTTATTGACTTGGTTAAGCCAACAATAATCTTAGGAACCGAGTCATGTTTAGGTGATGATATAGCAGACAATGAGATGTTTCAGGCCGGTTACACGTGTTACAGAAATGATCGAAATTCCAGAGGTGGCGGAGTTTTCATGCTTTTAGAAAAGAACCTTTTATCTGTCCAGCTGACTGTTCAAGTCGGTGAATGTGAGGCTAACTTCTGTCAAATAACGCTTTCTAATAAATGTGCTTTGGTTGTATGTAGTTTTTATAGGCCTCCCGATTCATCGGTTGATATATTACGTCAATTCAGATCTGCAGTTAAAACGATACAGGCCGATAACCTGGTGATAGGTGGTGATTTCATCTCCCAAATGCCGTATGGAATGATCAGGGTCCGCTAATTTCTTATGATGGTCGCTTGTGCCAAGAAATGATGAATATGGTCAATGTATTTGCGCTGTCTCAAATGGTGTCTGAACCGACAAGAGGAGAACATGTACTAGACCTGCTGTTCACAAAACAACCTCATTTGGTGATTGCTACCGCAGTGGCTCCTGGCATTAGTGACCACAGTATTGTAGTATCTGAAATGGAACTTAGGCATCTAAAATGTGCTAGTAGTGTGCCACGACGTGTGTATGACTATTCGAAGGCTCAGTTAGATCGACTAAATGAGGGCTTGGATGCGTATTACGATGTTTTTGCAACAGAAGAAGAGCATAAAAATACAGGTGAATTGTGGGATTGCTTTAAAACCAAGCTGCAAGATCTACGTGAATATTTTATACCATCAAGATTACAAAACGGAAGACAAAATAGAAGTAAGCCTTGGTTTTCGAAAGCTTTGCACAGCCTCACAAAGAAAAGGCAAAGCCTTTGCCAGAATTTCCTTCGTGTACCATCGGGTGATAATTGATAGAAACTAAAAGTAGTTACGAGTGAAATGAAGAGAGAAATTATCGCAGCCAAGAAGGCGTTTTGTGAATCGATGCTGTTGAGAATGAAGGATGACAGCAACCAATTCTGGAAACACGAGAAAAGAAATGTCAAAGAAACAACGAATATTCCTTCAATCATTACAAATGATAGTGTAGTTTCCGAAGACAAAGATAAGGCGGAATATTTCAATCAGTATTTTTCTTCTGTCTTTTCTACTGAGATGCCAAATGACGGTTACGGCCAGAGTGCACCATGATATGCGATAGCCTCGGTAGGTGACATGGATGACGTTATCAATACGCGTGGCATAGAATTGTTGCTCTTAAAACCAAATGCTGGTAAATGTGGAGGACCTGCCGGCTTGACAGCTCACTTATTCAAAATTTGAACACGACATATAGCTCGCTTTTTGAAAATACTTTTATAGCGATAGGAATTATATAGACACTCTCGGCTGATTTTTGCCGTCGCCGTTGCCGACGTGCATCGTATCTGTATATGTATATAAATAAAAGCCACGAAGAAGTATTATTCAGAAAAATTGGCCGCGTATCTGCGTGTTTCGCTGCAAGTGTCGTCGAAAGACGATAGTCTTCTGCTGGTCGTACTACTATGTTTTGCCTTGCCTCAGACAGCACCTCCTCTATGTTGAATCGGCCGCATCTGGCTGGCAGTGATAAAATAGAGGAGGCGCTGCGGGAGATATCGACGCCATCTGGGAGTGGCATTGGGAAACATGAGCTTGTGCACAACCCAGGGCCACTGCCAGGCTTTTTCGTGCATAGCGTCTCATTTTCAGCGCAGTCTAAGAAACACTAGGGTCTTTAGAACTGCGCATCTATGGATTTTCTATTAAAGGAACACACTACCTAATACTTACGTGTTGATGTTGCGCCTCAGATATGCGTAACATTTGCTTTTTGATCGACAATGTTCACAAGTATGAACGCAGCCGCTTGTGCAAGATGGCTGGGCGTTCAGCAAGTGCTTAAACTTTGACCGGGTGGCTGAATTAGAGATGGGCACAGCGGCTCACTTCCGTGAGCGGTACCGAACGGCTCCGTTCACTTAAGTGAACTAGCTCGGTTGAAGGGCTCACCGGATCACTTAAATGCATGGCAGATCGCTCGGCGTTAGAACCGAGAGCGCTTGTTGGCGTGGCGGCGGCCGTTTCGAGGGGGGAAAGGAGGCATGCACGCGGCGTCTTTTCATGCTTCTTTTTTCGTTGTCTGCGCTCAGTCGCGACCAAAGGCGCCTAGATTTCACCCCGCCGTTTGAAATCGGCGACGTGCACTTAGTTGAGCGCTCATTTGTGACAAAAATCTATAGCTGAATTACGTTTAGCCAGTTATTAAAAAATGCTGGGAATCTTGTATAAAAGCTCATGTTCTTGGGCTAATATATTGTCTTAGGACACATATTGATACCTCTGACACACGGGCCAAAGTAAAGCACCTTGCAGGTGCTTTATTTGCTTGGGTGGACACTTGCTAGGATGGACGCTTGGACTAGTTCGTGTTGCAACACTGAACAAGACCTTGCGTGCTTCGATCGCTGTCTAGTTTCGATAGTTGTCTCAAATCAACACTTAGTTTTGTCGTGTGTCATTGTGACTGGACACCTTTCTGGAAGCTGTCGAAAAATATCTGCGCGGCCCATTGAAACACATCAAAACTTTAGCGTAGTATCATGTCATGATAATTTGTCGTCATGCACTAGGACGATATAAAATGAAGCCCTGTTTCAGCACAACATATTCGTTTTATTGACGTGCTAATAATGCACAATCAGAAGAGCACTGGAGTGGATTATATGGGTCACATTTTCATGACTACCGCAAAATCCCGAGCACGCGCCCCCCCTTCCTTGTAGAGGAGATTACAAATATGCGTCCCCTTCTCCCCTCCCACCATTTTTAATGTCTCATTCATTGTTGTTATTCGCCCGACACGGGCAAGTGAAAACAGTGAATGCATGCGTATTTAATAAAGCATTGCATTAGAAGCACAGGTGTGCGTTCAATTTTAGCGGCTCTGCCGCCGCCATATTGAATTTTAATCCATGACCGAGCAAGGAACACCCCCTCTCCGAATCTTTTCGGATTACCCTTCGCCGTAATGGGGGGGGGGGGGGGGGGAGTGCTTGCTCGGGATTTTACGGTAGACTAATGAAAACCGTGACGTAAACTACGTTCATCTGTTCGTCTTCGACGAGTTGCACCAGCTCACGATGATCAGCCACGCGCACCGCACACAGCGAGCGAGGAGTCTGCCCGCAGCGGCAAACGGAACGCGAAACGGAGTGGTTCAACAGCAACGACTGGTGGTTTTCGTTCAACACAGCTCACTGCGCGAGAGAGAAGCAACGCTCACTGAGCAAGAGAGAACCGCCGCTTACTGAGTGAGAAAGAGCCACCGCTCAGTCAGCGAAAGAGAACCGCCGCTCCGTGAGCGAGAGAGAACCACCGCTCAGTGTGCCGTTCGGCTCAGTTGGCTCAGTGAGCCGTCTCCCGAAGCACCGCGGCTCACTTTTACTCAGCCGCGGATCACTCGTTCTTTTAAAAGAACCGCTCAAAAGGTCCGGCTCGCTCCTGAGCGACCAATCTCTAGGCTGAATCGTCTGCCAGACAGACAGATAGAAAGACAGACAGACCAAAATTTCTGCGTTGAAGTATCCCAAGAAAGACTATCGTTTTTTAAATATTAGCCGACGCGCGGAATCGAACGGGCGACCCCTCGCTCCGCAGCGCGCGGAGTTAACCGCTCGGCCACAGAGGCGTACATCCTCCAGCATACTAACGGCAAGCCGTGCGCCCGCGCGCTTATCTCCTGATGCGGGCAGTTAGTGCGCCGTCTGCTTTCGCCGGAAAGGTTGCTTTTAGGTTACAGAGCGCACAAAGCTCATTTCGCTGGCTTCGCTGGTTTGCGAAAGGAGCTCGCTGTGGAGACACAGTAAAGTAACAACTGTGACCCTTGTTAGTTTGCACTTGTCCTGTGTATTCCTGTACGTACGTTCGGTGCGTCCTTTGTACTTAAGCAGCGCGTTAAGTGTCGAGCTGCGAACGTTAGTTCGCGCTCATGCTGTGTGTGTTCTTTTCGTGCGTCATTTGTTCTTGAGCAGCGCGCTGCACGTTTCGATCTGCTTGCCGTTTTTCGCGCGGTATTTCAATTTAGTGTCGAGCTGCGAACGCTAGTTCGCGCTTATCCTTTGTTCTTGAGCAGCGCGTGCTGCACGTTTCGATCTGCTTGCCGTTTTTCGCGCGACATTTCAATTTCGTGTCGAGCTGCGAACGTTAGTTCGCGCTCATTGTATGTGTGTTCTTTTCGTGCGTCCTTTGTTCTTGAGCAGCGCACTCCACGTTTCGCTCTGCTTGGCGTTTTTCGCGCGACATTTCAGTTTAGTGCCGAGTTGCGAAGGTTAGTTCGCGCTCATCCTGTGTGTGTTCTTCTCGTGCGTCCATTGTTCTTGAGCAGCGCGCTGCACGTTTCGATCTGCTTGCTGTTTTTCGCGTGAGATTCCAATTTGTTGCTATCACATTCATTGGTTCGCCCTTGTGCCGAAACTGTGACTTTTTTTTAGAAATCTCTGGCGGAAGCTTCCCTGCCCAGCGATTGGAAATCACGCCATGTCCACGAAGTGAATGATGATGAGTGGGCGAAGCTCGAGCGTTTTCATCCATGGCAGAAAGAGAATGTGTGGTCTGGAACGCGCCTATACTTCATGGTCATCAGCGTCATCGTCATCGTTATCACGTGTAGTGGGTACATTCCACTATACTGGAACGCCCTTATACTTCATCGTTATCACGTGTAGTGGGTACATTCCACTATACTGGGTCATCATCATCTTTATCACGTGGAGTGGGTACATTCCACTATACGTGGCTATTTACCTACCTACTATTACTACTACTGCTACTACAGAGGAGGGACAGACCCACACCCTTAGGAGCTTCGCCCCTAAAATGGAGCAGTTGTTCCCGTCCATAAAGCTGGTCCGCGAAGTTACGGGGTAATTACCGTCTGATTTATTTAACTTGTGTAGCATGCAAAGTGTTAGAGCATATCTTATATTCAAGTATATTGTAGCAGATACGAATGACTATTCCTTATTTATTCCATAACAGCACGTTTTTAGAAATATTTTGTCTTGTACAATGCAATTAATTGAATTCACTCATGATATCAGCAGCACTCTTGACAAGCGACTATCTATGCACTGTTTCTTTCTAGATTTTAGGAAAGCGTTCGACACTCTGTTTCATTCTCTGTTAACGCAAGCGCGTTAACGCAAGCCAACGCGCCCGCACAAAAGCGCGTACAAACGTTCCCGCGCAGACCCGCATACAGATAGGCGCACGCAAGAACACGCGCGCGAGGATCGGCACCAACACGCGTGCTCCTACCCAAACGCACAAACACGCACACAGAAAGACGCGCAGATGCACACACACGCACACTAACCCAAAAACACGGTGCAAATGCACGCACAAACATACCCGCACACAGACGCGCAGACACGGCAATCACCATCCTGCTAAAAAAAATGCGCGCGCAACAGCAACAAAAAAGGGGTGCCAAAAGAAACAGAGAAAACAAAAGCGGTTCGAATAAAAGAAGTCAGGTTTATTCTATGCGGGAAAATAATGGCGCTAAACTTGAGATGAACACCACAAAGTAGACACACGAGCTCATAGAGCGCAACACGAAACAATCTGTAAAAAAGACACACGAACAGATTTGCGCTCGATGTGTTCGTGTGTATTCTTTGTGGCGCCCTTTTCATGTCCAGCGCAATTATTTTCCTGCCAAGAATTTATTTATTTATTTATTTATTTATAGATACTGCGATCTTACACAAGATCTTGGCAGAGTGGTACCTAATAGGTGCACACAACAGAAAAATAACAGTGGGAAACGATCAATGAGTTTCTTCACGCATCCGCTTTGAAGAACATATAAAAGGCAAGTAACATTATTCTAACAATTTTCAAATTGAACAGAATGAACCAAATAGCGCGTCGAGACGTGCAGTCAGGTTTGCTGCAAATGAAAACAGACCAGCAAACGCAAAGAAACGGCAAAATGATGCCGCCGCCTCGGCCCCTCAACCTCTTGGACCTGCTGACAAAAAAAAAGCGCTTGGCCTGCGCCACACGCGCAGCCGTCGCTGCCACGGGGCATTCTTGGAGAGGAACCCATGGCGCCGGCGTGGCTCTGTGGTAGAATGCCCGACTGCCGCGTGGCGGGCCTGGGTTCGAATAACGCTCGATGGCAGCAGCGCTTTCTCAATTTTTTTTTAGTGCACGTTTTTTTTCTTTTTGTGCGCCGCAGCTAATCCACCGAAAGAGGGTGGTCCCCACTTCAAGTCTCCGGCCCACCGAGGCGCAAAGAACCATAAAAAATTGGGGGGACCCTTGGGCTTCGCCTTTATGAGGTGAAGGCAATAGCGATATCCTGTCCCTAGAGCATACTTCGAATCAGTTAGCGCACACTATGTAATGGGCGGCAAGCTTTAAACCACGAGCAATTATGCGCGTGAAATGTTTCGAACTTCCTATGTGCCCACTACAGGGCACATAGGAAGTTCGTGTTTTGTTAAGCCCACTACAGGGTCTGAGGGAAATGCGCGCCGTAACGTGTGTGCCTTTTGTAATGGGTGGCTGGCTTTAAACCACGATGTCGTTGTGATATTCACATGTCCTGACGCCGGATGGGAATGTACGCTTGTACCACGCAATATCACTGCGATATTACATCTTGTATTGTGGCGCCTGCATACGGGACGCGTGTGTTTGTAAAGCATGCAAGTTATTTTCACTGCATTTCCAAACAGAGTAAGTTATTTTCGTTGTGTTGCCAAGCAGACGCGTGGCTGCGTGGGAGAACACCTGCTTGCCACCTAGACGGCCTGGGTGTGATCCTCACTTGGGCCCGACAGTTTTTATTATTTATATTATTTGCATGTTTCTCGATTTTATGGTCACGGACAAGATGATGATTTTTCACAGACAACCAACAACGCCGACGCCGACACCAACGCCGGAATTTTTCCGAAACGAGTTCTTTTACGCTATCGCGTTAAAATTGCATTCCTACAACATGAATACACAAGTTATTGCCTGGATTGTCAAATACCTTAAAACGCGCAAACAATACGTAGGTATGAACGGTTCTGAGTCATCAAAAAAGGACATAACCTCTGATATCTCTCAGGGCTCTGTTCGGGCACCACTTTTTAACGCGATAGCGTTAAAGAACTCGTTTCGCAGAAATTTCGGCGTCAGTGTCCGCGTCGGCGGCGGCGTCGTTGGTTGTGAGCGAAAACTCATCATCTTGTCCGTGACTGAAAAATCAAGAAAGATGCAAATAAAATAAATAATAAATGTTCCGGGTCCGAGTGAGGATCGAACGCAGGCCGTCTGCGTGGAAAGAAGGTGTTCTACCACACAGCCACGTTTCTGCTTGCAATTACATTGAAAAGAACTTCCTCTGCTTGGAAATGCAGTGAAAATAACTTTCATGCTTCACAAATGCACGCGTCCTGTATACAGGCGTCACAATACAATATATAATATCGCAGTAATATTGCGTGGTACAAGCGTACGTTGCCATCGGGCGTCAGAACATGTGAATATCATAATGACATCGTCGTTCAAAGCCGGCCACCCATTACAAAAGGCACACACGTTACTGCGCGTATTTCCTTAAGACCACGTAGTGGGTGCATAGCAAGTTCGAAAACATTTCCCGCTCATAATTGCTCGTGGTTTAAAGCATGCTACCCATTACGTAGTATGCACTAAGTGGTTGATGTACGCACTTGGGACAGGATATCGCTATCGCGTTCCCTCTTAAGGGTCCCCCCAATTTTGTTTCCTTTATTCATAAACGACATCGGAGAAGGAGTTATGTCGTGTATGAGATTGTGCGCTAGTGACTGTGTTTTCTATAGGCATATTACAAGTGAAGACGATCTTCGTGTTTTGCAATGTGATCTAAACCTCATCAGGCAGTGGTGCCGCAAGTGGAATATGACTTCGAATATTGGTAAGACTGTTTACATGTCATTTACCAGGAAAAAAGAGTGCACGTTTATTCCAGTATACTTTGGATAATGTCCCCTTATTCGAAGTATACGAATATAAATATCTTGGAGTATACTTTACTCATGAGTCAAAATGGCATCGTCATGTTCATAACATTGTCGCAGTGGAGGCATGTCATTAGGGTTTTTACGGCGTAATGCAAAATGTTTCAGTATGGCTACTAAAGAACTGCTGTTTAAGACATTTATTAGATCGATTTAAGAATATGCTTGCGAGGTGTGGTAGCCGCCGATGGTAAGTGACAAAGAACGCATAGAAAAAGTACAGAATTTAGCAGCAAGGTTCGTGACTCAAAACTACAGACTTACTTTTACCGCTACCCAAACGAAGGCGGATCTGAAATGGAAGTCTCTGGAAAATCGCAGGAAAACACTTCGTTTAAAACTTTTTAATAATATATTGTCGCTTGGGGCTCCTTTCTCCAGTGTCGCGACATGAAGACAGCGGTCGTGATGCACAGACAAAGACGGCAGCAGCAGGTCGGTCGTTTTAATACCGCGCGCAAGAGCGTTCTTCTTTCTCGTTTCTGCCTTCTGTATAGAGCACATGCGCGTCTGCTCTGTCGTCTTTGTCTTCCTCGTAGCACGCATGTGACAATATTTTCACTGAAAAGTAGGTATTGATCGGCAACAGTATGTACAAGAACCTTCTTATGTATCCACACGCGGCGATCATTCACTGAAGGTGCGCGAAATGTATTCCAATACAGAATACTTCAGAATGTCGTTTTTTCGAAGAATAATATGGGAATGGATTAGATTACCTGCTGCTATAGTTAATGAAATGTCAAAGGCTACGTTTTATGCCGTGTTAACTTAGTGCTTTATGACTTCCCGTTATCTCTTTCTCAGCATACTGGCTGTGTATGTAACTTATTTTTGGTCCTGCATTTTCATCTCTACTGTTTATATGTGATGTGTAAACCCGCTTACATTGTGTTTCCCCTCACTGTAATGCCTCTAATGGCGCTGTGAGTATTGCGTTAACAAATAATGTTTTCTCCCGAAGGCATCGTAGCAGCCGTTGATCGCCTTTTTGTGAATTAATAATAATATCTGAGGGTTTACATCCCAAAACCACGATATGATTATGACACGCCATAGCGGAGGGCTCTGGGAATTTCGACTATCTGCTGTTCTTTAACGCGCAGTGATAACGCACTTTACAAGGGCCTCTAACATTTCGCCTCCATCGAAATGCAACTGCCGCTGCTGGGATCGAACCCTCGATCTTCGTGTCATCAGCCGAGCACCGTAGCCACTCTTCCACCGAGTCGCCCCCCTTTCTGCGAATTCTGCACCAGGTCCTGACGACATATGCCCGAAACTGCTTAAGATAGTAAAGCCAGAATTATGTCCTATGTCAAGTGCTGTATTCCAATTACGTATATTTCAATCCGGAGACCGCTTAAACCCAACAAACTAAAGACCCATCTCTGTAACTAGTATCGGCAACAAACAATAGTTTGCTGCCAATCCTAGTTAGGATTGGCAGCAAAGAGAGATATACTTGAGCACATGATTTCATCTGCAGTCATGAATTACTTAGGGGAAATTAACTTCTTTTTCGCCAAACAACATGGTTGCCTGCGCGGTCGATCTTACGAGACAAAATTATTTGAGTTAATTACTGACATTCATATTGCTGCACATGATAGACGCCAGATTGATGCAGTTTTTGTAGATTAAAAAAAAGCTTTCGATAAAGTCCCTCACGCTCGGTTAATCAAAACGCTTACCAACCTTAACTCAAACACTTACGTAATCAATTGGAAATCAGAATTCCCAACTAACCTCTACCAATCCAGTGTAGTTAACGACAACCACTCCCCATTAGCGCACGTCAAATCGGAAGTGCTCCAGGGATCTGTGCTGGGACGAATTCTATTTTTAATTTATAGTAATGATATATCTAATTTTATGAATTCCGCGTTAAGGCTATTCGCGGACAAGTGCCCCTTCAGTCACGAATTAAAATGCGCATGTTCTAACGCGTCTAATTCGCATGACATACTTCCAAGGCACTCAGTATTACATTCCAAGAAAGAAAATGAAGGAATGTGTTGTTTTGTGTGAGTTTCAGTAATTAAAGTAAATTAGCGTGTAGCTAATTATCTAATTATTCTGCATTCAGTCAGCTTCAATACTTGCATAAAAAGAATCAACTATTAGGCCCGAAATGCATGCACAGTTGGTTTTTTGGTTGCATTGGTTTCGAGCGGAGAAAAAAAATACTCTTGACTTTGCTCCTGGAACGCGGCACGTCGACCGATCGTCGAACATGGTAGTGTCTCCAGCAAAGTGATCCTCTGCAGCAATACCCAGCACTATGAAGTTAAATGATTGCTAGTTGTCCACTCAGGAAGCATGCAGGAATGTGCACACTGAGTTTCAGACCAGTTGAAGAAACAGGAGCCATGTGACGCGCCTCCGAAGTTCGCGTACACAATTGTGTACGCCGTGGCTGAAGGGGATAGAAAGGTGACTACCAGTGACGGGGCTAATAACTTGCACAGCGATCTCACGATGTTAACTGAATGTTGCCAGAACTGGTAAATGGAAGTCAACGTAAACAAAACAAAGGTTGTTTCCTTCACAACAAAGTTAAACCCAATAACTAATCACTAGACATTGAATAACAAGCCAGTTGAAAATGTATCCGACCTTAAGTATCTGGGCGTCCATTTAACGCAGGGGTCTCAAACACGCGACCCGCGGGCCGCATGCGGCCCGCGAACCTCTTGCGCGCGGCCCGCGGCCCGCACATCGCTGTGTTCGTCCCATATTTTTTTATGTCTATTATAAGTACGTTCGTGAACTACACAAGCATGACTGGTCTAAAGCTTAGTTTTCGTGAGGCACCCCATGTGGTCACCATGTGTTGAAGCGTAACCGTGAAACAAAAACAGTATTTCGGAATCGGCGTCCAGATTTTACTCATTTTGCAGATCGCTATTGACATGTTGTTCGATGGAATCCTGGCCCCAAAACTTCTTCAGAAATGACCCTTATATTTGCCCCCCCCCCCCCCCCCCCCCGCTCTTACATTTTTACCTGACCCGGCCCTTGCGGGACTAAATTCTGCGACCGCGGCCCGCTGCCTGAGATGAGTTTGAGACCCCTGATTTGACGTGTAATTTATCATGGAACTTACACATTCACACTGTTGAAAATAAAGGAGTGGGTCATGGGCTTAGGGGAGGCGTGAGAGAGAGGAAGAGGAGGTTAGGATTCGGAGCTAGTCCTTGAGCAGTAAAGACGTCTATGACCACGGATCCTCGTTCTTTATATTTGGTGCCGTGAAACTCGGGAGTGGTCATTCCACCAAGACGATGACTTCGGCCGAGCGCCTTCGGAAGGTGCGTGGGACTGTCAGGGCCAGCGTCTTACGGAATATTATGCTCCTGACTGTACTACTGCAGGATCTGAATGATAAAGTTCCATTGCAAAAAAAACGGCAATATGGGCATGAACCACCCGGTAACCAGAGGCTACACGCAGAGGCAAAGCAAGAATTGAGATGGCGGGGTGATATGAGCCCTTCCACATCCGTTACACACGTTCATTTATCTCGTCAAAGAAATCGTAATACCTTCAATACTACCAAACCCAAGAATAAGAACTTACGAATCTTAAATACAAACGCACGCAGCATCGTAAACAAAAAAAGATTCTCTTAAGGCTACACTACTCGAATACGACCCGCACATTACTGTACTCACTGAAACGTGGTTACGAAATGAAATAAGTGACGATTTAGTTTTTCCCCCGAGTTATACTGTCCTTCGTAAGGACCGTGATAATAAGGGTGGAGGTGTTGCTATCCTTGTCAAGCCTTCAATACAAGCGATTGTTTTAGCGGATGTCACTGATCTCGAGTGTTTGTGTCAAAATTACTTGTTGGGATCAATGTCTTGTGCTATACGCGTGCTACAGGCCACCAGACGCTGCTCCTCAATACTTGATGAAATTGCAAGAACATATGACACAATTCCAGAGTAAAAAAATATTTCTTATCGGGGATTTCAACTTACCAAATGTTGATTGGGAACTCCTTCAGGCGAGCCGCAAATCGAACAAGAATGCTAACATAGTGTTTGACATCATGCTTACTCACGATTTAGTTCAAGTGGTTAGGACGCCTACTCGTGAACAAGGTTCGTCTAGTACAATATTGGATTTAGCGTTTCTAAACCGTGATTTTCATGAATATACAGTTTTAATTGAAAATGGCCTGTCTGATCACCACCTTGTAAGTGTTACTATTCCACTATCCCATTATGTCACTCACAAACGCGCAACCACTCGAAGTTTCAAGGATTACTCAAGATCTGATGATGTGTCTATTGTGGAATACATGGAGAGTTGTTATACTGATTTCATTGAAAATGAAGGCGATGTTGACGCGCTTTGGAACCGATTTACTAAAATGTGCCATCACTGCATAAATACATTCGTACCGACCAAATTTAAAAAGATTGCTAAAAGCAGACCTTGGATTACGCGTAAAATCATCCACTTAAAGCGCAAATTAAAACGACTGAAAAAAAAGTAACCCACGATCTGCTATTATTGATGAACTTAAAATAAACTTGGCACGTGCTTTGCACGAATCAAAGGATTTTTACTTTCAAACAACCCTACCAAACTTTTTGAAAAACGATCCTACGAAGTTCTGGAACTTTCTAAGTGATGGTAATAAACAAATATAACAGATATTAATTAATGGAAATACAGTTACAGATCACAAGGTCATGGCGCAGCATTTTAACAACTTTTTTCATAGCGTGTTTGCCGAGGCGAGTCTTGCTACGCCACAGCAAAGATCGTTTCAACCCAATGAAGTTTTGTAAAATTTTATAAATTTGTAAATTTGTAAAATGCTCGAACATGTTATATCTAAGTTCATTGTGGAATTCCTTGAACAAAACTCCATACTAATTTTCAGCATGGCTTTAGAAAAGGTTATTCAACCGTAACTCAATTAGTCACAATGATTCATTCATTTGCAGAAACTCGTGATAAAAATGGTCAGATAGACGTTATATTCCTTGATTTTAGTAAGGCATTCGATAAAGTTATTGATAAGACACTAATTACAAAACTTAGGGACATAAACCTTCCCGACATATTCATCGCCTGGATTGAAGACTACTTGACAGAACGTACACAGTTTGTTTCAGTAGATGGGAACAACTCGAGCTCCCTTCCTGTGACATCAGGCGTGCCACAGGGTAGTGTTCTGGGGCCGTTATTGTTTTTAGTATATGTGAATGATATTGTTAACACTGTACTACCAGGCACATAAATCAGACTGTTCGCGGATGATTGTGTGTTCTTCCGTCATGTTACGAGTGCTAATGATAAAGAGAACCTGAACTTAAGTCTTAACAACATATTACACTGGTGTAACGACAATGGTATGGCGCTAAACGCACAAAAGACTGTTCACCTTTGTGTTACTCGTTCAAAAACGCCTTTTCATTTTACTTGTAACCTTGGCTCATCACCACTACAACAGGTAACGAAGTACAAATATCTTGGCGTAACAATAGCTAACGATCTGTCTTGGAACCTACACATAAGCAACGTATGTGCCGCTGCCTTCCGTAAATTGTGTTTTCTGAAACATAAGCTCAGAAATTCTCCTTCTAACATTAAACTACTCAGTTACTTTACGTATGTTAGACCAAAACTAGAATACTCTTGTGTTGTATGGGACGCCTTTACTAAAACTAATATTAAAAAAACTTGAAGCAGTACAAAGAAAGGCTGTTAGGTTTGCATATTCTAAATTTAAGACTACAGACTCTCCGACTGAACTAATGGCTAATAACAACATTGCAAAGCTTGAATTGCGACGAAAAAGAAACCGTCTCAACTTTCTGTATCTTCTTGTTCATCATAAGTTATCCCTTGACCCAAGTGCATATGTATCTCCTCTGTCCACTAGGCATACACGACATCATCATGCTCACTCTTTAACTCCGTATTTTGCCAAAACAAACGCGTTTCAATTTTCCTTTTTCCCGCGTACTGTATTAGAATGGAACCACCTAACCGATCTTAGCAAATTGTCTGTAACTTAGAGCTTTAACATGTACTGTTATTTTGTATTATGTTTCCATTTTTTTAATATTTTGCCATGTTAGCCTTTATGTGCATTGTTAATAGTTCCATATTGGTTAATAGTTATTGTGTTCGCAATCTTTTTGTAATTTTTTGTGATATTTGCGGATGTTATCTCTTGTGTATTTGCTTATATCTTGCCACTTGTACCTGTCATGCTTGGACCGATTCTTGGTCCGCAGTATTCAATAAATAAAAAATAAATAATCCCGAAACCGAGGTGCGCGAGGTCAACAGGCAAGTCGCTGTTTTGAAGACGAAAGAAGCTGAGCTCCGCCAGTTAGACAAGAAAATTCTCGACCTCACTCAAGACGAGGCTATTGAAGGCGAAGTCGAGGGTGCAACCTACTACCACGAGAAGATTCTGTACGCGATCCCTGACGCACAGTTCTTCCTGTCGCAACGAGAACAGTCGACTCATCTCAGCGACCCATCTATGAGTGGACACAACGGCGACCGGGTAGCAGCCACCCAGAGCAACATCGGATCTGCTGGTGCGCCGCAAGGTCCCGTCAGTACGCCGCGTTACCGGTATGTCGCACTTCAAGTCCCGACGTATGCTAGTGATTTACGCCATTGGCAAGAATCCTGGGACCACTACAGCGCCACAATTCACCATAACAATGAATTGCCACCATTCTAGAAGTTAAGTATTTATTGACATACCTGATGGGAGTGGCCAAGCGAGCGATCGAAGGTTGGCCGACCACAACTACGACATTGCCGTCAAGACGTTGAAAGAGCGCTTCGGTCGACAGGAACTTCTGGTGAACGAACACATCGACCAGTTTCTTGCACTGTCACCGGTAAAGAGTTCCAAGGAAGTGGGGAAGCTTCGGATGTTGCATGACACCGTGCGCTCCGCGTAAGTGCGCTCGAAGGACTGGGTGCACCACCTGATCAGTACACGGTGGTGCTTAATCGCGTCATGATGAGGTTCATTGAAGCCATAGCGCTAAACAGACAGGGACCACAGAAAGAGGACGGGACGTGCGCTACTCACAACTGAATTTGTATTCCGGAAACATGTACTTATACAGCATTGAAAACCGCAACATCACCAGAAAACCGTATCACACGCGCAATCCTGCATCATTCAGAAACGCGATTTCCTTAGCACTTAAAGCAATCGAGGGCGCACTGACACAATGGGCATTTTCTCTTGCAATCAACCAGGCCTCGACAATCTCTCGCGTATCTTTATCACCTTTCCTATACACAACTACACACTCATTGAACAGAGGTTGGCAGCCGCAGTCATTACAATGCACTGATACATCCCCGTCGCGGTAACAGCTGAGCTTCCGTTTGTGCTCTCTGAGCCTATCATTCAGGCACCTGCCTGTCTGCCCGATATACACTTTGCCGCACGAGAATGGGAACCGATAAACTACACTTTGTGCTTTGGGTCTGTATTGGCTCCTGCATAGCCCCTGTCTTGAGCGATTTGTTTCTCGGCCATCTAGACAGACGTATAAAAGAAAAAATGACGCTGCTAAAGATTTTACGCATTTTTAGGTACGTTGACGACTACATTGTGCTGTATGAGTCTGATTCAGATAACACTGTGACTGATGTGATTTCCATGTTTCGCGAGTGCCTTGACGAGCTAGTTATAACGCATGAAGTTCCTGTTGATAACGTCATCCAGTTTTTAGACATCCAACTAACTTTGACCAGCAGCCATTGTTGTTGGGAATATCACCCTCGCGAGAATAAAAAACTTCTGCCATATGCATCAGCACATTCAAAGTTAGTGAAGCGCGCTATCGCTAACCTATGTTTTCTTCATGCACTGCGCAAGTCTTGCCCCCCACCGAATGCAAGTCAGCTTCTCCAGACAAAAAGAGCGGCTGCTGGAGGCAGGCTACCCTGCTCACGTGCTCCTGTCAGTGGCGGAGAAGGCGTTAAGGAAGTTAAAAGAATCGGCAAGCTCGAGCAGGCGCAGTCAGGACAGGCGGAAGATAGTGTCCGTGCCATATATGCACGGGTTCTCCCACAACTTAAAGAAGGTGGCCAGCAAAGCGGGAGTAGATGTGGTGTTTTCCGCTCCAGAAAAATTGATGAGCTGTTGTAGGGCTACTGACCCTTTTCACAAGAAACGCCGAGGATGCGCGAAGAAGCACCAGTGCCCTTTCGTGGCCTGTGCACAAAGTGTAGTTTATCGGTTCCCATTCTCGTGCGGCAAAGTGTATATCGGGCAGACAGGCAGGTGCCTGAATGATAGGCTCAGAGAGCACAAACGGAAGCTCAGCTGTTACCGCGACGGGCATGTATCAGTGCATTGTAATGACTGCGGCTGCCAACCTCTGTTCAATGAGTGTGTAGTTGTGTATAGGAAAGGTGATAAAGATACGCGAGAGATTGTCGAGGCCTGGTTGATTGCAAGAGAAAATGCCCATTGTGTCAGTGCGCCCTCGATTGCTTTAAGTGCTAAGGAAATCGCGTTTCTGAATGATGCAGGATTGCGCGTGTGATACGGTTTTCTGGTGATGTTGCGGTTTTCAATGCTGTATAAGTACATGTTTCCGGAATAAAAATTCAGTTGTGAGTAGCGCACGTCCCGTCCTCTTTCTGTGGTCCCTGTCTGTTTAGCGCTATGGCTTCAATGAACGTTACAAACCAACTAGCCCAAAAGTCTGTTCTCATGATGAGGTGCTTGCCAGAAGACTTGGCTATATTGTACAGGCAGAAGAAGAAAGAGGAGAGCACCCAGGATGGTGACGCATCAGCTGAGCGCACAACACCGAAAGCAAGAACGCACAAGGCGACCGACATTTTGTATTTTCTGAAAATCCAGGTCGAGGTGCATGAGAAAGGAAAGCAAAAAGCGCCGTCGTCGGATAACCGCCACTCGACCATTGTACCTAATGACATGTACTCGCGGAAAAGACAGGCACATGACATTCCATCGGCATCTGCCCTAGCGGCGACTGAATCACTACGGCAGCACACTCCGTCTTGCTCGCTGTGCAACAGCAGAACTCACAGCCTTGCAGAATCCATGGCCGACATTTCCGTCGAAGAGAAAAGAGCCAGGTTGCGCAACGCTCGCTGCTCCTACAGGTGCGGAACGCGCAATCATGTTTCGCAATTTTGCCGAATTTCCCGGAACATTACGTGCGACAAGTGCCGACGCCGACACCTAACGCTCCTCTGCGAATTGTCGCGTGCCGTAGCAATGACCGCGTCTCCAAGACAGACAGACAGGCCAGCTTGGAACGTCTAACCACGGCTCAACCGACACTATAACCACGGCCTCGACCGGTGACACAGGAGCAACGTCTGTGCTGCTCCAGACAGGTCGTGTTTGGGCGCAAAACGGACCACGACGACTCTTGGTTCGTGTGATTCTAGACAGCGGCAGCCAGCGTTCGTTCATCCGCACTGACGTTGCAAAGAGACTGCAGTGCAGAGCCCTCGGCACAGAGGAGCTGTCGTTGGTGACGTTCGGTAATGCAAAGCCGTGGCATCATTTGCGCTGTCAACGCGTTTCCGTCACGTTGCGGCGTCGCTTCAACGACAGCACAGTTACGTTGGAAGCACTACAGGTACCCGAGGTATGCTCCGTGACTAATCCACCGCTGAACACCGAAGTGCTCGAGCTGTTGTGCGCCAGGAGACACGATGCTGCGGATATGTTCTATCTGGAGACTTGGCACCCAGACGACATCAGCATTTTGACTGTCTCGGCCGCTTTGGAAGGTAGCCACTGGAAGGATTTATCGCCTCAACGAGGAACTGATTGCGGTTGAAACATCTTTCGGGTGGACTGTGCAGGGAAGAAGCTCGTATTACGAAGGTACAGCAACTTGTGCCCTTCTCATGTCGGCTGGCGGCGAGTGCGACGAATCGGCTATGTGGCGCCTCGACACTATTGGCATTGAAAGCATCAGGCCAATTAAAATACACAACTAGCCAGACCTCGACACATACAAGCATTCCCTGAGCAGACACGCTGGCCATTACCAAGTGTGTTTAATGATCCAGGAGCCTCATATTTAAACAAAGCGCGAAAAAACCACAACAGACAGGTACGAAGGAGACAGGACGACGCGCTACTAGCAACTAAAGTTTTAATCAAAAACGTAGAAAGATATACACACACATTACAAAAAACAAGATAAAGAAACAGACCACCGCAGAATCAATATGCATATAAAAGTAAAACACCAGGCACGTTTTTGTCACCAGCTTAAGTAATATTGAGGTATTCTACCTCTCGGCTTGATAGCGCTACGGACGGACAGCTTATACAAGAAACACCCGTGTTAGCATTATAGGCGGCTTCAACAATTTCACTACTCCTCTGAACTCGGTTCGAAAATAAAATAGATGTTTCTTTAAACAGAGGCTGACACCCACAGGCTGCGCAGATAGGTGCGAAAGCTTGTCATTCTTCAAAAACCTTTCATGTTCACGCAGGCGTATGTTAACACACCGCCCAGTTTGTCCGATGTATGATCGTTTGCAAGTTGTCGGTATTTTATACACTGCGGCGACGCGGCAAGGCACATACGCATTCACATGTTTTACACGGCAACATCCATAATCAGAGCGTCTCCTTTCGGCCTTCCTTTCCACAGCAGGGCTTTGTTTAAACATTAATTTCAACCAACTCGCCCAACTGTCCCTGCTAATCCAGGAGCTTGGTGTCCCTATCGGCAGCGACAACAAACAGCTTGCGGCACGTCGACTGAATCTACAGCTGAACCGATTTCGGGAACCGCCAGAACTGCTGCAACAGTACGACAAAGCCATCACCGCCTACTTCAAAGATGATCATGCAGAAAAGGTCACACAGGAGCAGATTCCCGGCCCTAACATTTACTACATGCCGCATCATGCTGTTATACGCCGAGATGCAATGACCACGAAACTGCGTGTCGTCTTTCACGCTTCGCCCCATGCCGTTGGTTAACCTTGCCTGAATGACGTTTTCTCGAAAGGGGTGAAGCTGGGAGTCGACGTCGTGCAGCTATTCCTATCATTTCGTTGCCACGAAATTGTTCTTGCAGCAGACATTAAGAAAGCCTATCTGCAAGAGCTCATTCGACCAGGAGGCCACGACTTACTACGGTTTCTGTGGGTCCAGCAGTTGCCTACCAACAATAATCCCAGCCCTCCCGTTGTCGCATGGCGGATGACAAGAGTTCCGTTCGGAGCGGCATCAAGTCCATTTCTGTTTGCAGCCACTCTACGCCATCATTTAGCGTCTTATCGGGAGAAATTTCCCGTGACGGTGGCCCTCTTGGAAAAGGCGTTTTATGTTGATGACCTCATCATCGGTGTGTCGACGGCAGAACACGCTATGACAGTGTACAACGAAGCACGCGCCATTTTCGCTGACGCCTGTATGAAGTTGCGCAAATGGGCATCGAATCCCGACTTCCTGAAGCAGCAGTTTCTTAAGGATACCATTGGAAGTGAAGCAGGAGAAGACCATCTCATGAAAGTATTAGATGTGCCATGGGAGCGCGGAGGCGACACCATCATGTTCACAGCGCACAACGTAGCCTCCTTTGCAACTAGCAGACCGGCCACCAAGCGCACGATTCTTCAAACAGTAGCTAGAGTCTACGATCCGCTTGGTTATCTTTCTCCGTTCACCGTGAAAGGGAAGCTTCTTTTCCAAGACCTGTGGAAGCAGAATCACGCCTGGGATGACAAGCTGCCGCGCGAAGTCCAAGCTGTATGCAACGCGTGGTGCTACGAGTTGCCAGATGTCCAGGCATACATTCATCGCTACGTGGTTCTGCACGATTTCAGTGCGCAGCTGTCATGTGAGATGCACGTATTCACTGATGCCAGCCCGAAGGCTTATGGTGAATGCATCTACATTCGGGCGCTTTCTGCCGATGGTGCATGCGCCACACGGTTGCTCATCAGCCGAAGTGGCATCGCACCGCTAAAGACGACGTCCCTTTCTCGGTTGGAGCTTACGCCTGCGTCATTGGAGCACAGCTGTCTGAGTACGTAAGGTCAGTGCCACGCCTTCAAGCGGCCTCCGTTCATTTCTGGACAGACTCGCTCGTCGCTCTACACTAGATGCGAGGCAAAACTCGCAATCGAGATCCCTTCATTAACAACCAAGTGGCCGAGATTACTAAGCTCACCAATCCCCATGAGTGGATGCATTGCAGCAGCGGCGATAATCCTGCCGATCTAATGACTTGCGGCGTGTCTGCAAATGTGTTCTTGGAATCAGATAAGTGGTGGCACGGCCCCTTTGGCTTTCAATGGCAGGACCAATTCACAGTTGCAAGCCGGATGATGTTCTGGAAGAAACAGGAAACGCTGACCCTCTATTTGAGACAGCCACCACGATCTGTCCATCGATTCTTTCTTCGAGGACTTGAGTTGTGCGTGCGGAAGATTTCAACTCGCTCAATCAGCTGTTGCGTGTTACCGCCCTCGTACAGCGGTTCGTCCACAATGCATCGAGAAGGAGCCCGCTCCACAGCGAAACCCTTACAACTTCGGAGCTTCAACAGGCCGAACATTACTGGCTACGACTCGTGCAAAAACAGACCTTCAGAGGCGCAATCCAGTTTCTCGAGAATGGAAAAGGGCTGCCATCAACGTCACCAGTCCTTCGCCTGGCTCCATTCCTGGATGCAGATGGACTCCTTCTTGTCGGTGGGCGTCTCCACCTGCTTGGCGCCAGCCCTGACACTCAGAATCCCATTCTTTTGCCTTCCGAACACAAGCTGACAGCGCTGATTGTTCAAGCTGCTCATGCCCGCACTCTTCATGGTGCCATCAAGCTCACGATAACTGAACTACGCCCAAAATTCTGGGTGTTGAAGGGATCGAAAACAGTAAAGACCGTGATTTCGCAATGTTTAGCTTGCAGAAAACGGCGACTGACAGCGGGGTCTGCCCCAGTAGTACCATTACCACCAGAGTGAATAAACAAGGCCCAAGCCTTTTCAGTTGTTGGTGTAGACTACTGTGGCCCACTTAACGTTCGCACAGCTGGGAACTCGAACCAGTCATACGTACTGATATTTGCGGGTGCCGTGACACGAGCTGTCCACCTCTAGGTTAGGTCCGACATGACAACGGCGACTACAATTTTAGCTTTTCGACGGTTTGTTGGGCGGCGCGGTGTGCTCGGACAACTCCCAGACGTTTCGGTCTTGCACACGGAGTTTCAAGGCGGTCGCCCCTTCTTTGCAAGAGTACGCCGCCACCACGAGCATGCAGTGGAAATTTATTGCGGAACGAGCTCCTTGGAGGGGCGGATGGTGGGAGCGCCTTATTCGAACCACTAAAGACGCTTTGACGCGGACCTTGGGCGTAGCAGCCTGGATGCAGAGGGCATCATGACAATCATATGCGAAGTTGAAACCGTTATTAACAGCAGACCCCTGACGTACCTGGAGCATGATTCCAACGAACTGCAGCCTTTGACTCCGGCACACTTTCTGCTCGGAAAACGAGCCATCGCCATGCAGGAGCCGGGTGTTAACGCAGCGACGTCAACTCACGCAGAACTTCAGCGACGTGTTCAGTACCGGAAGCGGTTCAGCATGGAGCTTTGGCGGCGATGGAAGAGTGCATACTTATTACAACTCAGGTCAGCACACTACCACCCGGACCAAGCTTCATCCCCAATTCACGTAAGCGACGTTGTCATCGTGCATGAAGACAGCACTTCTCCGACGTTCTGGAAACTCGGGTGAGTCATCGCTGCATCCCGGACAGGACGGGGTAGCCAGAGCCTGTTCTGTGCGTTTGGCAAAGGGCCACGTGGTGAAGTGCCCGTTACAAAAACTGTACATGTTAGAAGCAGCGAAATGACTTTTATAACTTTCGTCCCCTCCCCCTCGGAGGATGTTAAAAATAAAGAAGTCGGTCATGGGCTTAGGGGAGGCGCGAGGGAGAGGAAGAGGAGGTTAGGATTCGGAGCTAGCCCTTGAGCAGTAAAGACGTCTATGACCACGGGTTCTCGTTCTTTATAGACACTTATTAGCAGCGCTTATAGAGCACTCGGACTCATCAGACGTAACTTACAGTTCGCCAATTCTGCTACTAAACTTTTACCTTACAATACACTAGTCCGCTCTAAACCCGACTATGTTTCGCAAATCTGGAGCCCTCACCAGGCTTATCTCATAAATAAAGTTGACTCTCTTCAAAACAAAAGTGCCCGTTTCATAACAAAGAATTACCTTCGCGTATCAAGTATTATTGAAATAAAAATGTCACGAAAGTTGCCTCCTTTGCAATCACGCAGTCACTTCTGTCCCTCTTTCACAATCATAACGGATATCAAGTGTCTGTCCTTATTAAACCTGCCCATCGATTATTTGCTCGTCTCGACCATGAATTCAAATTAGAACCTTTATTTGCCCAAACGAACCTATCTTTTATTCACCATTAGTGCTTTCTGTTAATCATTGGAATCAACTGCCTTACGATATTGTCTGTAACAAACCACGACGAATTTACTCCCAAATTGAAGAGTCATCCTGGCGTACGACTGACTTCGTGTAACTGTCTCAGAGGTGTATGTGCTTATAGACATTTATTTAGCACACTGTATAACATACAATAATTCAGTCACTTGATTACTCTTTAGGAGGTAAATGTTCAGCCTCGTTTGTTTTTATGTTACGCTTTCCGTCTTAGTGCAGTTTGTTGGCCGAGTTGAGCACAGCACCGTTGCTCGACTGAAAATGACGCCGCGCTTCTCCAGAATCGCAGCAGATTATCGCTGATATGCAGTGACTTGTTCTGCCTAGAGACGGCGTTCCCATCGACTTTCTCAAGTGAAGGTGGACTGTTGAGTGAAGGGACGTTCCAGAATACGGGGGGTGAGACGTGTTTCCAAAGGGGAAAGAATTTTTTTTCTTTCTGTGTGTGTTAAACAAGCAAAGGCGCGCGTCTGTCGCAGACACAGCAAGGGCGGCGATGGTTTCCCCACAGGCACCGAATGGCCCATGTGGCAAAGCCCGCCATGCCGCCGACGGCAGAACCGCGGAGGCCCATCGGCTTCTGCCGAAGAAAGGCGCGATCTCTGAAGACCAGCGCATCGCGACTAATTTTTTTTCGGGCGGACAGCCAGCTCCTCATGACCCCGTGCGGATACCGCCTTGAAACAGAGGCTTTGCAGCGCTTCGCGCGCGTTCAATTCCCAAGGCGGCAGCACTTCCAAAAGCATTTCCCATAGTTGCGGAGAAAGTGACTCGACGATGGCTGTCTTTGTCGCGCTTTCAGCCACCCCTCCAGCATGTCAGGGCGCATTCCTAGTTGATTTACAAGCGTTGAACGGTCTTTTCTTTTACCGAGCTCCCGCCTCGCTGGCTCCGACTACACCTGTTGGGGCTTGCTGGAGTGGGAGCTGATAGCATCGGTGGTTGTGAAAGCTTTATTGAAATTTTGACTGAGCATTAAGATAGCCCCCGCGAGGAGTGACCCCTTCGGCCCAGGCGCCGAGTAGAACAGAAAAAAAATGCCGCTATGCTGAGCTGCGCACAGCATCAGCAGTGCATTTTGGGGAGTCCCGCCTGTTTAGCGCAGCACAGAGCAACTGTCCCTGTTCCCAGTTACTGTTTTGAGAGAGCTGGCAGGAGCGACCTCGGAGGGCTGAAACTCTCTCACCCCCAAAGAACGTGATTTTGGGAAACTAATGTTTAAATAGTGCAGTTTTGATATATTGGGCTCAACTGTATGTAGGTAAAACAGTCGAATCCACAGCCGTCCGGCCCGGCGCCGACGAAACTCGGGAGGGGTAGCAGGTTGGGCTAGTTGGTATGTAGGCGGCTTCCATAGTAGTGTCTCCACTGAGTGCTGAAGCGTCCATGTTATCTTCGCCAAGTCACATTGTAATGAACTATTCCTTCTCACGGTCGGTGGCCCTCCGCCACCCGGTAGTGTGTAAATGTATGTGCGTGTGGCATGGACGTCGGCAAGGGGGTGCAAAAGGGGCACTTGCCCCCCCTGAAGCCACACCAGTACTTGCCCCTCACCCAAGCAATAAAAACGTTGCCCAAGCTAAACAAACGCTCCGCCCCTCCCCCCTCCCCCCCCCCCGTCACCAAAAGAAAAAAAGAACAAACTCCTGCTGACGCCCATGAAGTGCGGCCACCGGACGAGGCGCCCCTTAAAATGATGACCGTTCGATGACCTGTCATCGCAGCACCGGCCACAATGAAATGTTAGTGCCCTTTGCCGACGCGACAGCTCTCGCCTGGCAACACTTGGCTGAGCTGTCTGTACTGTATTTAAGTGGCGTCTCGTTGTGCAGTAGGTCGGTTTAGCCCTCGAGTCGCGACACGAGTCACACGAGCTGCAGTCTTGGAACGGCGACGACGGGCAAGGCACCACCGAAGCACACGTCACAAGACCGAGCAATGGCGAACGGTGAAGGCCGTGCAGCACGGTCTGTACTGGATGGCAGGTTCTTTGAACCCGTAGAGGATGGATCCAATACCTAGGTACTCAAAGCGGAATGTAAGCTTTGCGGAAAAGTGATTTCTGGTTCGCGGACATTGACGTCAAACTTCAAAGGCCATCTCAAGGTAAGAAACGTGTATCTTTATCCCAGTTGTTATATTTGTGTCTCTATAATTGCCATACGTTCATTTGAGCTCGAATAATTTTTATTTGTTCCCAGAGGGTACATTCAAATGGTGCACCAGAATATGAGCAGTACCTCAAGAGGCCCCGGAAGTGCTGTTCTGGACGCGAGAAAGCAAACGAACGCGAGCGCACCAAGCAGCTAGAATCCACAGCAAGTCTGGACAACTATTTTGGTTTAGCCAAAAACCGTACAGGTCAAAAGAAGTTCGATGAGCTTCTGCAGAACTTGATTGTCAAGTCCATGAAAAATAAGGGACGGCATTCTTGCTGTAACAGCTCCTGCTCTATTGGTGTGTTAGGCGAATAACGCTGCATGTCACGTATTTTCAGGAACCTGCCCTGTTGTGGTGCTGATGTCTCGAAGGACACTCGGGAGAAGGATAGATGACGCATTCGAAGACCAACTTCGCAGAATCAGAAGTGAGCTACGAGTGATGACACATGTGTGTACCACTGCGGACGTGTGGTCTACTTCAACAAAAAGCTTCATGGGTGTAACAGCACACTGGGTAACTAGGCAATTTCAATTATTTTGTAGGCCATTAGAGTTATGCAGTTTAGCACCTGCTATTGCACACGGGCGTTCCTGCACCGTGCGTGACTCCGCACACGAGTCAGAAGGCATAACTTTTGAAAGAGGTTGACCGACGCGTTGAGTCCGAGTAAATTTCTAGCTCTGGGTTATTTTCTTGAAAGGCTCGATTGCACTGAACAAGATGATTCACCCTGAAAACCGTGCTCGGATTGGCAACAAATTTGACGTATCATTTGCCTCAAAGATTACTCAGTCCTGTTCATACCTAAAACTGCTCAGTCAGCGGATTCTGTAAATAACCCTGTGCAATTTACCCTGTCTTTTCAGATCGATTTCGACACGCTTGAACGCAGACAGCTCTAGCTTGCAAACGCTTTCTTGGAACGCACTCATACGACCGTGTAGCAGAGCTGCTTTTTGATGTCTACGCAGACTGATGTCTACGCCTGGAAACGAAGCAAGTCGTAGGCACAGTGACCGACAACGGAAGCAACTTTGTAAAGGCTTTCAAGGAGTTTGGAATCGATGACACCATTGACGGTACACATTAATGTCTCTCTTCGAATATTTTTATCTAAGCTATTTCGGCTGATCTGTGGTTGAAGAGTTCGTATTTGTTTTGGTGAAGGCGGGAACGGGAATTTACTGACCTTTCTTGTTTCTTTACAGATCGGGAAATCGATGTCACGCTTCCCCTTAAACTGTCGGGGTCGTCGCTTCCTCATCATCTGCGGTGCGCGTGTCATACTTTAAGCCTCGTCGCCACTGCTGACGTCAAGAAAGCCCTCAACAGAAGTCCTACGTTCACTCATCTCCACGACAGTGCAATGGCGAAATGCACTCAGTGTTCGCGCTCATCAAATTGGCCAAATTCTGCAGAGACGGTGCTATCAGTTCTCGGAAGACAGCTGCCAACACAATGCATCACGCGGTGGAGCTCTCTCTACCACGCATTGGACGTACTTCTCTGGAACAAAGAGAAACTCAAGACACTCTCAGAGAAGCTCGACCTACCATATCTCTACCCAATCGCAGCAGGTGAGGTACTTTTTTGATAAATGTATTGAGGAATCGTCTACGTTTATTAATTACAAGTTACTTTCGATCACCATCACTGGAGAAAATCAAGCAGCTTACGTTATAAAATATTTTTTTCAGCAATCGATATCTTGGAGAAAACAGCTCCGGCTACTACGGAGAGCTTCTGCCAACACTTCTCACGGTAGAAATGAAGCTAATTTCCATGAAGCAAAAATTCGGCACGGATCTATCATCTTAGACAGCTGTCTAACCGGTCTCCAAAAGCGCTTTTCTGCGTGTTTCAGTATGGAAAATGATGAGGCAATACTTGCATCCTGCTCACACCCATTCTTCAAGATGCCGTGGAGCTCAGGCGAAGTGGCTAAATCTTCAGACTCTGAGAGCTTGCCCGTGCGAGCGGCTGAGGCGCATGCACCGCTCCAAACGGACACATGCGACGAGTCGTCGTCATGAGTGGTGAATAATGACAGTTTTGACGGCTGTTACGTTTGGCCGAGATGGGCTCCAAGCCGGGAGAAGAAGACGCCGCGAGAAGGAAGAACGTACTTTTTAATGCGGCATGCTTGCCGAAAGAAGGTGTACAAAAAGAAGCGCCCACGGCGTGGTCCGCAGTCCTTTATAAAGGCACGCCGTGATCAAAGGGCGAGGGCAAACATATCAACGCACATGCGCGATAACAGATTATCGTCCGGAACAGATGAGCCAGACTTGGGCGCCGGCTGAAAAGCAGAGAGCGGTGCGCAACGCAACAGCCCCTCCCCACGCAAGAGCACCAAGGGGGGTAAAGAAGGCTCCACACGCACGGGTTCTTGCGAAATGTTCGTGAAGACTTCGATGTAACGGCACTTTCGGAGATTTTCACCAGTTCAGCCGGCTGCGCGCTCGATAGGCAGTTCCGAGGTGCACAGAAGCGCCAAAGTACTTGGCGACCGACGTTCAAGGATCCGGCGAAGTGACGTCTGACCGTCTGAGGTCAGATGACAGTGCTCGGTTTTCAAGTCGAAGGATGCGTCCTTCACGGACGCGCGCAGGGTCCGGTGGTCTCGTAGGCCGATGTGCGGAAATGTGGAGTGCATGGTGTGGCAGGAAACTGCAGGCGTCGCCGAGGGCACGAATCCCGGGCCAGGGTCCTGGGCATAGGCGATACAGCAATCACCCCCGCAAACACCACAAACAACTGCCGAGTGCGGCCAGGCTAGACCCTCATACGCAGAGTGTTTTGGAAACCTTCCAATTGGAACAAAATTGACTGTCGAGGACTTGCGACAGTTACGGTTCTACGTGAATACTGAATCAGGGCTTCGGTGCCACTATGCCGACCGGCGCAGAGGGAGAGAAAGCCCTGCTGAGACCATCTGCATTTGCGTGCAGTGATCCTTTCTTATGTTTAACCGTAAACGCGTACGGTTGCAAACTGAGGCTCCAACGTAATAACCAGCCATTTTTGTTGGACATCTGTTGAAGCCACGTAAGCGTACGATGATCTGTAATGAAAATGAATTCTGACCCAGCCAAATAACAGGAAAGCTTTTCTACAGCCCAAACGAGGCACGCGCATTCCTTTTCTATGGTACTGTAAGCTTGTTCGCGAGCAGACAGCTTTCGGCTTGCGTACAAAATGGGATGCTCATGCCCGTGCTCGTCTTCCTGACTCAAAACTACACCTACCCCTTTTTCGCTTGCGTCACACTGCACAAGAAAGGGTTTCGAGTGGTCTGGGCTTGCCAGGACGGGCTTGGCGGTGAGAGCTATCTTCAAAGAATTAAAGGCAGCTTGTTTTGCTTCGTCCCATTGTACACGTTTAGGAGCGTCTTTTTTCAGCGCGTCTGTAAGTGGGCTAGCAACCTGAGAGAAACACTTGATATAGCGTTGGTAGTAGCCTACCATCCCTAAGAAAGTACGGAGCTCAGTCTTTGTTTCCGGCTGAGGGAAGTCCTTGATTGGCAGAACCTTTAAATCAAGTGGACTTCGATGTCCTTGACCTATTCTGTGACCTAGGTAGTCGACTTCTGAGCGACCTAATTTGCACTTCTGGGCTTTTAAAGTTAGGCCAGCCTCGCCAAGGCGACTTAGAACATCCCGCAAATGGTTCACGTGCTCCGGCCAAGTATTTGAAAATACTGCGATGTCGTCGAGATACGGTAGTGCGAATGCCTCCGCTCCAGCTAGCACATGATCCATGAGTCTCGAAAAGGCGAAGGGGGGCATTTTTAAGACCGAATGGAAGAACCAAAGGCCGGAAGGTGCCGAAAGGAGCCACGAAGGCAGCCAATTCGCTCGCTCGCTCTGTTAGCGGCACTTGCCAGTATCCCCGCACTAAATCGAGCGTGGAGATAAACTTAGCTTTGCTCACCTTTTCAAGGCAGTCTTCTATGTGCGGTAAGGGATACACTTTGGTAACAGTTACAGAGTTAAGCTTACGGTAATCGATACACGGCCGCGGTTCTTTACCGTTAGCTTCTACAATTATCATTGGGGACATGAAACTTCCTTCACCTCGTTCGGCCACTTTAAGCGCCAGCATCTGATCGACTGCCTCCCTCATCAATTTTTCATGGCGCGGTGAACATCTGTAAGCTTTACATCGCCTGTTGTTGTGCGACGTTGGATTGTCAGCTTCTGGTGTAAGCTCGATATCATGAGTCGTCAGAGTGGTCCGACCGGGCACCTTTGAAAACACTTGTCTGTGCTCAGCTATCAAATTTGTTAAATCTTCAAGCTGGCTTTCACTTAGAGCAGCACTGTCTGCTGTCAAATTAAGGATTTCATCCACAGAAAAACAAGTCATGTCACGGGGAATGTCAGGAAGTTCGGCTGCTACTTCTTCGGGTTGATTTAACACCAAGTTCACAACCTGCACACGCTCTACATAGGGCTTCATGAGGTTGCTGTGATAGATACGTACTTCCTTCCTACGACCTGGCAGTTTAACAACGTAGGTTGTGTCTGAAAGTTTGTGTTGTATCGTCCCGGGGCCTTCCCAGTGTACCTCCAACTTGTTAGCTTTAGAAGTACGCAACATGAGCACCTTTTGCCCTTCGTGAAACTGGCGCACACTGCTGTTTTTGTCGTAGCGCTTTTTTGCTTTTGTCTGAGCTTCAAGCATATTAGCTTCCACCAGAGCCTGCGTGTCGTACAGGCGCTGCAGTAGGTTGCAAACGTACTCGACCACAGTCGGATCGCTACCCTTCTCTTCCCAGTTTTCACGAACTAGCCTAAGCGGGGAGCGCAGTGCCCTCCCGTACACGAGCTCTGCTGGGCTAAAACCTGTCGATTCATGTGCCACCGAACGTAAGGCAAAGAGCATAGCTGGTAACGCAGTGTCCCATTCTTTTTTTGCTCGTAACACAAAGCCCGCAATACCCGCTTCATTACAGAATGAACCCTCTCTACACTGTTGCTTTGCGGATGTTGAATAGAGCTGTGGTGTATCTTGATACCGCACCTGTTGAGAAAAGTGGTTGTTAACTCGCTGGTGAAGACACTGCCGAGATCTGACTGTATTTCACTCGGAAAACCCACGCGGGAAAATATCAAGAGGAGGGCGTCTACTATTTCTGCCGATGTAAGACAACGGAGCGGCATTGCCTCAGGAAATTTAGTTGCAGGGCACACCATCGTCAAAAGATATTTATATCCCGACTTCGTCACCGGCAAGGGCCCCACAATGTCAACTACGACTCGACGAAACGGCTCAGTAATTATAGGAACTGCAGTCATAGGAGCCTTGTGTTTCTCGTGTGGTCTCCCAGTTCGCTGACAAACGTCACAACTACGAACAAACTCCTCCACATCTTTAAAACAGCCTGGCCAGTAATACTCGCTTAGCAGCCTTGCTTTTGTCTTTGTAATTCCGAGATGACCAGACCAGCCTGCCCGATGGGAAAGTTCTAGTATGTTCTCGCGGTACTTTAGAGGGACCACGATTTGGTCAGCGCTTGCGCCTTTCTTGCCCCGAAACTCGCGGTACAAAATGCCATTTCTTTCATGGAACGAACCACTGCCAGCGCCTTGCTTTGAGACGCTTTGGCGACATTTTGTCAAGGTTAAATCGGTTTTCTGTTCCTCGATCAACGTGGCTTTGTCGACGGAAGATAACGCCTGAAAATCGCAGCTCGTGGGTGGAATGAAACACGGTGCCTGTTCACCTTCCTCGTGGGCGGATTCATGCGTGTCTGAGCTCGCGTCACCGCTATTATCTGATTGACCCCGTTTTTGATCCTCGGCACCGACAATGCGTGACGACGGCTCTTGGTGAGCGGCAGTTTCTTTCGCCATCGACCTCGTGACAACCATTACAGGGTTCATATCAAGTGTGACGCCTGCATTCAGCAATTCTTTTGCTGTTCTGTTTGATAGCAAATATGGACACTGTGGCATTACGCTATCCGAGACAGCTGCTTCAGTCTTAATTTCACCGAACTCCCCTTTCAATGTTACATTTGCTACTGGTAAGCTCAGAGTGCCTTCTTCCAAGGCTTGCCTTAAGCACACATAATCGCCTGTGAAATCACCAAAATTTACTAGGGAAAAGTGCACCACGTCATACGTTGCACCTGTGTCACGCAAGACTTTACATTCTCGGCCGTTAACTTCCATGTCATGTAGGTAAGGTTGCAGCAAATCTTCGCCCTGCTCCATAACGAACTGTATCGGCGATACTTTTGGAACGCGACACCCCGCAGCTACGTGTCCTGGTTTCTGACATTTAAAGCATACGATAGGCTTCCGCGCCTCAAAAGAGTGGTTTAAAGGTGAATCCAAAGATTCCTGCTTTGTGGTATTGTTATCTTTCTTCTCAGACTTCCTAAATTCCTTCTGTTCTGGTGTAGAGCCTCGTGCGCCTCGCATGTTTTTTTCTGCGTCAAAAGAACGGTGTTTTGCGCAGTAGTCATCTGCATACTCGGCTGCCTTGCGGGCCGTCCTCACATCTGGCTTATCGAGAATCCATTCCCTCAGTTTTTCAGGAAGTGTCGAACAAAATTGCTCTAGGCAGATTTCCTCAAACATTTTTGCCTTGTCATCGAACGCGTCAGCACCTTTTAGCCAATTTTCTTGGAAGCTGGCTAGCCTGTACGCGAACTCTGAGTAGCTTTCGTTCGGCTTCTTAGCTGATTTCCTAAACTTAAGCCGGAAAGCTTCAGGCGACAGCTTGTACTTTGCTAACAAGGCCCGTTTTACGTCCTCGTAACATTCCGCTTCTTCGGCACTTAACCTAGCTAGAATTTGTGCTGCTTCCGCGGGCAACAAACTCAGAAGTCTTTGAGGCCAGGACGTCAGATCAAAGCCCATTCTTGTGCAAGTGCGCTCAAAGTTTGTCAAAAAGAGCCCCAATTCACTACCAATAACAAAGGGCTGAAGAAAACCTCTCATGTCATAACTGACGGCTCTCGGCTCTGCCTCAGTGGCCAGAGTCCGCTTTAGCTGCTCCAATTGGTATTGTTTTAGTTCCTCCTCTCTTTCTCTGACTTTGCGTTTCCTCTGCACTTCATCTATTGCTTCAGCAATTTCGTCGGCACTCGCCCCACAGGCTGAAATTTTGCCCACAATTTCGGGTTTCCGAATAGCTTTGCTAACCTCTAAGCCGAGCTCATCTGCTACGGCCAACAAATCTACCTTTAGCAAGCTATTCAAATCCATGTTCAATACCGTAACTGTGACAAAAGTCCTCTCTAGCCGCCTTTCCTATTTCCCTGACTGGAAATTATAACACTCGGCGTACCAGAGTTCAAAGCCAAAGCCTCACCGACTGCTGCCGCAGAGCTCCCGGGGGTCCGCCATCGCGCCGCTGCCACCAGCTGTTACGTTTGGCCGAGATGGGCTCCAAGCCGGGAGAAGAAGACGCCGCGAGAAGGAAGAACGTACTTTTTAATGCGGCATGCTTGCCGAAAGAAGGTGTACAAAAAGAAGCGCCCACGGCGTGGTCCGCAGTCCTTTATAAAGGCACGCCGTGATCAAAGGGCGAGGGCAAACATATCAACGCACATGCGCGATAACAGATTATCGTCCGGAACAGATGAGCCAGACTTGGGCGCCGGCTGAAAAGCAGAGAGCGGTGCGCAACGCAACACGGCTTTGAACTACGACTTGAACTTCAACGGTCAGAACAGACCCACGTGACGGCGTAAGTTTTCCGGCATTTAGATTACCCGAGAAGGGATATCGCCATGCTGCGGGACTATCCGGCCATGAAGGCGGTATTTATCCGCTATAACACGAATTTGTGCTCCTCTGCCGCAGTAGAGAGACTTTTCTCGTTCGCGAGTCTGGTGTTGAGGCCGAACCGACGATGTCTTGATGGCGGCCTATTGAGACGCTCCTGTTCGTAATGCCTCAACGGCGTTCAGATTACTGTGATAAATAAATACGTTGCAAGTTTCATAGCGCTGCAACATTTGCAATGTTATGCTGCACTCAATAAATCTTTTTTTCAGAGTATGAACATCCCCGAAATAAAAAGTATTTCAGTATCTGTATTGCTGTATCTGTATTCCGGAATACTTTTTTCGCCTTTTTGCGAAAATAATGTTACGGGGAAATGTATATTTAAAGATTCTTACAGGCGGAGACAATCACTAACACAATGGCGGGCTGAAGCCTGTCTCTTCACACTTCGTAGTTGTCTCTCCCAGACCAGGACCCTCTACAGCTTTATGCCCTAAACCCACTACTGCCTGGTGACACTACCCCTCGGCGTAAAAGCGCCGACCCGGCGCTTGTCACGGAAGTGGAGAGTTAGAAGGCACATACGGCTTCAGTCGTACAACGTGCACAACAGTAGATGGTGGTGGCGTTGGGTCCACTGAATCGACGACTCTCTGGATCTCGTAAGTGAGATCAGTGACCTGGCGCAGGACTTTCTATGGTCCGTCATAGCGAAATAACAACTTTTCGGAGAGGCCGATGCGACGACATGGGCTCCACAAAAGGACTAGTGAACCGGGTTTATACGAAACGTCCCGGTGGCGGCGATCGTACAGGTCTTTCTGTGAGGCTTGAGATACAATGAGCCGTTCTCGGGCGATCTGTCGTGCTGCGTCGGCTCGTGCTATGGCGTCGCGAACGTATGTGACCGGTGAGCTTGAATCAGCGGGAAGCAGTGTGTCGAGGGGCAGAGATGGTTCACGTCCATAAAGGAGGTAGAACGGGGAATAGCCTGTGGTGTCATGCCTGGACGAGTTATAGGCGAACGTGACGTAGGGTAACGTTGCGTCCCAGTCGCGGTGGTCTGCAGAAACATATATCGACAACATGTCGGTGATAGTGCGGTTCAGGCGCTCCGTAAGTCCATTAGTTTGTGGATGGTATGCCGTCGTGAATTTATGGTTTGTAGAACAGGAACGAACGATATCCTGGATGACGCGGGATAAGAAGTATCGGCCTTGGTCGGTGAGGAGCTGTCGAGGAGCACCGTGATGCAAGATGATGTCATGCAGTAGAAAGTCAGCGACATCGGTAGCGCAGCTGGTTGGAAGAGCGCGGGTGATCGCGTAACGTGTCGCGTAGTCGGTCGCTACGGCAACCCACTTGTTCCCAGATGCAGACGTGGGAAATGGCCCGAGAAGGTCGAGCCCTACGCGGTAGAATGGTTCAGCAGGGATTTCAATAGGGTGAAGGAGGCCAGGTGGAAGCGATGTTGGTCTTTTTCGACGTTGACAGAGGTCGCAGCTGCCGACGTACTTTTGCACAGAGTGATATAGGCGGGGCCAGAAAAAACGGCGTCGGACGCTATCGTAAGTGCGTGTGACTCCCAGGTGACCGGCGGTAGGTTCATCGTGAAGCTGGCGGAGAACATCTACTCGCAAATGGGAAGGCACGACGAGAAGGCGGTCAGGGCCGTTGGGGTGCATGTTGTGGCGGTAGAGAACCCCGTCGTGGAGAAAGTACAAGTTCAGTGAGGTGCTTGGCGTAGCGGAACTCAGACTTTCTATGATGGGACGTAAAGCCGAGTCGCGGCGTTGCTCATAAGCTATATCGAGAAAGTCTGATATTGCTAAGACGCACGGCTCAGTGGCTCCGTCTGCGGCGTCTGGCGGATCCACTGGATAGCGTGACAGACAGTCGGCGTCCTGATGGAGGTGTCCGGATTTGTACACGACCGAGAAGGTGTATTCTTGGAGGCGGAGAGACCAACGACCGAGGCGGCCCGTGGGATCCTTGAGTGAAGAAAGCCAACAAAGGGCATGATGGTCAGTTACAACAGTAAAACTGCGGCCGAACAGGTACGGGCGAAATTTAGCAACAGCCCAAACAAGAGCAAGACACTCTCTTTCGGTGACTGAATAGTTCTTCTCTGCAGTGGACAAAAGGCGGCTTGCGTAGGCGATGACGCAGTCACGTCCATGTTGACGCTGAGCTAAAACAGCACCAATCCCGTGGCCACTGGCGTCAGTGCGGACTTCTGTCGGTGCGGTCTGATCAAAGTGGGCTAATGTCGTGTTCCAGAGCTTCCGGGTATGAAGACGCCGACAGTATTTAAACATGCTTTATTCGCATGCCAGCAACATAGCGATAACCAAGAGTGCCGAAGGAAAAGTGCCCCTGCCCCACCGCGCGCCATGCGCTTTTATTCACATCGTGGGCGAGGGTGTTGCGATATGGGCCGCGTGACAGTGTATCGCACAAGCACACGTGTACAGATATGCGACATCCCCCCCACACTTATTTGGATCCCCAAGCATTGTCCAAAAAGTTCACGGCACAAAGCGATCAGGTGGGCGACGCTGTCTCTGCGGGTAGCGACGTTCGCTAGGGGCGTTTGAAGTGTCCGCCGGTTCACTTTGTGCGGTGGGCGAGCTGTCGACGTCATGTGATGAGTCGCGGGCCGGGACCTGTGCGGGAGCTTCTTGCTGCCTTTCACTGAAGGGTAGTTCGAACTCCGTGGCGATGCCGGTGTTATCGTTGCGGATGTGATTTTGGTGACGCACCCACTGAAACACACCACGCGGAGTCACTACACTTAGCCGATATGACACTGGTCCCGTACGGGCAAGAACTGTTGCACACAGCCACTTTGGTCCTGATCTGAAATTGCGCACACGAACGGAATCACCAACAGCGATGACGTTGTCGCGACACGGGTGACGCCTTGTCTGGTCGAACTGGCGCTGGCGCACTCTGTTCTCGACCGCTGGTCGTATGAGGTCTAGTCTGGTCCGCAGGCGTCTCCCCAGGAGCAAAGTGGAAGGGGCCTCCCCTGTCGTAGCATGAGGCGTATTACGATACGCCAGAAGGAAGTCGGCTAACTCCTCACTGGCGCTCCTCGGACTGGTCTTGCGGAGCGCTGACTTCAAAGTCTGAACAAAACGTTCAGCCAGTCCGTTGCTACTTGGGTGATACGGTGCGGTTCTTACGTGCCGAATGCCCCTGTGCTTGAGGTAGGCTTGGAACTCTGCAGAAATGAACTGGCTTCCGTTGTCGGACACGAGTGTTTCTGGAAATCCAAATCTGCAGAAAAGTTCATGAATGCAAGCAATGGTTGCCTCTGAAGTAGTGGTTGTCATGGGACATACTTCTGGCCACTTGGAATGGGCGTCGACTACTACTAAGTATGATATACCTTTTATTGGACCTGCAAAGTCCATGTGTAGGCGTTGCCAAGGACGCGTCGGCCAGGACCATGGATGGAGCGGCGCTTTCACTGGCAAACTGCGTGTCTCTGCGCATGCGTGACAAGAGCCGACACATCTCTCTATATCCTGATCGATATTTGGCCACCACACATAGCTTCTTGCAAGCTCTTTGGTGCGCACCACTCCCGGATGCCCCTCATGTAATTCATCTAGGACAAATTTACGGAATTTTTCTGGTACCCCCCACACGCATTCCCAGCATGACACAACCTTGATATAAGGAAAGCTCTAGTTTCCTGTAGAAAAAAGGTTTCAGGTTCGCAGATACGTTAGCAGGCCAGCCTGACAAGATGTACTGCACTACTTGACGGAACACTGGATCCCGTGCAGTTTCCTCTGCGATCTGTTTACTGCAGACGGGCATGCTGTCTAAACGCAACGACAGAAAATTTTCTTTTGCCCCGTCTGTTCCCGGTTGCTGGATTGGAAGGCGCGATAAGCAATCAGCGTCCACGTTCTGCTTTGAAGGCCGATACTGCAACGAAAAAGAATATGCAGAAAGCGTGACGGCCCAGCGTTGCAGTCTGGCAGCTGCGATGGCAGGAATGCCTGTTTTTGGGCCAAAGATCGTCTCAAGTGGCTTGTGATCTGTGAGCAACACAAACTTCCGTCCGTAAACGTAGTAATGGAACTTCTTGACTCCAAAAACAAGCGCTAATGCTTCTTTCTCCAATTGACTGTAACCTTGTTCAGCTTTTGTTAACGTTCGTGAAGCATAGGCTATTGGATGAACTTGGCCTTGAAAAACGTGTGACAAAACTGCGCCTATTCCGTACGAAGAAGCATCGCATGACAACTGCAATGGCAAACTGGGATCATAGTGAATCAGAATAGGCTTTGACAACAGTAGTTTTTTTACTTGCGCAAACGCACTTTGACAAGCTGCGTTCCATTGCCAAGGTTCGTCCTTACTCAAGAGCTTGTTCAAAGGAAAGAGTATGGATGCAAGATTCGGAACAAACTTTCCATAGTAATTTATGAGTCCTAACACTGACTGCAGCTGCTGTTTGTCTGTTGGAGCTGGTGCATTTGCAATTGCGACCAACTTTTCATCCGTCGGGTGAACACCGTCTTTTGTGATGACGTGACCCAAGTACTGCAGTTCATTGCGAAAAAAATCGCAATTCGAAGGTTTGACGCGAAATCCGCTGATAGCCGCTTCAGCACAGCTTCCAGGTTGATCAAGTGTTCTGCTTCTGTGTGGCCCGTGATCAGTATGTCATCGAGATAACAAGTTACGCCGTTTAGTCCTTTCAGGGCGTTATCCATAATACGCTGAAATATTGCGGGAGCTGATGAAATGCCAAACGGTAGGCGGTTGACCAGAAACAGACCCTTGTGCGTGTTCAGCGTAAGGTATTGTTTGGATTCGTCGTCCATTTCGACCTGCTGATACGCTCTGCTTAGGTCAATCTTTGAAAAATGTTGACCGCCTGCCAGCGCGGCAAATAGCTCGTCCGCTTTCGGTAGCGGATACCTTTCGATGTCCAGTATCGGGTTTAGCGTGACTTTGTAATCACCGCACAGTCTGACTGAACCATCGCGTTTAACAACTGGCACGACCGGCGTTGCGTACGGGCTTGTGGTCACGGGTGTAATTATCCCTAGCTCTTGCAGCTTCGATAATTCCTGCTCGACAGCAGTTTTTAGAGCGAAAGGCACGCTCCTTGCTTTGAAAAATCTTGGCTTCGCGTCACCCCTTAAGAAAAGAGTAGCCTTTTCTCCCTTTACTGTGCCGAGTTCGCCCTTGAACAGGTCCTGATAGCGGTTTAGTAAGGACTCTAATTTAGGCGATCTGTCAGAGCCATATGTGTTTCCCACCTGCATGCGGTGAAGACCTTGTATTTGCGTCCAGTCCAGCTTGAGGTGTTGTAGCCAACTGCGCCCCAGCAGCGGCTGGCCGTCCTGTCGCAGCACGTACAAAGGCAACTGTTGGCGCTGCGCGTTGTACTGGACTGCAACAAATGCTACTCCGCAGGGCTTCACGGGTTCATTTGTGTAGGTTCTCAAGGTGAGACTTGTCCTGCGCAAATGAGCTCTGGGAAAAAAGAGAACGGAACTGTGAGACAGACATAACGGATACAGCAGCCCCTGTATCGAGTTCCATATTCACTGGTACGCCGTCAATAGCGACCTCGACCATGATTGGTTTTTGTCTTGCGTCTGCAGCAGGTTTTACACTCTTCAAATTGGTGCGTGGCAGTGACAAGGTACTAACATGCCGTTTATTTTTACTTTTCGATTCTTTTAGCTCTTTGCTCCGGCAAGCACTCTTGATGTGGCCCTTTTTGTTGCAATGAAAACATTTGGCATTCGCATACGGACAAGAGCTGGCGGTGTGTTTCACCGATCCGCAGCGATAACAAGAGGTAGAAGCTTCCCCAGTGCTTTTAACTTTGTGCACTTGAAATTCCTGCTGTGCTGTTGAGCGCGTAGCAGATGCGCTTTGAATCGCAGCTTCAATGGCTATCGCACGATCAACCGCTGTCTGAAACTTTAACTGATTGTCTTCTGCAAATAAACTTCGTTGTATGTCAGCCCGAAGCAAACCACAAACAAATCTGTCCCTTAACGCTTGATCAAGAAAAGTGCCGAACTCACAAGTTTGCGCGAGTCTACGCAGCTCTGCGGCATACTGAGTAATAGTCTCTTGCGGCAGTTGTGAGCGGCGATGAAATGTGGCTCTTTCGCCGATAATGGACAGTTTAGGAACAAAGTGGTTTCGCAATAAGCTTAGAAGTTCTTCAAAAGACTTCTTAGCGGGAGTCTCAGGAGACGTCAACGACTTCAACAATGCGTATGTCTTCGGTCCTACTAGGCTTATCAAGGTATCAGCCTTCTGATCCTCCGAGACTTTGTTAGCACGCAAAAATGCTTGGAGGCGTTCTGGCGAAGTTGTGAGGGCAGCAATGAGCGCCGTAAATGCAGCACTTAGAGGCGAATTCCAAGTAAAGGCGACGTCCTTTTTGAGTAGCTCTGTGAGAGGACGCGCAATATCGGCAAAATTCCGGATGAAGCGGCGGAAATAGGAGCACAAACCCAGGAAGCTCCGGACATCCTTAGCAGAAGAGGGTACGGGAAATTGTGTCACTGCGCGAATTTTTTCGGGATTAGGTTGGACACCAGCGGCGTTAACAAGGTGACCAAGTACAGTTATTTCGCGTCGGCCGAAACGGCATTTGGAGGAGTTCAGCTGTAGACCAGCGTTGCGGAATACCTCGAGAATACTGGAGAGTCGCTCAAGATGGCTTGAAAATTTCGGCGAAAAAACGATTACATCATCGAGGTAGCACAAGCAAGTAGTCCACTTGAAGCCGCGCAGAAGGGAATCCATCATGCGCTCAAAGGTGGCGGGCGCATTGCAAAGCCCAAACGGCATGACTGTAAATTGATATAACCCATCGGGGGGTCACAAATGCGGTTTTTTTTCACGGTCTAGTGGGTCAACGGCGATCTGCCAATAACCAGATCGAAGGTCAATGGACGAGAAAAACTTGGCGCCATGAAGGCAATCGAGTGCGTCATCTATTCGTGGTAAGGGGTATACGTCCTTCTTAGTGACCTTGTTGAGATGTCTGTAATCAACACAAAACCTCCATGTATTATCCTTCTTCTTGACAAGCACGACCGGGGATGCCCACGGACTAGATGAGTGTTCGACAACCCCTTTGGCGAGCATCTTTTCGACCTCTTTCTGGATAACAGTGCGTTCGGTAGCAGATACACGGTAGGGGCGCCGATGAATTGGGTTGGCATCGCCGGTGTTGATGTGGTGGGTCACAACCGATGTTTGGCCTAGAGGGCGGTTGTCAAGATCGAATATATCCGCATAGGATGTCAAAAGACGGCGGAGATCTTGTGCTTCCGAGGGCGAAAGATCTGGCGCTATCATTTTCTCAATGTCAATGCATGGAAGGCTGGGCGCAGTGAGCAAGTTGGCATGTGAACTAGGTTCGTCAGCTGGCAATTCACAGATATCGCATTCTTGCATTGATGACACGACGCCTAGCGTAATACCGGCAGGTAACACGTGTGCGGTCAAACCAAAGTTCAAAAGAGGCAAAGAGGTCTGGTTGCGGCGTACTCTCACAATAGTGTGCGGGACAGCAACGGAATGCTTCAACACGACGTCGGTAATAGGTGAAACAACATATTCACCCTCGGGCACAGGCGGATCAGACATGAGCTGTACGTACGTCGTGGCTTGTGGTGGAAGATGGAGGAACTCGGTTGCACATAAGCGGCTTGGAGCATCATGGGCAACGGCGGCGTCAAGAGGCAGTTCCAGCTGAAGAAGGCCCGTCGAGCAGTCGATAAGGGTGGAGTGCGCCGAGAGAAAGTCGAGGCCCAGTATCACGTCATGCGGGCACTGCTGAAGTACGGCGAACAATACGACGGTCTGACGGCCAGCAATACACACACGAGAGGTGCACATGCCAAGAACTCTAGAGGTGCTCCCATCAGCAACTATTACAGCACACTTAAGAGGGGGCGTGATCACTTTGCGCAGTTTTTTACAGAGAGCAGCGCTCATGACTGAAATTTGTGCACCAGTGTCTATGAGGGCTGTAACGGTAACGTCGTCCACCAAAATGTCCAAAATGTTTCGGCGTGTAGTAATCGTCAAGAGAGGATTTTCAGACCGGGTCGTTGATGCAGCGTCACCTCCGGGAGCTGCATGGTCTAGTTTCCCGAGGTCGCCGGCCTAGGCCGTGCAGGGGACGTGGATCGAGGAACCAGCGGCGACAGAGATCGACGGCCTTGGGGTGACGGTGATCGGCTAAAGCTTCGGCGCGGGACGTTGGTATCAGCAGGCTGGAGATCGGACCGAGGAGGAAACCTGTGAGAGTTGCCTTCAAAGTGACGCCATGTCCCAGTGTTCCAGGATGAAGTCGACGACCAACGATTGCGACAGTAACGCGCAATGTGTCCCACGCGAGAGCAGTGAAAGCAAATCGGTCGATCATCTGTCGTCCTCCAGTCAGCTGGGTTTCGGTAGCGTGGAGGGTGCACCGGGATCTGGTTGACCGCCGCAGGAGAACTATCGGGAGTGCGAATACTGCAAACAGGTGGGAAGCCGAGATTCGCAATCTCCTGGCGGACGACTGCTTGTATGAGCGAGACGGTGGATGCGTTAGCTTGAGGGACGTCGGAAGGGACGGCTGCAGGAACCATTGCTTCGAGTTCGCGGCGGACGATACGAGTGACATTTTCGGACGAAGTGGCTGGCGTGAATATGGGGGAGTCTTCGCAGGTCGATGTGGCTGCAGTATTAGGCAGACGCGCAAACTGGCGGCTCATGCGACGGCTCTTGGCGTGCTCGAAACGCTGACATTCCTTGACAACTGCGTCGACGGTGGCGCAATCCTTAACAATCAATAGATTGAAGGCGTCGTCGGCAATCCCCTTTAATATATGTGCGATCTTGTCGGTTTCGCTCATGTTCACGTCAGCCTTTCGACAAAGGCCCAATACGTCCTGAATGTAGGAAACGTACGATTCCGTCGACGTCTGCACGCGGGATTCCAGGTCTTTTCTCGCGGCCTGCTGTCGCCCAAATGGCCTGCTGAACAACTCGATGAGCTTCGACTTGCAAATGTCCCAGCTGGTCAACTCGGACTCATGCGTCTCATACCAGACGTGTGCCGTATCCCTCAGGTAAAAGACAACGTTGGCTAGCATCAACGTGGGGTCCCACCGATAATATTCGCTGACGCGCTCGTACATAGTGATCCAGTCTTCTACATTCACCTTGTCTTTGTCGGTGCCCGAGAAGGTTCCGGGGTCTCGTGGAGGCAGGAGAACCACGTGGGGCAGCTGCTGCTGCTGCTGCTGTTGCTGTTGCTGGGCAGTTAATCCCTGTTGCGCCATTGCAGTCAAAGGGAGGCGACGACCGCTCCGAAGTTCCGTGTTGGTTTGCCGCGGAAACGCAGGAAGGCGTACCCAGCACCTCCACCAATAATGTTACGGGGAAATGTATATTTAAAGATTCTTACAGGCGGAGACAATCACTAACACAATGGCGGGCTGAAGCCTGTCTCTTCACACTTCGTAGTTGTCTCTCCCAGACCAGGACCCTCTACAGCTTTATGCCCTAAACCCACTACTGCCTGGTGACAATATCTCCGAAATATCCCGCTACGTCGAAGACAAATGTATCTCAGTATCTGTATTTTTGGCTTCCAACCCATGTATTTCAATATCTGTATTCCGGAATACTTTTTCGGTATCTCTGCCCAGCCCTGCTGTGTACGCGTCTTTGAAGCAAGAGCATGAGTGCCAGAGCCCTCTATGTAGTTTCAAATAAGCCGCACTCGATGGAAGTCCACTTTGCCGTCAAGAGATGGCGACAGGAGCACGTGGGCATGGAGCACAGTGGAGTGGCGGTTTCTTCTGTGTGTGGCTCGGGCTGCCAAATACACCCGAACGCTTCCGACTGGAAATTTCCTTCATAGCATACGTGATTTCCCAAATAGACATGCTGTGGCCCATAGTTGTTCGATTATGTTTATTACAAAATAAGTCGGCGAATGGGGAGACCACCCAAGATCTCTTCCGCGACTGCACATGTCAAAGCATATAACTAAAGCCTTCGATTAGGCAAAGTGGTATCGACTTCCAAATGGGCTATTTTCTCGCGTAGCTTGTCAATACATTCATATTGAATAGTACCCGTGCTGCGACAAGTTTCAACGGATCTGAAGATTGACCAAAGCGATATTGTCACGTGGTCAATTGTGATAGTGAAGGTCCAGAGAGTGAAACCTGTCAAACTGGCAAAGATGAATTTATTGGCAAACTTTTTTCTGACGCCTATATTGAAGTGAAGTTTATTCATAAGTCTGGGGATGTATACATTTTTTGCATTGTGATTGAAGAATCGGAGGTCCCAAAGTAAGAACTATCAGGGGACCTCCCAACAAAAACTAACCAGCGGGTCAGTTCATCGGTCAGCGAACAGTGGCAATGAGCAGTAAAATAAACGAAAAAAAATGTAAATAAGAATTAAGGCAGTATAAGGATAATGACGGGTTGTTTGAAACAGGCAATTAAAGACAACACATAAAAGTGACAAATCATCTAACAAACAAATTTTAAGGCATGAGAAAGAACTGGTAAGGCGCAAAAAGGATGAGGAGGCTCAAAAGACAACAGACCCGTGTTTGTCAGTGCGTGTATTTTCTCCGTCCTCGTCCTTTTTGTGTCTTACCAGTTTTTTCTCAAGTAATGAACCAACTGGCTCATCAATAAGCCCTGTTGAATTTTAAGGCGTCTACAAAATGGGTGAATGGTACATGATTTTAAATCAAAAGGTAGCATGTTCCACAGCACTATACACGAAACTCTTGCCGTCATTCGACCACAATTTGTTCGTTCTTTAAAGGACCTCTGACAGCGAAAGCTTTGTTCACGACTTTCTCACGGTAATTTGTAGCTTTGTGTCGGGTAATCCCGAAATTGAATTGTAAAGGCTCTATAACGTCGTATAATGAACGCTAGCATCTTTAATTGCGAACAGTTTAGGGTCAGTTCGAAACGCCCGCCCAAATTCAATAAGAAACTAGTGCCCCGCTACGGCGCAGTGCCTAAGATGACGTGCATTCATCTTGGGTGTCGTTGAAAGCGCAGTTTTCAAATCGGAGCCCCGCACGCGGTACAGACTGAAACTATGCGGGTGCTTCGGTATATTTAAGCGCATGCCCCCCCTCCCCCCCTAGAAAAAGAAAGCATTCCTGGCCGAAGCAGCCAGAAGAATGTTGAGAACAGCCCGACAACAGATCGAAATGAGTGAGCAAGAGTACTCGCTTGGTACCCCCCCCCACCAAATTTTCTCCGACGTCGACAAAAGTTTACTCGTGGACCGTCACACGGGCCCTCGGTCTACGTCATATAAGTGGTGTTGCGACTGTGGGACCGGGTGCGTGGACCCCGATGCCACCACGAAGGGTCGGGCGACCGTAGAGCGCAGGGCCCGACATTCAGGACGCTTGGGGTGACAAGAACAACAACTGTCTTTACACATATGCCCTATTGAAAATCTGCCCAATGGTAGGCATGGTGGGACCCACCGCCCACCATCTTGGTGGATTATGGTAATGGGAATTGATGGACAGATGATGGGTGACGGGCAAATGATGGACAGATGACGGGTGATGGGCACATGATGGGTGGATGGTGGGTGATCGACATATGATGGGTGGACGGTGGGTGATGGACAGATGATGGGGGGGGACAGTGGGTGATGGGCACATGATGGGTGGACAGGTGATGATGGGCACATGATGGACAGATGCTGGGTATATGATGGGTGATGGGGAGATGATCGGCATTATATGCATTCAGGGCAAGGGCGAATGTGCAGTGAATTGGAAAACAGCCAATTGCGGACTATAAAAAGTGTTGTATGTGCATGTGGTCCAGCGTTCCAGTCGTTCGTGCCACGCGGAATCAATAAATGCATATACAAACATTGTATGCGTTCAAACCTGGGGTTTTTTATTAGTTCGAACACGTTTGCCCGCGCGGCCAGCTTCCGTGAAGAACGCCCTGAGGTATTTTCTCACAGATGCCACGCGGCTCTCCGGTGGTGGTGCCGATGGTCCCATCGGGTGATGTCCACATACCTTTGCAGGCAGGCTAGAAAAACAAAACAATTAATACACAAACAAGTTGTTCTTGCTAAAGTGAAGCATATACAGTCAGCTGCCGATTTCTCGGACCCCCCGATTTTTTGGACACGCTCGAAAATTCGGACTCTTTCGCGGCACGGTCAGAAGCCCCATGATCGTCAATGTATAAGAACGTCCGAAATTTCAGACACTGAAAGTCTTCTGTGTCCGATTTTTCGGACTGCCTGCACAATTTAAATTGCAGGTCCGAAATGGCAACAATTGAAGCCCTCACCTCCACCGCGTCTATTATTTCGTACGTCTGAACAAGCGCTTTCGCGAGTCTATCTGTTCGCTTAGCAAAAAGTTTTTTTTGGCTAATTGGTTCATGACTTCTGAAGGAAAAAAATTGTAGCGCAAAGGTACACAAGGACAGACAAAGAGCACAGGACTAGCGCCAGTCCCGTACTCTTTTACTCTTTGTCTGTCCTTGTGTTCCTTTGCGCTACAATTTTTTTCCTTCAGATATCTGTTCGCGGCTGTACAGTGTCCAAAAGTCAGCTTTGCCGCAATGACGAAGTGCTGTGGGGTGAAGCAGACCAAAAATGCGAAGGATTCGTTATCGCGAGGTTCGCGGCAGTTGGCACGGGGTTCGCGGCAAGTACTAAACGAGTTCCCGAGAGCCTGGGTGGGCAACAAAATGCATGATACATGTACTGGGAGGCATGAAAGCTATTAGGGCGTAACTATGGTCATTTGACTGCTTAAGCGGAACAAAAAAAAGCTCGAATTCGTTTTTCCGGACTGCCCGATTTTTCGGACGATTTGGCGACCCCTAGGGAGTCCAAAAAATCGGTCGTTGACTGTATATCCTAACAGCATATGTTTCCCAAAATATCTGCCAGATCCTGCTGTGATTCGGTTGGGTTCCAAGTTCTATTTGCTGCGAATAACGGCAATATGCAGGCTTTTGAAACCGTACATTGCTTTTTTTCTTTAAGCTTTTGCCAACTAGACCTTTCTCATTTTAAAAATTGCAAAAAGACACTGTAAAATAAAACAGGCCAATTCTGCGCTTGCAGCAAATACTATTTTATCAAGTTCCTTTTCTGCCATAAAACTAAATCAAACAGCACAAAAAGGAAGCTGCTAACAGCAATCATTCTGTTCTAGACCCCACAGAAGGCAGCGAGTGTACAATGTCCAGCACTCCTTTTTGGAAAGTCTAATGGGTGTCTTGAGCAGAACCGCAGTTCAGCTGTTGTGCCACTTATGTACAAAGAGCTTCCTGTAATCGAACATTTTTCCTTGATAAAGATGAGATTACTGAAAGTATGTCACAGTATGCAGATTATGCTCATAAGCACATAATACAAATTTAAGAGTGGAAGTTAAAAAATCATACGGCTGTGAATCCCACAGAATATTACTGAGCAAATAAAATTGCCACACTAAGCATTAGAAAGGCGTTCTAAAAGCTTTTTCAGTCATACAGTTTATTAGGCTTTTAAATGCAAATCGATGTCTTCGATAATTTTATTTAGTGACAGCAATAACTGTAGCATAAACAAACAATCAAGCAAGTAGAGTGCACGGCACTTTAAAAACAGTGCGGTACTTGATATTGCACACCTTTTACATGATGAGCACAATTGAAGCTGCGAAGATTGCATAAAATTTCATGTCTATATTGCGGCATACTTATCTACACGATTTTCTCAAGGGCTCTTCATTCAAACTGATATGAAAGAAACTTGGAGTTCTGGCAATTCTTGCCAGATACTAATACCTCAAAATTATTTGTTCTGCTGTTTTATAGAAAACAAAAATTTATAATCGGCAAATGCACATGCAAGAAAAAGATGCACACAATAGGCACTCATCATTTGTCTGGCAGTCTTATTTAACATGTGTAGTACGTGAATGCTGACAGCTCATTCAGATTAATTACCTTAACATATAAATAATCACATTTCTGAAAGCAGATGACTTCACTCACCTTTCACAACATCCACCTTTTCTGGCGTTGCCGGCGCCTTCACTGTAGAGTTTTCAAGCGTCCGGCAGGCCTGGCCAGTGAGGCTCCGCTGCGCCGCTTCCGCAGCTGGCCACAGATGCCGCGCAACATCGTGGGTGCATTTAGCATCGTTGGATGCTTTCATGACGAACTGCCATTTCAATAATGCCATTTTATGGCCCAGGCCAAGGTCAACCTGCAGCAGAAAGAAGCATGATGTTTAGAACAGTAAAAGCTTGTTATTTGAATTTGGTCAATGCAGGTGTAGGTGTGTGTACATACGCATTAATAGCTTAGTGGTTTCTAATGTCATGAATATCCACAATCCAAGCAAAAACATGTGCAAAACACGTGAAGCAGCTGGGTGGATCCAAGAATTGAGGCGAACGAGAGGTCTAATACTGCAAATGTTGAAAAGTAAACACTATTGGTACCAGAATTTCTGTACCCATAGCACCAATAAAATGAACATAGGCCAGAGCGTTTAATAACCAAATATATGCAGTCATGAACATGGAAAATAGGAGCAAGTCAAGCAAACTATTAAGCCTTCTTTTACATTGGTTTTCACCAGTATGCTCAATGTAGGTATGACATCGACTTGCAAACTCAGTGTGGGCCCGAACAATCTTTGGCAGACGCCTTATTACTGGTTTCAAGTTCTGTTTCCTTCTCATATTTCATTTGTCAATGACTACATGTAATTAAAGTTCACTTTCCCCATGTGTGACAGTAACGGTTGATGACTGCCTATTACGAAGGTATATATGTTAGAAAAGTTAATAAAACTGACATACCTGTCCATCGACGACAGGAAATGATCCTCCTGCAGGGGACACACTCGAGGCACTTGTGGCCTCCGCTGCAAAATACAATTTTGTAGAAACACGCGACAGCCATAGCAGGCTTGTGCACAGACATGGTGTGATCCCACACTGAAGAACTGTCATGTGTTCACAAACAGAACTTGTCCAGATGTGTGCCATCTGAAGCAATGTAGTCACCAGACCTATCAATTAATTTGTGTAATCTTGCTTAGTGCCAGCTATGTAGCTAAATCTTTCTGCAGCAGTGAAACTGAAACATCCCCCCTAGCTTAATGCAGAAATTGTGAACTTAGAATGTCCATTGCAGGGCCCCTTTCAGGAAGAACAAGAAAAATCACCAGAAATGAATGCTTTCAAGAGTGTTTTTGTAAAATAAAGGTGCGCTATATGCAATGTCATAAATTTCGGCTTTTTTTTCCCTTAAAAAGTGCGAAAAATTTCTGCAATACACACATTACTATTTCGGTCACATTGGCAGCCTGTAATACTGCTGTGACTTAAATTTTGTTTAGAATAACAGAGAGCTGAGCTGGTTGGTAAGTGCTCATTCTAAAAAGACACGCCCTGTCTCTATTTTGTACAGACAAGACTTTTGTACAAAAAAAACTGTGCATATTTGGCACAGAAAAAAAAACTAGCAAAAGACTGCCTTTTTTATGTTGGACTGCTGCTGCAAGATATATGCTATATAACAAGACTATTCTCTCACCCCTGACTTCAACCCTCGCAGGTGAGAGATGGCTTCTCACAGCGCCGGTTGAGACAAACGCAGGAGGCTGGTTTGTCCCGGCCATTTTGGCAGATCCACCTGCACAGACAATTATTTATAAGAGATTTTGCTTTTTCTTCATGTGCCTTGACAAAAGAAGCATGATGTGTTTTCTCTATTAAATTATCACAAAAGTCAACAAACCTGCATGTTCCATTGTCTCCGTGGTGGAATAATTGGCCTCGTACAGACCTGCACGAATGTCAACTTCAGTGAAAGATAGTACGTGTCTTAGAAAAAACATCACAATTTCAGTCCAACTGCCAGCAAACATTACTAAAGATGTGAGATATCAGGCTAAATAATTTCACCCGTTAAATCAAGCTCAGTAATTGCAATCATGTGGCTTTGCAAAAGGTGCAAGCAGCCACCAAATTTCAAATCCAGTAAACAAAGTGAGTGAGAAATACCCTGAAGAGGGTAAGCGATGCTTGTAGAACAGCACATATTCGCACCTAAAACGAAATCCAGGGGGCGCTGCGAAGTTAGGCAACACTTACAAAGATGGCAGCTGTATTGAGGTCCATGTGCGGATTGTTGCTGCTGGAAATGCTGTGTTTTGTAGATTGCGATGTCAAAATGTGGTGTATCAGCGCTGTGTCTTAATGAGCGCTGGTAAAGCGCGTGAGTATGAACGTGAGTGAGTGCCTGTGAGTATGAACAGATGAGAGAATGAAAGTGAGTAAGTAGGTGCAAGCGTGAGTTAACGGGAGCGCCCATGAGTGTGAATACAAGTAAGTATGGACGCGGGTGACATTTTCCTTCATTTGTTCCCGTCTGTGTGCGGTGTTCTGTCGAAGGTGGAAGTGTCTTTGCCTCCCAGTTCTTCATTTCGGTCGTCGGGAAGGGCAAGGTCGACGGTGAAATAAATGTCGCACTGTTCGTGCACGTGAACGTCTGGTGTAAATTTGGACGCTCAAGAAATCCCAGTGCGGCATTGAAGTGTTTTTACTGAACCTGTGATCTCCGATGGCCCACGTTCTTGCATTACTGGATTTCTAGCAAAATGCAAGCACGTATCAGCCGTTCTCATCAACTCCTAGGTAAGAGCTGAAGCACTGTCACAGGCCATGTCAATCAGCAAGGCAGACAAACTGTTCGGCAGTGTTTTGTAGGCAGGTGGGCTAACACAGTCGGTAGTGGCCGCAGGCATCGTTTATCAAATGCTGATTCCCTAGATCAACACGGCGACACGTCACTTCTGTTGTAGCGGCTTAGTCTGTCAATTACTTCCGCGCGACCTTGTCTACAGTTAAACTTAAAGGATCAGGCGGGGACGGTACATTGAGCAAAATAACAAGGTTTCGTGCTGCGTATTCGGTGCGGCTAAAAGAGGAGGCTGAGAGAAACTATGAATATGAACTGCTAAAAATGATGGTATAGGAAACTTCTTCACATTTTTTTTTAATGCGGGTAGCCTTATTGATCTTTCTGTGTGTTCGCGTGCGTCTAGGCTGATCCACATACGTCAGAGAAATTGAGGTGGTCGCGAACAATACTGCTTACCTGCTGCTATTGTACACAGCAATTTCACTACAGGTAGGAGTGAATTGGCCCCTTCATAGCTCCCTGCACCCTACGATGAGACATCGGCCAGGTTTTGCGACGTACGCGTGGCCACAAGTCAAGGGAATCGAGCACATAGCATCTCAAGAGCCAGGCCCTAAGCTACTATGAGACATATAATATAGCAAGCATTTCTTTCCATGAGGCCAAATCTAGTGCGCGTACGAGACATTTACGCCACGCTGATAACAACACTACGAAGTTTTCAATTTTGTCCGCCGCTGTTGCACAGCGCATGATTAGGGTGTTTTTACTCCCGACCCAGTCGAAAATTCCAACAGCCTGACGGTCTAAGGGAATACGTAATTTGGGCCTGCATGTAATTGGTCTGATTGTAATTGGGCTGATTGTAAGTGGTCTGATTGTAACTGGTCTGATTGTAACTGGTCTGATTGTAACTGGTCTGCTTGTAACTGGTCTGCTTGTAACTAGTCTGATTGTAACTGGTCGGCATGTGACTGGTCCGCGTACTAGAGACTCGGCCAGGCCCGCTCATTAAGCAGTTTTTATGCAAGCCTGTGCAAATTTAGCAGAAGTGACTGCCCAATGTCACCAGTTTCTGTGCTTTACGTGACCGCGCAAAGGTTGCATGAGTAAAAGAGCCGGAAATTTGCCTTTGCACGTTGCTGCAACCCTATGCGCAGACGATTATTTCGTGGTAGGGGTATCTCATGTTATTGATCAAGAAACAATGTGTGAGTGCTTTGCTCGAGTGCCTTCAACTGCAGACGCACAAACTGCATACCACAGACGACAGAATGGCACAAAGCAAGCTGCAATCGCACTGCTTTGCCCAATGGTTCCGTCACAAAACAAAAAATGTAAGGCATTATAACAGCCATAACCACCATCGCTGTAATGTGACTTCAGAGTGCAATAATCACATCGGAAGAAAAAAAATTGAGTGATACTTCAGGTGTGTGATCATTATGCAAAGAAACATGATTGGTTACGCTTCCATATTAATGAGTTGTCCTAAATGTGACCCTTAGGAACTATGCAAAAAATATGCAATTCAAACTATTCTAGGTTTTCATCCAATACCCTCTTGATTGATCATGCAATGCTGCAAGTAAGAGCACAACTACACACCACAAAACACAACGGCAATGCTGATGTAATGTTTAAATAGCAATGAGAAGTGACGAAGCAACGATTGAAGGACTGATGCATATGATGTCAGCTAATTCTGTTTATATACACCCACAGACTCTATTCATTTTTACTCAGTAGTAAACTTAATAGCTGCAGTGATGCTACCTTCGAGCTTCATTTAGAGAAGACTCTCTTAAACTAACCGTTCTTAGTAAAATTATTTTGAAATGGCATCTTTATTAAGTGCTCTTTCGGTGAACATCAGCCAGCTTCTGGGCCAGGTATGCACATTCTTCAACCTTCTGGTGGCGTCTCCCAATGTTGCATCAACAGAGCTGCGAAGAGAAGAGCACAGTGTTACACACAGACATTATAAACACAAGTATAACAGAACTGAACAATCCTGCCAGCGTTTAAAACAAAAGTCTCAACAATACCAAGATGCATCCTGCTATCATGTTTCACTAGCAACGAAACTGCTACATTGCATGTGGGTGCAATCAAACCACATGAACAAGGAATGGTTTGAAATGCTGACCCTTGATGACTAAGAATTAGTGCTCAGAAATTAAATCCACGCAAACTTTCCACATTAAAAGGCTTCTGCAACACTTTTTGAACATGGTCGGAAAATGCTGTTTGGTAGTAGAGGCTCCTATGATCATGTGAGGCACACATAGCACAGCATGGGTCATGAAACTTATGTTTGTACCACGCTGCGCCTTGCCTTACATGCTCGCGTTGCACCTTTTGGCCATAGAATTACACTGTGTATAGAATTACACCAGCACATTTTTGTGATCATAATGAAAGTGAGCAGTGCATTAAACAAAGAAAAAAAAGGGCGATGAAGGTCATGATGTACACTGATGTACAGATGCAGCTCCTTGCCCCCCCCCCCCCCCCCCCCACACACACACCTTATTTCTTGCAGCTATCAGTGCACTTGCTGGGACGTAAATGCTTTGCAACCCAACACGAGAGAAACCGTAGAGCAAAGATGGAAGCAGAGTGCTAACTTTAAACTTAGTTGAAAGCTAACGCTGTTTTTGTGTACTCGCTCTCTCAAACCTTGTCCTGTTGCACTGCTCCACGTAATGAATCTTAATTACTAGATATGGTACGAAGACAAGTTTTAGCAAAGAGGGTCAAATTATTTGACATCCTTGACAATTATGTACATGACGCCCTCTCGTCATTTTTGCTATCATGATAGCAACTCAAAACCCTTCATGAAATAACAAGACGCTGCCATGAAGCATTCGCCCACATAATGTTGTAATGTATCCTGGCATGAAATTTGACTGCCCTTCTAGCTAGTTTAACGTCATTGAATAGCTCGTACAGGCAGGGCTTTCACTGACTAATAGAAAAGGCAGGCACATGTCAAACCAAGCGAAAATAGCAAAAAAACAAGCATGTGTTGGAACATGGCAAGTGCAAAAACAGGAGGGGTCACCACATACGTGAACGTGCACCATCCGGAAACACAAACTCTTCACCACACAGTGAAGTTGATGGTTTGCTGACGCCGGAGCATACCTCCCGCTTCATCCGAGTGGCTTCTGCAATAACGCGGGTACGTTCATCTTTGTGCCGGTACAAAACTGATGTGTTAAACTAATGACGACAACCACATTGATTACAACGAAGTGCCAGAAAACCACCCCTCTTGTTTCACACGTTACTTGTATGCTCACAAAACCGGTAGTTGAGGCACCTCCCTGCCATTCTCTCCGATGTAGCAGGCACCACACGACGACAGAATTCTCTAAACAACCCTGCATACACAGTTCACGAACCGGTTATGATGCTTCACTATACATTTGAACGGCTCGTCTCGCAACAGGGCTGCTCTTCTGCAAGAGTGAGGCCAGCTTGTGTGGAACCGAAAAAACAGTATGCATGCCCACATGCTCACTGATCTTTATCAGTCTCTGCGATACTTGGTGTTCAAATGGGATGACCTCGACTTTTTCGCGCCTTACCACACTCTCTTGGGCGCCACCATTTGCTATACGCCCAACGTACTTGTGAGCTCTATGTAGGCAGGACCTTTCTGGGGCACTTATGTAGCACCTTCTAATGATAGCCCTTTCTACGAGTTTACTGTGACACGAGGTGTAAGTCAGCAAGGGTTTTTGCCTGCGAGGTTGGTATTGCCAGCAAACTTGGTCAGCGAAAAAAAAAACAATTTCATACCATGAAACCGAAACCAACTTTCTGCAGGCATTACATGAGTCAGAGTCATGGACGGAAGGCAAATCTCAAATGTGCGCTGACCTTGACCCATGAAATGCCAACAGAAAATTCCCTTCAGCTTCTTGATCTCAAATTGTCTTTTTCGCTGACCATGTTCGCTGGCAACACCAACCTTGCGTATGCAAAGCCGTGGTGCCTTACACCTCGTCTCACAGTCAACTCGTCAAAAGGGGCTAACATCAAAAGGTGCTTCATGAATGGCCGAAGCAGGTCTTGCCACCATGCCGTTGACATGAGCTTCAATATACAGGCGGTCCGGCCTCAAGAAGCCGAGTTACCCAGAGACATTGCTATTCACTGTAGCTGAAAGCATCTGCAGAGCTCAGAAGTACGTAGGCTGCACAGCAGACGATGGGGCCCAAGAGAGTATGGTAAGGCGCAAGAATGTCGCGGCCATCCCGCTCAAACGCCATTTATCACATAGACTGAAGATCGGTCGGCACATGGGTGTGCATGTTGCTTTTTCGGCTCCGCACAAGCTGGTCTCACTCTTGCAGAAGAGCAGCCCTGTTGCGAGACGAGTAGTTAAACGTAAGATGAAGAATCATAACCAGTTCATGGACTGTGTTTGCGGGATTGTTTACAGAATTCCTCTGTAGTGTAGTGCCTGCTACGCCAGACAGACTGGCAGGCACTTCAACAAACGGCTTCTTGAGCAGGCAAATAACGTCCAAAATAAGAGGGATGGTTTCCTGGCTCTTCATTGTGATCAGTGCGGTTGCCGTCCTGAGTTCGATAACGCATCGGTTTTGTACCGGCACAAAGATGATCGGACCCACATTATTGTAAAGGTGGCTCAGATGAGGCAGGAGGCATGCTCCGGCGTGATCAAGCCGTCCATTTCACTGTATGATAAAGAGTTTGCATTTTTGAAGGTGTGGGATCGTGCATTCGATGACCCCTCCTGTTTTTGCACTCGCCATGTTCCAACACCAGCTTGTTTATTCTGTTTTCGCTTCATTTCGCACGTGCCTTCCTTTTCTATTAGTCACTGTAAACACTGCCTCTCTCTCTCTCTCTCTCTCTCTCTATATATATATATATATATATATATATATATATATATATATATATATATATATATATATATAATTCGTTTCAGAAAAAAGCTCAGTTGAATGTTAGCGCTTGTTCGTGTGCATTCCTGTCCTAGATTTGAAACAATCATGACCTGATTTTTAGTGCTTCTGAGATCAAGGTGCTGCCCGAATTACCATGTGCGACTGCACAAAAGTAGCCTATAATGACCACTTTCATCTTGCTGATTGCAATGGATAAACAATTACTGAACATTTATAACTACACTGCTTTAAGATATACAGCACAGATCACTTGTAACATAACCGCTTACAGTGCAGGACCAGATGTAATGCACTCTCTTCTGACTACCGCTTACCCTCCAATGAAACTTGCAGGTTTATGCATATACCACTTACTGTTCAGTACCCTAGGGTGAAAGACCGAGTTTAACGCAGCTGCCAAAATATCCCCCCTCCCCACCCCACTAAGGTGGCGAGCATGCTTCATAAAAATGGAATTCTAGCCCGAGAGAGAGCAGCAAGAGCAGACTAAAAGAGAACTCTGTGCCAGCAGCGTGACATAGGTTCTCGAGGTCAGGACAGGCTGCAGTTGCCAAGGTGATGGAGACGCCTTTGCGGTTTCTTGGCTCAGCCTACTTCTGGGCCGCACATGCTTCGCATAGACTATGCATAAGTCAAACGTTTTAGATACATACCCGCTTTAAATGTACTAATGGTAAAAAGGTAACTGCAATGAATACCTCGCCGAGTCTGCATTTTCTGATTTTCTGACTGCCTTAAGCTGCCATGGTTCGCTTTATGCGGTTAGTGCTTATGTAAGAGTTAGTGCATAGCCTTCGCACCATGACAACATTTTGTGCCATAAAAATGAAGTGTGCCACTGAACTTGCCAACGCTATAATGCGCCGTGAAAGGTCTTCCATATTTTCTGAAAGTGCAGCGTTCGGTTGATTAATGATTGCGACATTTGCACGATTGCGGCCACACCTTTGCGGGTAAGCATCAAGAATAAATGAAGGCGAGACGACATCCGCTGACAAGTGTGCCAGAATGATCGCTCACAGCCCTATGAACGGCTTAACATGTTTTCTATGAACGCCTAGCAAACTTCAGTAATGCCTTAGTATGTTCATATTTACTACACGGATAGGCCTTCATGTAATTTATCAGCATGTCCATTTGTATTAGTCTAGTATTTTTAATGTAATGAATTTCATTGTTTAAAACATAAAAGAACAATACTGTTGGCGAATAAAAATTTAGAGTAAAAAAAAAGAACCCTCTCAATCTTGTTCAAAATTATTCGGATTGATCTGGACTGCAGTATGGTATTCTGGAAAAACACATTGCATCATTTTTATAGGAACAAAATTACAAATTTTCAAACACTGTGTTTTCAGAATGTTGTCGCTATTGTGTCAGTACATCTCTTGTTACAAGAAAATACAATAGCCTGCCTTTTCTTTTCTGAGGCTTACGAAATAGCAATAATGAGGAATTTTCGGTCATTGTAAAGTTTTCTACAAAGAAAACAACCGTTTGAATGAACTGCATTTGGGTAGTTTGCAACATCAATGCTGTACTCGTAGACGGGCAGTGCACCATTAATCCCTCGGCATTTATTATTTTTTCAATGGAATACTTATATAAAGCCAACAAAGCTTCACGAAAAGCCGTGAGCTGAGGCTTGCTTTCTGACACTGTGTATTATAAATAAAGAAATATCAAACAGCAACAGTGCCGACCGGCGAGCACGCAACCTGAGGACCATCGCCATGCATATTTTCTCCGGCATTACCAATTTGCAGCACAGATTGTTGGGATGTAGATTGCCTAGGTTACACGATACATTTTACGTCGCCCATCACTGTCCGACCCACTCTCTAGACGCACACCGCACGGATCGTGTGGCGGATCGAGTGGACCGTGCCTTAGTGTAAATAGAGTAGCGTGTGTTGCGCGGGCGGATGCAATGCACAGTGGTTCAATACAGTCAGCTATTAAAGTGATCGCACAAATGCAAGGCATGCCGAAGAACCTTGAGCTGATCCATGGACCTGCCAATGAGATCGAGTGCTTCCGGTGATAAAAGTAGTGGTGAAAACTCATACCCCTGTGGAAAGCATTCAATCATGGCATGTTTGCCAATGCAGACCATAGCAATGAAAACAGAATGTGTTTTGTCCATCGCGAAAACTACTGCCACCGAGCTTCACGTAATCGACACGCTTTAACTCTGTTGATCGTATAGGGTTTTAAAATATACAATTGTGGGCCAACAAAACCAAAACTCCTGGGAACTGTTTTCTAGAAGTTCGTTTCCTTTCCTGAAGAGACCTTGCTTTTTATACAAGACTTTCACGTCTGGCTCAGCACGACATAAAAGAGACGGCTCGAAAGAATGCATTAATTTGCATCCAAATATAAATTCCCTGGCAGCCAAGCAGGTGACAGAAAAGGAGGGCATGACTGGAGAGGCTGCCTTTCGACTGAGGGATATCGAACACAGAAGTGAAGTCGCATGCTCAAATGCAGTTCATTCAAACGGTCAGTTTCTTTACAGGACACCTTCCACTCACCGAAAATACTGAAAATGTCTCAATGTTATTTTGCAAGCACCAGAAAAGACAAAAGCGGGTTATGGTATTTTCTTGTAACAAGAGATGTACTTTATAAGGCAGTGAACCGCTCTGAAAACACAGTGTTTGAAAATTTGTAATTTTGTTCTGATAAAAATGATGCAACATGTTTTTCCAGAATTTAATTCTGCAGTCCTCTGAGATCACTCCATATGATTTTGAACAAGATTGAGAGTTTTTTTTTATTATATATATATTTTTCGACCAACAGCTTTTTTATGTTTTGAGCAAAGAAATGCATTACTTTAAGAAATACTAAACAAATACACATACAAATGCATTTGCTAATTATTCACAAAAAGGCCTATCCATGTTGTAAGTATGAACAAGCTATGACATTCACAGGAGCAGCAACTGCGTCCCGAAATCAACTAAGTTTCAAAAACGCCACGTTTCTAGAGAATTTTCTAAGAATACGTAAGTTGCTGTTACTATGGTCGCGAATATACAAAAACTATCTCTTTGGAAAATGGTTGTCGTCACCCGGCGATACTTGTTGATTTTTCCTTTGTTAAAAAAAAATTTTTCTTTGAAAACAAATTGTGATTTCACGCTATTCAGTCGTATGGGCTTGATATACAAGAAAATCAGTAACTTCAAAGTTTTATTCTTTCGTGAAATCAAGAAGCGGGAAGTGGCTGCTTAAAGAGCCAGTAAACAGGCTCATACATTTTTTTTTGCACCCCCCCAAACAAGCTTGCCAATTCCTACAGTAGACCACGGCGATATCATTTTCCAAATATTACAGCGCGGCACGCCGCCCAGACTCTTCATTCTGAAAAACAATTCCCGCGCCTCTTTCCTTCTGACCAATCCCCCCTCGTACGCGCAGTGACACAAACTTGGCCATGGGCAACGATTTTTGGACCTTGGAGTTGTTTCTGGCCCTCTGCTTAAAAAAAATGTGCATTGGCAGCACATGGTTTTCAGTTCGTTTTGTTAGTACGTTATTTGTATATAACATATATACGCTGTGATAAACAGAGGTGAAATATAACAATAGCATCGCTTACATGCCCAAAATTCCCCTAACAACGAATGGCATCGCTTATTGCATGCTGGTCTGACAATGAATTGGCATCAAAATAAGTCAAGCATCCACATTCACTGAAACCAAAAAAAAGAAGGCAGTCAAGTCTCAACGTTTACAGAAACCAAAAAAAGAGGGGATGAGCATGTACTATCCGCGTCAAATGAAACCCGAACAGAGGCAAGCATTCGCAGTGGTATAGTGCGTGCCGTCCAGTTGTCACCGTGGACAGGGCGGGCATACATGCGTGCGCCTGTCCACGGTAATAAATGGATGGCACGCACTATACCACTGCGAATGCTTGCCGCTGTTCAGGTTTCGTTTGACGCGGATAGTACATTTATAGTGAATCCACATGACAGACTAAATTATATTCTGCAATGGATCATGCACAACGTGATGATGATAGCAATAATGGATGTGAACAGCACCATAGACATGGTGATCTTTGGGGATTCTTGTTGAGTGGATAGAGGGTACGCTACCTTCATGTTAAAGAAGAAATTTTCAGTGCTGGTGCTGCAGGTCGGTCCAGACTTCGATGAGTGAACTTTGCAGAACCCTGCTGGCTGGGGCTGGCCCACTTTGCAATGATAGGAATGAACATCAGCAATCTGTGGTTGCAGTTCCTTTAGGCCCATGGTTTAGCCCAGCAAACCTTGGCTCCAGGAGACTGCACAGACAGAGATAACTTTTATCAACTGGAACTCTATTCACAAAAACATTATTCGTGTTTTCAGTTTCACTTTTCTTGGAATGTGCATACCAGTACAATTGCTTTCCTATTTGTGCAAGCTAAAATAAAGTAGAGATATGGGTGCAGTTATGATGTTGCACAACTGCAGTGATGTGATCGGCCGAAGCCGATTCAGCGCAGCTTTTGGAGCAGCTGATACCTCGTTCTGGAGCACCAGATCAGTCTTTTGAAGCAGTTGCCTCCCATACATTTTGGAGCACGAAAGTAGCTAAGCGGGAGCAGTTTTACCACATTTAACAAATAAACATATGTACGCATGCATGTAGTGGTGTATGCGTAGTTTCCCAAAAGGTGGAATTAACTCGCTACTCTTCGGTTTCATGCGGACAGCCCTAAACTTCTATATCTCCGTGTCACATAGGCCGCCCAATATTTCCTCCCGATACGCTACAGACAGCAAAAGCTTTCCATGCATATTCTTTTTGTTATTAAAAAAAGAAGTATATTGTGTTGATGTCTGTGCTTGTCGACAGAACCTAGACGCTTGAGCAGTGTGGCGAAGTACATGCTGTCGCACTTTATAGACAGAATCGTAAGAATTTTGGTTCATTGGTGGTTTATAACATGGAGTGTATAATAAATGATTGACAAATTGTGCTACAATTACAACGGTGCGCTCAACGAAATTTTCTGATGATGAAGGCTTGCTCTAAATGGAATTTTTGCGGAGTCGAGAAGCAGCACCGGTACAACGAGATAGCGCGCCACAACGTGGTTTCCCAACATGCCATTGTAGCAGCTGAAATCGCTGATAAATGATGGTCGTTATGTGGTATTAAAACTTGAGTGCCCCGTATGGAATCTTTCGGAGGTCAGCACAAGTAGCACTCCATCTTTTTTATAAAGTAACCTAGCTAGAAATTCCTATTACAAAATGTAATGCTTACTGTAATTTATGCAATCATATAATAGACTGCCATCTCACAAAAACTTGTGGTTGTACAGATTATTCGATTTTTTTCTGGTTCCATAACATTCAGACTTTTTACCTCATCTGACGATGTAATTTCATAGTATGAGTAGTTGGCACTCCTTGGTGCCAACTACCCCCTCCCCCTTCCTGGCCGGTGAACTGAATATGTATATTTTATGATTGAATAGAATCTAGACATGTAATCGGGCGCTGAAATAAATCTTGCGTATGTGAACCTGCATTCTTAATTAAGACAAATATTTATACTCTATACGTGGCAACTTTAGCTTCCACTTCACCCTCCTTGGCGTCGCTGTTTGTGTCAGTACATCCAGCTCTCGTACAAGCTGCCAGCTTACAATATTTCGCGAGCCTCCATCAATTTACGAGACACTGTGTGCATGGCTTTGCAGCTGAGCAAAATGGTCGCAACTGGCGGCAAGTGCAAGTTACAGCTCATCACCATTAGCCCAACGAATAACATTCTGTGTGGAGTACGCAGCTGGTGGCCCTGGGAGATTTCTTATAACTACACAGCTCTCACCTGTCTGCTTCAATGGCCACTAAAATTAAGATGGTAACTTATGTAATTCGAGGGCCTGCCATAATTTTCTTTTCTCCGAAGGACTGCAAAAGTAATGTCTTGGCGCACGCTTGGCGCAAATTATGCGATTTCTGCCGAAATGTAGCAGGATGTAGCAGGTTCCACCTCTTGGCGCAGTTTGGCGCAATTGGCGCAGCAATCACATCACTGCAACTGCCCAGAGTAGGAACAATGGGTGTCAGCAGCAAATTCCGACTGCTTCCAGTAGTTCTTGCTCAACTGTAACTGTTTACAACCTTGTCAATGCAAAGGTCATTACATGTTCCTAAGACGAATTGTATCATGCATGATGATAGACGAGCCCAGGAAATTCACAAGTATATAACAAAAGCCAAATTTTTCCATGATGAATTTTTACCAAACGAGAGAATATTCCGTGGTCCTTTTGTTAATGTCGCATTGCGCAATGTGACTGCATTTTTCCTGCTGTGCCTTCCTCACACAGGACTCGATCTAAGCACATGGTGGTATAGTCCTCCAAACAAACACCACATTGTAGTATTCGATCTTTCGAGATTAGCTACCAGTTAATGCCAGCATCCATGCACCACGCTAGGTTGGTAAGCTTATCAATCAAATCTAAAGCAAATATTATTATGCAGCAGAACAGAACAATTAGTGTGGCAAATGAGACATGGCATGTGCAATCTTGCTACCCTTAATGCAAGAAATTATAGTGGTAGTTCTATCCGCTGATGTTAGCCAGAACTGTGATGTTTCAAAACACATCTGCAGATGTTTCATTAAATGTGTAACAGCTGAACTGATGCTTTTTGTAAAGCTACTAGAAGCAAACTTAAGTCAATTTTATTTCAACAATGGTTCCAGCTAGTTGGTACTCCACACTCAATCATAATAAGTGCAAGAACTTATAGATGAGAGATCGCAACAACCACGAGTGAGCATTAAATGGTGCTTCAAAAACCAGCGCAAAGCAGACAAAGGACAAGAACAGGAGCAAATACAAGCACTGACTTCCAACTGAGGAGTTACTGAAAAATGCCCATGCACGTATGTCGGCATACTACATCACGTGAGGACGCAAACAGTCGCGTAAGAAGTTATACAGAAAAAACTTACCGGGCATGACAGAATGCATGCTAAACAAATGCACAACACGAACAAATGTCACGTCCAATGTTTTTCTGCTGAACTTGTTGACGCTTGTTTTGTCACTGTTTGCATGTGTTCACATTATGTAGAATGCCAACATATATACCTTTTTTTTTAATTCCGCAGTTGGAAGTGAGTGCTTGACTTTGTCCCTTTACTTGTTCTTTGTCTGCTCGATGCTGGATGTTGAAGACAGATTACCAACTAGCCCAATGTAACACCTGACCTTATTACATTGAGGTCTGTCCGCGACTGTTACTGTCTCTCTTTTGCATTTAGTAGCATTTCTGAGTCATTTTTATCTGTGTACAATTTTTACTTCTGCATTAGAGTTGAATGCTAACACTACATTACTCACATAGAGCTTGATTGGGCTTTTATGCTATCTTGCATATTGCTACACACAGATCAACAATACCAAAAATGAGAACTCTCACTTTGAAGACAACAGTATTTGATATACAAACCTATCGCAGCCATCCCAGATCCAGAGTGACAGCAGCAAGAAACCCTTCAGTAAAATAAAAATAACAGATTATCAAAACCAACTCTGCAGAAGTATCAACACAATCATGTAGCTTTCATGAAAAACAATTTTGCAAGTCAGTCGACAATGACTACATTGCCTTTTTATGTTGCGTAATTTTCGGGGGCCACCTGATGCAGTATTTTCATCGAAGCAACTTGCTGTGTCACAGGTGGAGTGACTAATCTTTTTTTTTTTGAGGCAACAATAAACAACTGCGTAACAACAAGCAAGTAAACAACCCGCGTACTGAGCAACTGCTACCGCACACGCGTTTGTAAGCACAGGCATCCAGTGCGTGTTAGATACACTACGCACTCATACCGGAACCGGGCACTGTGCATTCATAGAATACTGTCGCAAATGAAGGCACATTCACTGTATACACAGTGCAAGCAACTCAACAATAAGTTATACGAGTATCATAAGCGTACTTTCGATGACAGTCGAGACCGGTCTTAACAATTTGAACTGAGTGATGCTGAGCAGATTTTACGACTCCTCTCGATGCGGTAAATTAGTTAGATGATGGGGTTTAACGTCCCAAAACCACGATATGATTATGAGAGACGCCGTATGGAGGGCTCCGAAAATTTCGACCGCAGGGGGTTCTCTAATGTACACCTAAATACGAGCGCACGAGCCTCTAGGATTTCGCCTCAATCGAAATGCGGCCTTCGTGGTCGGGATTCAAACCCGCGACCTGCGGGTCAGCAGTCGAGCGCCGTGACTACTAGACCATCGTGTAGGTTCGATGCGGTAAATTTAAGTCGAGATTTGAGGTTGGTGGTTAGCTTCTGCACTAAGATGATTTTAACTAAGCAAACTAGTCGAATTAGGCTTGGCGCGCTCGAGCTCGCCTCAATGAACCTGAATTGTTTGGCGTATCGTTGACCGCATAGCCACGCCGATTGGTGATCACGATCGAAAATTTAGGCGTACCCCCCCCCCCCCCCATACATCCAACCCCCGCCACCCCTAAATAAAACAAGCCGGCGATGCCGCTGGGCTGTCTCCAAGGCCGGCGTCATGAGGTTTACACACAGCCGCTACGACACAACGGTGTTAACATACTGAGTGATACCAGCATAAAGTGGTCCCAAACCGCTTTTCCAAATGCCCCCGCGTCATTTTATCCCTTCATCACTATCTCATAGACCGCTGGAAAAACATTATAGCCTGCGACGCTCGCTAAGAACAGATGACTTCCACACTGCGCTACGCCAACGACATAGTAAGAGTGGACTTACCTCACGTGGAAGTGTCCAACGAGCGCGCACTGAGAACCAAGCATCGTTGCATGAAGGCTTCTCGATGTATCCAAGCGCACACGAGAACACGAACACGGGACAACCTTCAACACCACAGCGTCGACGTTCGACGGTGTCACACACACACACACACACACACACACCACACAACAAATAGTTACCGAGAGTCCAGCAATGTAGCCATCCGACGTTACTCCTATTCGCTTGCGATGAGTCAATTTCGCCTCAAAGTGTTCTTGCGTCACTGTTGAGCGCAAATTACGGCATGTTTTCGATATAGTGACAGCATTTCGAAGAACAAACGACGAAATCCAGCGACCCAGCAGCGTGACACAGAGAGCAGCTTGCAACGGCATTACAGATTGCAGCGGATTGGATTGTCTTCGGTTGGATTTGTCGGCTTCGCCCGCTGTAATTATCTACCACTAGCGGGCATTAAAAACAATGCAGCGGCCTTTACAAAAATAAACGTAATAGATACATGCGCACATATAGTCTGAAAAACATTTACACACACTATTCTTGCGGCGGAGCGCAAGAATAGTGTGCATCACAGAGGCTATATATATATTTTTTGGATTCAATCACGGAGGCCATATATTTCTGGTTAGAAATAGTCTCAGAAATTGTATTTTTTTTTTTTTGACAACGCAGGTTGTAAATTCTGTAAAAGGGTTTTCCGAGGCGCCTAGAAGCTCTAACAGAGCCAGCTTAGGATGATTGGTGCTCGTAAGAAGCGCGTGAATGGTGAATAAAAACGTATGATGGTCGCGTAAGCGGCGTAAGCTCCGCATCTGGCATTTGTGAAACACGTTGTAATGCACGCCGTGCAGGGTGGTTCACATGAACTCGCTGTAGTAGAAACGATACTATTTAGAAATTTACCTTCGTTCTTCAGGTGCCCCCGGTAGCGGCATGCCACGAGCTCGATTCACTGCTCTCGGCCAAACATTCGCGGGAGCTGTTGCTGCTTCGACGCATTTCAACTTCGGAAGAAAACATAGATTCGTTCTTATCGCGAGAAAATATCAACTACGAGCGCAATCGTAGGTAAAGTTAGGATGCGTCGGCGTTTAACTATGTTTCGGCTCTTCGGCTGACGCGGCACGTCGAACGGGATGCAGTTGAGGCAGTTTGAGTTACAAAAACGCACGATCGCAGTTTCTCGATCGTCGTATTCGATTGGCACGAAGCCTGCATGCGCACTACGGATCGACACGGCATATCGTGCATCGCGCCACTGCCAACGTATAACAAAGATCTGATTGTTATTTACACTATAGTTGGTCTTTAAAACGCATCGGATAAATTTTGGCGGCGTGTCACGGTGCTGCTGGAGCTTATTGCGTGACCGTGACAGCTAGCTGCACCTCCTGCTTGAGCTGCTGGGCAGTTTCATCTGCCGTACGGGCAGACAGTTAAGCCAGGCGAAGCCACAGTCAGCCCTCCTTGACCGAGCTCATGACCACGGGCAGCGATCCTGACCGTGTCAAAGGCTACGGCCAGCCAACCTGACCGGACTGCATTACCCCGGGCAGCCACCCTGCCCGTGACGAGATGCTACCGTCAGCCATCGTTGACTGTGCTGCACGACCACGGGCAGGGATCCTAATTGATCCTGACTGCGAAGGTCCTCTAATTGTGACTCAGTCAAAGATTCCTGACCGACGTGCAGGGATTCCTGGGTGTCAGTCAGGAGTGCCCTGACGGATTTTTCGACTGGGGAGAGACGCGGGTTCGAACCATAGTTGCGGCGATCGCCGTTCGATGGAGGTGAAATGCTATGCGCCCGCGTACTAATTTCGGAGCTCCGGCTGGTCGAGATTAACCGGAGCGCTCCACTATGGCGTCTCTCGTAGCGAATTGAGACGCTTCGGGGCGTTATTATAAACCGATTCCGATTACTTCCAGCGGTGTTATACGTAGGATTCGATGATTCCATTCGAAGAGTGAAGCAAATTTTTAGGACAATGACGTATTACCTGTTCCCTAAGTGCTAAGAATCAGCACCCATAGTCGGTGTAACATTGCCGTTGCGGAGGTTGGTTATTTACGCCGTTGTTCGCCGTTCACTCAGAAAACACAAAATTGCTAAAAGATACTTACCTACCTGTCCGCCTCAACCACGTCCATAACGAAACGCAGAAAAACTGCTTCGCGATGCATTTTTTTCTTTGCTGACGACGAATCCTTCTGCCAGAACCGCCACCGCACGTGCGAAAGTGAATGTCGCCTGCTACATGGACCTCAATGGGCTGTTTCGCGCGTTCTCCGCTAGGTGGCGTATCGGCTCAAATTATTCGCGAATACCAAGACATAAGTCACAATCATTACAAAGTATTGGAGTTGCATGAACTCCACAAAGCAGTTAAAAGGTGTTCATAAATTTAGCAAGGTGCATGTTTGGGCTAGTTGGTACTCCAATAAACCTGCTGTAGCGCTAAGTTGCTAACTCAAGGGACGGGGGACAAAGAACGGCGACACACACAAGCGCTAACGTCCAACTAAATTTTTATGGTATCGACACATAATTTATAAAGGTAACCGCACACATGCGCCGCTTCACAACCACAAAGCCACGACACCACAAAGTGATAAGATTCAGCTATTAATAAATACAACAGCGGTACGTAAAAAAATATATATACAAAAAGTTGTTACATAAGTTGTCACTACCTAGTGGTATTCCTAAAAAAACACAATTCTTTCTTTGATAGAGTGACAGAGGGCACGCTTATACAATCGCTATCATACCTGGCCGTTTCAGCTGCTCCTACTACCATATAAACGCGTGTAAGGGCCGCACCCGTGTGTGGGCCGCACCCCGTTTTTCTGAAGTACATATTCGAAAAAAAAAAAAAACGCGTAAGGGCCGCACCCACATTTTCGTTGACCCACGCGTATTCAAAATGCGCGCGCGCATGTGATCTTTTAAACATTGTCAATAGATGGCGCGAAAAAACGCAACCATCATCATCATTAATATAGTTTACAGCGGCAGCGGTACAGTACTACAGTGTAACGGTACGTCACTAGTACCGTAAAAACCCGCGTATAGTGCGGGGTTTTTTTTCCCCGATTTCACGATGCCAAATTTCTGCCCCGTGCTATATGCGAATCCCAAAAATTTTCAGCCGGAATTCGCAGTTTCGGTTTCGGCATTGTGCGGCGCTATCATCATCAGGCTTAGGCAACAGTACATTTGCCGCACTTGACGACGGCCACGATTTTACGCTGTGCACGGACCGCGAAATCAATATTCGGTTGCCTTTAAAAGAAAGGTGATCTCTGCTGCCGAAACCATCGTCAACTGTGCCGCGGAGCGACGGTTTGGCGTGAACGAGCTAAGCATTCGCGGTTGGAAGAAACGGAAGGAAGCCCTCGTTGTGTGCAACGGCCAAAGAAGTTTGCGGGGGCCGAAAAATGGAGCATTTTCAGCCGTTGAACGGGAATTGAGAGACGTCGTTCGGTAGCAACGGAGCACCGCTGGGATTCCCATCGATACTTTTGCGCGACGCGTGCCGATGTCGCCTCCGTGAAGCGACAGCTGCGCGACTCCCGCGCCGAGCTCGTCGTCATCCCGGGAGGGATGGCATCTCAGCTGCAGCCGGTATGCCGAAATGATGACTGTTTGTGGGAGGACGATGCTCTGCAACACGCCATCTCGGACTCAGAGTCTGAGGACTCGTTGAGCATGCGTTGAGCGACGACGATTAGGCACATATGCCGTATGCTGCAATAAACGTTCTTCGTTCGGTAGCTGGCACGTTCTCTCTCTAATTTTTTTTTTTGCTTAAAAAAAATTGCACGTCGCGTGTATGGGCCGCACCCTGAAAATTGGCCCTCGTTTCTTGAAAAAAAGTGCGGCCCTTACACGCGTTTATACGGTATTTCCCGTGTCTTTTGTTCGGCATGAGTGAACAGCAATGCATATTTTTCAAATTCCAGCGCACAACCGCAGCTTCGGCAATGCGTAGCCACGTGACCTTGCAAACTCCCCTGGATATTGTATGAATGCTCCCTGAAGCGGTCGTTTAAGCAGCGCCCGGTCTGTCCGACATATCTGCTGCCACATGTTAAAGGAAATGAATAAACAACATCTTCTCTACAGTCTGCAAAACGTATTCGATTCTTCGTGGAACACGTGTGCTTTTCTTTGGCCATTGGGCAAGTCATTTTGCAAAGGATTGATCATTTCTTGGGTGCAGACATGACAACTTTGACATTTGCGTTTTGCCCCACCTTCTTTAAAGGCGCCATGACATGGTCACCCAACAATGTGCGGTTTTCGGCGAAAAACGTAGGTAGAGGGCCAATTATGCCTGCACACGCACGTAAACTGGACTGTAAAAGAGTATTTCAGTGCAAAATAAGCCGTAGAAGTCATCGGCTATAAACTCCGCCCTCCGCCGGCGACCGCCATCTTGCCGTGGTATGCATGACGTCACTACAGGCGCAGAGCAGTGCCGTCGTCTGCTACCAAACAGCCACCTACCGCACGCGGTCAGTGTGTTGCGAGTGTTGCTTGTCGCGTGGTCTGCACGTGGTTAGTGGGTTTCGAGCGGTGCTGTGTGTTGGCGTGGTACCGGTACCATCTCCATGTCGTCGACACCATCTCGCGATTCGGGCAGTGAATCACCGAGCAGCAGGAGCAGCGACGTCGTATACGATATGCATTTTGATTTCGACCCCATCGCCACCAACTCAATCGACGAGGAAAGCGTGGAAGACGCGGCCAACCCAGTCGACAATGACCTCGGCGTTGTGGCAAACGTTGCTGATGGCCCTCCGCACTGCTAGCAGCCTCATTTCAATATTTCAAGCATGCATGGTTGAAAAGTGAGCCGTTCCTGGGATACGAGTGTCTGTCGACGCTGCATCCGCGAGCAAGTGTTACCTCGCGCAATGGAATTAGTGAAGCTTGTAGATTTTTCTTTGCTAGAATACGTGCATGCACGACTTTCCATGCTGAACATAATACGTTTTCGTAGCAATGCTGCACGTTAGCGCCGTTCTTTTTCCATCTGTTGCTGCGTGCGGCAAATCTAAACATACGCCGGCGCGCGCGGCACGTCTCTGCGGCGCTAGGGTTGCTTTTCAAAAGCCCCGCGACACTTAGCTTGGAGTATGGGACGGTGCGAGAACACACTCGGCACCGCGTCCGGCCGCAGCCTCGGCTTTTTCGCTGGAATACTGAACTCGCTGAGAAGGCGCAGGTCGTCATTATAGCTGTCTGGCAAGAAGTACGCTGAGCACAAAAGAGAATGGTCAGTGGCGCACCAGTCCTTTATGCGAACGTTCAGCTCCCAAGCTTTGCGCTTGGCGAGCTCCTTCGGGAACCTGAAGAACGACACTGTACTCTCCCGGCTCCGTACGTTCTGGCACCCCATAGCGCTACATGGGCGACGCAGTGGCATTGTTTCAACGGCTGCATCATTTAGTTCGAATGGAAAGTTGAACAAAGCTGAGACAGCTCGATTGCCCACGCAGCTGACCATGAAACAAAATCGTCCTCCGGTATGCAGACACTCACACAGCGATCCCCTCGCTACGTCACAGCTAGCGAGCGCACCAGTGTTGCCCGACTCTCAAGCCGCTTGCTCGTTTATAAAGAAAATTGAATTATAAATCAATGACTCGACCAAATGCGCTGAAATTTCGCGAGCTCGTCTGTGAACGTACACGGATTAACCCACACACCACAGATTATGGTCGAAATTTGGGTGTCATGACCCCATTTAAATTATGGGAGATACGATGGATATATGGAATGACAGCAAACCTTTGGTTTTGACTTGGCTCTTGCCTACCGACACCTCTTTCTTTCCCTTGCTTGCAATCCAAGACTTCTGCCACCGCTACAATTATTTCTTGTGGGTATCCAGCAGCATCAAGCCTCTCAATTTGCAAGCGGAAACTTTCATCGATCCGATGCGCGAAAGTTTTCTTCAACGCGCGTCCAAGACATGACTCAACGATAGCCCTTTTGACTAAATTTGTGTGCGCAGGAGCGACTTCAAACCCCTAGGTTCGTACATCCAGCAAACTTCATCTGAAAACCTAATCCTCAAACCTACAAGTTGCCACAAAATAATGAGATCAAGCTTCTAGATTTGAGGATTGACAATTGACAATGCAGTTTCAGAAAACATTTGCAGGTGAAACAAGTAAATAGGCACACATAAAAACGAAATACCTTCATCAAATAATGACGGAGGCTCTGTTTCGTCAGCAGTTTGCTGAACTGCAGGAGCCTGGTTGGCCACAGTCTGTGGGAATTCCACAGCATCTGTCTGGGAGCCAATTGATGTGCTGGCAGTGGCTCCAGAGTCCCTCTTGAGCCCTTCAGCACGAGCGATCTCTGCGTTTAGTTTCATTAATGCACAGTTGAGATGAATATTAACAGAAGGCTGCTATCCACTTCAGTTTTCACAAGCACATGAGGAAAATGTCGCATATAAAGGGCCCCTCCTCACCAGGTGGCACAAGAAATTTTAGTTGGACATTGGAAGTTGTTGCGCACCCAATAAAGAGGTTTATGCCGCAAGAATTTTTCTAATTCGTTTGTTAGAAGCTGAGAAAACCGTGTTTTCAAGCGGCATGAAGCCATGATGCGAGGAGGTGAGCTTTAAACTTTGCCGCTCGCCCCGTGTAGCCTTCGCAAGCCAAATCGCTTGCCTGCCCTCTTCGGCACAAGAGCAGGAGGATCACATGACACATATACATGAACATGTCTCCCTCAATGTTTCGCATTCACCAGGCTGCCAGCATGGTCCCATGCTGAACCGCCTTTTCGTCTTCCGAATACGGCAGCCCCACAACAGAAGTGAGCGCACATGCATGATCATGGCTGCATTGGCACCATATTTACACGACTGTCGACTCGAATGTAGGACAACCCCCCCCCCCCTAAAAGCGTTCAGCAAAAAAAAGAGCTCTAGTTTTGGTTTTGATTGTAAGTGGACCCCGCAACTTCAGAATTTAATAAAATGGGTCGACCTACAATCGTGTAAGTAGGGTAACAACATCATCAACAACTCACATGTCGCTTTAGAGGCACCCAAGTTCTTTAACACAACTAAGCAGCATCCACATCGTCCACATGCCAACAGATGAAATAAAGAGCGCCATCCACATAAAGAGTCTAACGGAGGTGGGACTTCTATGCTGTCACATGATAGCCACAGCGGCTTGATGCCTGTCAGTGTGGCCGCACCGCCATACTACAGGAGACATTTACTTTGCCACTGCTTTTATTTGACTGTTGACACCAGTGGTGCATGCCAGGAGATGCGAATTTGTATGCTGCGGTAAGCGCATACTACCCATTGGTGTGCAAATTTATCCCATTCCCAGGAGCTTCGTATTAACAAGGTTTCATGGTGCACGCCGATAAGCCACTGAGAAATGTGTCATCTACTCACCAATGTTATCTAGCAGCGCATCTGTCAATCGCTTATTTTGCTGCCTAGCTGCTTTCAGGTCCTTCTTCAGCTTTTTTACTTCCTGGACCAAGTTTTCATGCTCGTCCTCTTGTGGCTCTTGGGGCTGAAAATTGAAACAAAGCAACAGATCGCACACCATAATGTAATGAATAGTTTACATTTGAAAGCATAATCAGGTTCAAAACACATCCTTTAAATGCTATACATACCTTGTTCTGGTCCAAAATGCGCTCATGAAGCGCTTCGGTCGCTGCCATATTTTGCTTCCTCGCTTCTTTTTTTGTCTGCTCCATCTACACAGAAAGGATAAAAAGCGAGTAGGGATGAAATACTACCTTTCCGATAACATTAATTCTAAGTAACAGATCAAAAACCCAAGGAAAGAATAGGGGAGTTATTTGTAGTATATATAGTGTAAAATCTGAAGAAAGTAAAGTGGACGAAAAGATAGCTTGCCGCTGGCAGGGACCGAACATGTGACCTTCGGATTACACGCCTGATGCTCGTACCACTTAGCTACAGCGGCAGCCATCCTCCCGTCCACTTTATGGGGTATTTATGTGCACCTAAGCCTGGGAGTGTTAGCCAGCGCCGCAAGCAGCCATGGCGGCAAGTGTGGAACACCCTTTTTACCTTTCATTACCTTTCGGATAAGAGCTTAAAGGCTCAATCCTAGGAACAATATTTACCATCCAACTTCCTTGCAGTAGGTACAAAATGTCTAGCATTTCAATAAAAAAAAGCACTCTATGACAATCAGTGAAATCAAATACAGTAAAAGCTGGTTAATTCAAACTCAAAGGGGACTATAAAATTGTTCAAATTAAGCCGAGTTCAGATCAGCGGGCAGGGACTAGAATGAACAGACAACACGCCACATGCCCACAGCTGCTGTTCTCACACTTCAAGTGCAATTCACTAGCTGCACAATGCACTCCTACGCTGTCCCAAAGAAGATCGAAGTCATTGAGCGGCGTCGCACATCGGGAAAGAATGTGAGCAGCACTTCTCGGCATTTCACGATAGACAGCAAAAGAATTCGATATGGGCATGGAATCAGTGTCCTATAAGACAGCAGTGACAGCAGTGACAACAGGCACTTACATAACCGACTTGCATGCACCAGAGAGCCTGTGATCTGTTCATCTTGTGAGTATCAGGAACGAAATCATCGACCTATATTGCAACGACTCAGAAGAATCTCTTCACTGGGTTCAGAGACATAATCCTTAACTGTTTCAAAATAAACACGCTTTCTTTGATTATGCAGCCACTGTAGCTTTGCTTTAAAGGAATACAGAACAAAATTTTGGCCGCCAGGATTTCTAGCCATATTGAAAGATTGGGGATTGAAATCGATGAACACAACCTTCATTTCAGGCAGAAATTAGAGGAAAATAATCAATTTAATGAGTTTGTCACAAACCGCCGCGTCTAGCCGGCCACGCCGTGAACTAGACGGCGTGGCATGAAACTTGCCGGAAACAGGCATCCCCCCCAATGCCAGCCGTCGCCCGCGTCTCTCAACCCGCTCAGCTCGCACCACATTTCCCAGAATCACTATGGAAGCGAACAATGCTACCGGTTGGAGTAAAGCATCAGCGTTTTTGTGGAAGAGAGAGAGTGGAATGAAAAGAGACGTGGAGAAAAGGAAGAGAAAGACAGGAGCACATGCACTCTGTATGACAGCAAAAGAATATGACGCCAGGGAGAATGTGACGTCATGGCTTGCTCTCGCAGGCAGCCGTCACACAGCCATGCGCTGACAATCCACCAAAAATACAGCCAACTGTTTAAAAATGCATGAAATAAACTCTATTCATCAGACCAGTGGAGTCTTCCGAGCAGAATTTCAATGTTTTTATCAGTTTTTCAAATTTTGTTCAGTATCCTTCCAAGAGTATTTCATTGGCTGCCATCTTGCTTTTTGCTGTTTCAACCAGACAAGTGCCCATATCTAGATTAACGCAATATTTTATGAAGTGGTGTGGGCGCTTCCACAGTACTTTACGGTAAGTCAGTAATGCACCAACAGGTAGCTAATTGCAAAGTATGTCGTGCAACATTGAGTCCCACAGCACATGAGAGCTGCCCAATTCTTTTTAGTTGCTGGCAACACAATTTTTACTTCGATGGAATTTCAATAGAAAACTGAATAAGAAAAATTGCATGCACGCAGCTGGTGATTTAAAAATATAGCGGACAAGTCATCACTCCATCTTGAAATGAGCAGTGCTTTGGGAGACTTACCTTTCGTTTGCGAGAGGGTGGCTCTTCAGTAGGCACATTTATCATGGGAGGAAATGGCTCCCTCATTTTTTTTCAGCTTCGCATTTAAAGCTTCTGAGGTGTCTAAAACCAATTCAGCAGTATGGTATTAATGGTGATATATCTAACTCGTAAGCCACAGAATCAGCAATTTTACTATGCATGTTTATAGACATAGCAGGAATCCTCTATAAAGGCTTTAAGGTCCATGGACAGCATTAGTCCCAACAACAACAACAACAATCATTTTCTGGAATAGTTTGTAAATAAATTGCTGTAGTGTTTAATTTTTATACTTTGTTTCCATAAGACTAATGCACGTCTATTGAAGGTAATATCCAAATGCAAAATAAGTATGCTTTCGGAAATGAATTTTGTATTTCGGCAGAAATATAATGAAGCGGTCAAACTTATATGGCTTTCAACACAGCACGCAAGAACATGCAAGGGAAACATAAATCTGAAATAAACATTGCCTGAATAAATGCAATTTCACTAGCACCTTTGACAGTAGGGGCATAAATGGAGTGGGGGGGGGGGGGGGTCAAGCTATAGCCATGCTTAATGCTTTGCTCTATGCCTGCTTTGTACATTATGCATCTCCATTGGTACTACTTGTGCAGCACAACATCCTGGCACGTGCCCAGTTTCCCGACCTGTACAGCCTCGATTTTGCTTTGTTACCAAGAGGCTCATAATTTGAATAGCAACAAGAATACATTGTGAGGGAGCAGCAATGTTGAAAGCATAACTGCATCTATGGTCGTACCGCATCCTAGGCCCTTGTGCTCTAACTCAAGCATGAACGGAAGCTTGTAGCTAACGTGAGGTAGCAGTTGCGGTCAACAGCGTCGACAGCCACGCGCTCCGCTGCTCTAGGCAAGTATGATTCTATCCGTACGCACATGTGGAGTGATTTCAGGGGAAACTTGGTATGCTCAATAAATAGGCACTGCAAACGGTTAAAGTTACATAGTTATGACGGACATCAGCACAAATGCACATTTGCTTTACATAGACTCAAAGCCATAGCGCGCTAAGGAACCCAGATTACGTCGGGCAATACGATGCTTAATCCTGTCCTGTTAACTTGACATCAAGCAGAATAACAAAGTTTCATTGCAGTTAATCCACTCGGCAAGCGACAAAAATGTGTCACCAAGCTCCCTTGCAAAGCTCGTGCACATACTACGGCACATAGAGAGCTCCAAAATATCAGCAGCGTGCATAATTACTACACAGACTTGACTGCCAAGACAGAACGGTACGCTCGCCAAGCTCGCGACTCTAGGATATAGACGGCAGTTCAACTGTTAAGGCGTAAAAAAGCATGCAGTAAAAAACAATAAGCACCGGACAATTCTTACCTGCAAGGGCATGAACAAAACCCTCAGTTGTCCCATCCTCACTGCACCAGTGTGCTTGGACCTCTCTGGTTTTCAGAAAGTCGCTTTCATCTTCATGATTGAAAGACTTAATTTGCCGCACGGGTATCACCGCGCGGTAGTTATCACGATACCGCACGTACGCTAACATTTGGACAAAAACCAGGCCAACAAACACACCACACGCTCCATGCGGCTATGGCTACAACTTTGTCTGGTTATAATCATGATGTAGCGCGAAAAGACACAACGGACACAGAGAACCACAAACCACAGGCGCTGCGTCCGTTGTGTCTTTTCGCGCTACATCATGATTATAAGCAAACACCAACTAGCCCAAGAACAAGTCCTTCTGCAGAACTTTGTCTGGTGTTGGCCCGTGTTCGATGCTTGTGCTATGGCTTGTGTTTCCCCCGTGTTCAGTCAACGCTGGTTCAGTTCGTGTAGTTCGTGTGAGATCGGCGTAATTTCTATCTCAGTCAACATTAACTTTAGTTTTTTTTTCTCCTTTTTTTTCAAAGCAAACCGTCAGATCGTTTAACATTTCAATGTTGATCTAATACATGACTTTACAGATGACATCCCGCGTTATTCCGTTTTTTTTTTTTGCTAGTGCTGCATTCAGTAATTAACTGTTTTTTACTTCACTGCTCCGTATCCGATCTCGTATATGGATGCATGCATATGAAAGTGCTACAGAAGTTTACTTTCGTACTGCCCCCCTTACACAGTGCCTGACGGAGGCCTGTAAGGTATTTTTTAATGAAAATAAATAAATTAAAACATGCCTGATTTGTAACTTGACAGAGCGTAGACTTGAACGTGTTGAGAATTCATTTTCTTATTTTAACGCACTGTCCTCCGTCTTGTTACAGTGCGCTAAAGTAGGAAAATGCCAGATTCATGGCGACATGACTCTATGTCGGGCAAGCACACGTACGAGTTCATATTTTGAAAGTTCTTAAATCCATGAGCTCACGCGCAGTACATACATGTGTGTACACCTCCTCGCTGAAAATATCTAAAGCGCTGCTGTGAGATAACCTTGAAACGTGGGTAATTTAAACCGTGGTTTTCCTCTTTATTCACCTCAAAGCATTCTTGTCACATGCAAAAATTATCTTCAAACGAGCCGCGGCGGTGCTTTTCTGTGCGAACTTCGTCACACTCATTTCTTGTTGCTCTTTGCGGCACGCGCACGCATGACGAGGTTAGTGATGTATGTCATGCTTCAAAAAGACAAGGACGAAGTGTGTGTGTACTTTCTTCCCTTAAGCCTTGTCTTGTAGCGCCTACATCCAAGATGCAAGACGCACGCATGAACCTTCTCTAGCTCCCTAACCATCTCGATCTCTTGCACCCCCTGTCCTGCTAATTTCGCGCGGATCGTCAGAATGTACGACCCCTCGATACCCTCGATCAATATAATATTTGGAGCCGTTAACCCGGCATTCCGCTCACGCATAGATTTTTCCCGGCATTCCGCTCACGGATAGAAAAAAATACTGCGAGAACGTACGTGCACAGATATTCTTTGGTACCCCCATAGTCCGGGACTATGGTACATATACACAGCACAATACTCGTTTCAATGAAGAGTACCAAATTAAGCACCCGAACCACACGTACTACTGCATATATTGATGGCAGCGTGTAGCGCTCCCCGTTAACGATGCCAGCTTGCGACGTGACGAGGGCGCGCTGATAAGCACCATGCAGTGGTTGTGAGCGTGCGCCATTTTAATTTTGATATTGCGAAGACTGGCAAGGACTGCATGCTCCTGTCGTTTGTCACACTCTTAGTCAAGTCCCGTATAACGTCCGGTATATAAGCGGACATAAGCGGCACATTTTCATTTCAGCGCGAAGTACCGCACATAAAGCGGGCTTTCACGCGCCGTTATGCGTGACAATCTCGTTGCGACAGAATGGGCCCACTATAAACGGCCGTTAGCGGACGCAACGTATACATGCAGCCTCCTTGGCACGAAAAAAAAACTACAAAAAAACGCGGCGCCTCTGCGAGAAGGGAGGTCACCTGATGGCTCGTAGCATTCAGCGCATTCTCTCAGCCCTTCGCTTACTCGACTCTCTCCCTGCCGTGCGACGAACTCACGAACTGCGCGGCGGCCGCGGGGGCAAAGGCGCAAAGGTTTCGTTCCTCTGTTGGCGCAATCGGCGCAATCTCTCGTTGCCTATTCTTCCGAGACTTCCGTAGCCTTTGTTGGCGCGCTTCTCAGTTTCCGTGACGCAACGGCGCGAATTACTTCTGTGAGTTGCTGTTTGCTTCAAGATACACGCTTCTACCGGCGTGAAAAACGATCCGAGCGCAGCGTGCAACCACGAGAACTCGTCCGTGTGTGACGGAAACGTGAGATAGCCCACGGCGGGGTGCGCAAACTGCAGCCACGAAGCCACGTCCGTCTGGGTAAGTTGATTTCGATTCTATCGCTGTGCTGCTTAAAAGCATAGCACTGTTCCTAAACGGCTATCACAGTCAGCGTGGGGGCTCCTACATAAATACACAGGAACGGAGACGTCGTTCTTCTCAGCAGCCTCTGCGACAAACTTTGTGTGGAATCCAGGTTCTAAATCGTAATGTTGATCTCACGTTCATGAGAATTTACGTCGTCCTTTAACTGCGGCTATTAGTTAAATTTCCGCTGCAAGCATTTCTGCGGCCGATCGCGTGTGTCGGCATTGTGTTGCTATAGATTACATTAATTAGAAGCCAGTGTCGATCAAGCTAGCATTCGTGCTGGGCCCAATCTCGTAGTCGGGAGTGCCCCGTATGGCAGAAACTTTTCCTTCTTGAAATTGCCCCTCAGACCTGGAGGACAAAAGTGTTAATGCACCTTTCTGCGCATATTATAACCACCGACTATTTTCACCCGTTATCAACGGGTTAACAGTAAATTTTTCGGCTGTTTTAGAAAGTCATATGCATTTTGCTTCCCACTGCAAGTCCCCCCCTTAATTAACACACAATACTTCGCAGTGAAGACCTTTAAAACTAAAATTATGTCACAATTCTGCTGCGTTTAATTCTTGCTGTAGCAAACGAAGTATTTCAAAAAGGGTTTTTTAAAAAAATTCCTAACCAGGTGACAAATACTTTAAAAATGATTGTCGATACGCATATTGCAGAACAGACACATTTGTCAACACTGAATTTAAAGGGAACATATGTGCAACATACAAAGCGACCCTCATTGCTGTGACAACAAACACTATGTAAATTCCGGTAACAGATGGTGACACAACTTTCAGACATACATTAGTAGCACAAGTGGTCTACGAAAAGTTGTGATAATGGCCATTGTGGCCACGTCAGGGCTTAAAGTTTCCCTTCATTGAAGGGGGGGCCCTCATAGAGCGCACACACACGCACACAGCAGTGTAGTGATTTCTGATTACTTTTAATTTTGGTTGCATTAACTGTGGCATGTAAATAAAACTGTATTGAAGCATAAAAAGTGTCATATATTTCCACGTTTAGGCTCACTGCTGATATGAATGCATGTCGGTGCTTGTTTCTGGCATAACTGACTGATCAATTAATTCTGTTCGGTGTTGGAGCTCCATGAACTTACACCTGCCGCAAGTATGTAGTAGCGCCTAATTCGCGATAATGAGTCCAGAGGTGGCTTTAATGGGTTCTGGTCCGCGCACTGTGGTGCGATGTCCGTTCATTGTGGCGCACGCCCGCTTATTCAAACTCTGCTTAATTCGAACAATTTTGTAGTCCCCTTCGAATTTGAATTAACGAGCTTTTACTGTACTCTGATTGTTCTTCGGGAATTTATATACTGTGCCGATCTAGTCAATCACCTTAAATTTGGCATTTTGACAGGCTTTCTCAAAAATAACCCGGGATGGTAAGGGTTACAGATATGCAATCTTGAAGAAAATAACCAAGCTGCAATGCAAACCACCAATTTACTTACTGCATCGAGAACCTGAGGCACCAGAATGCTATGCTTCATTTCTACGCCTACTTACCTAAAAAAAGTAGGCAAAATGCATGCATCTGTGGTATTGCACCAGACTGTTAATGCCCAATGGAACGAATAAAAATTTACTATTAATTTAAAGAGACCAAAGGGACCTTCAAACTAATTCATAAACCATGTAGCTTAAAGCTTAGGTTCCTCGTGAAACAGTATGCTGTGCCAAAGCCGAACAGGACCGTGGCCCGTCATGTGCAGTGTCTCGAGGAAATGCCTGCAGCAGTATGACGATACCTGTTATCCTGTTTTGCTTGCGCCACATCAACTCAGCAATATTGATTAAATCATTATTAATAAAATTGGAGAGTTACTACTTCCCCGCGCAAGGCACCACTGCCAAAAAAAATAAAAAATCAACTCCAGCGCTTGTCGAATGGGTGCTGTTGTGCTGGCATTGACTAGCTGAGGGGGGAGCCGAGCCCCTCCTTAAAAAATAGAGAGGTTGCTGGCATGACTTAAGCTAATTGCTTCATGGCACATTGAAATAGCGTAAGCATCAGAGTGACCACAATTGCATACTAAGGGATGTTTAATCAGTCATTAGCATAATCAAACAATGTTTTAGTAAAGTGACATTTGTGCCTTTATTCCTTTCTGAAAAATGCAGGAATTGATCGATCTGGAAGCATTGCCATGTTGCAGCAAGCCAGTACATCTGGAGTGGTGGCACCAAATACAGAAGTGGAAGAGGTGCTGCATTTTCTGACAAGACCGCATGTGTATTTTCAGTCCGGCATTTTTTCTTTTTTTGCAGTGAATTTAGGACACTTGCTGGCCACTCAAAAGGCCACCAACATGTGGAAATGCCATGTTTGTATGTACAATATGCCACTCTAACTTTGCTTACCTCACACACTGCCAAAAGCATCACAGAGTATGCAGAAGAAAATGTGGAGGTCAGAATAATCTAATGCAACGCAGTAATGATGATCAATGCAATATTCAAGCCAGTGCTGCATATTTGAATGACTCTGATAAACGAGCTAAAGTGTATGAGATGTTGATGAGACTTTGCAGGCGTCCTAAAGGCCATCGCAGGTGCGCTATAACATGGTCATTGATGGTGTCGTTCCGAAGGTAGATGATATGTTTAGTTCTGTCGCTTGTGCTTTCAACTGTGAGCTCATAAAAAATGACGGTCTTCGGAAAAAGCTCTACCAAAATGCACAAATGTTTGCGCCACCTACTACAGTCAGTCTTTGTGGCGGGGCAAAATCCAGTATTATATCATAAAGCTTCTTGATCTCCTACAAATCCAGCTCAAATATCCCTGAAATGTTTTTTGATGTACTTATTACAGTTACAGGAGATGCTTTGGCTACTCGCTCATTGGCAGGATTGAAGTAGTTCAGCCCTCTGGCTTGCTGTTACTGTCGCACCTTCCTTTAGTCCACGGTAGAGTATGCACACTACATATGCCATAGAAGGTAGCATCACAGCACAGGTGAAAAAGCTTAGTAACTACAAGCCTCGTACAAAACCAAAAATTGTCTTAAGAGTCTGGGACAAACAGCGATCCATTGTTCACACCTTTACTCTTTTTATCCGTTACGAAAGAGATATAATATGATCCAATGCATGTTCTGCTGGAAGGCAGCTTGCCAAAAGGAATAGCTCCTTTTTTGTGTGTTGCTATCAGGGAAAAGGTATGGCTCACAGTGATGCTAATTAACATGGCCATCACTAACCTTTAGTTTCATTGTGTAGTGATAGTGGTGGTGGTTGTGATATTGCAGCATGCAGGGTTAGCCCGAGCTTACGTAACAGACAATGATTCCACCTGAGCATCTCGTAAATTGTAGGGTCTGTCACCATATGTTAAATAGCCCCGTGTCTCTTAGGAAGGTAATCAAAGTTCATTTGCAAGCTCCTTGTCATTGCCACAGGCCCTTGAGGAAAAGTGACATCTTCAAACGTCTGGTGCCAATGACCACCCCTTTGCTGGCTGGGAACCATTGCCTTTCTGGCTACGCCCCAACCAGGGCCGTAGCCAGAAAAAATTTCCGGCTGCGCCCCTGGTTGTGGGTGACAATATTGACATTGTCCATTAGCTAAAAATCGAGATAGATGCAAATGATAAAAAAGTTCGGTTCGAGTGGTGATCGAACCCAGAATTTCTGCATGGCATGCAGGTGTACTACCACAGAGCCACGCCAGTGTTTGAAAAAAAAAACCTATACGAGTATGTTGTAAAGAGCTTTTGCACGAGAAAAGCAGGAGCACGAAAGAAAACAAAGCATGAGACCAGTCCATAGTCTGCGCTTCTCTTGTGTTTTCTTTCTTTCACGTCCCTGGTTTTTTCGCGCAAATGCTCATCACAATGGATTACCAATTCACCCAACGCTCTGTTCATCGAATGTCATGTAATGTAAGAAGTCTCTTTGACACGTTATATTGCGTAGCAGAAACGTGTAAAATCTCATTAGGTGTCGAAGCATTAACGAGCGAGGGGTTAAAGGCCCAGTCATTACAAGGTAAGTCTCCCTTTCCGGAGCTGCACTGAGGTATGAGGCCAGAGCCACTTTTGTTTTTGTCGTTTGTTTCCTACGTCATTCCAGTTTTTTTTTCTGTTTTTTTTTTCACACTGAGCAACTGCATGTTTTCTGCAGTCATTAACGTTTTTTTTTCTCTTGTGGGTAGGGCCAACAGTGTGCAAAGCATGAACCTGACAGGCTGAGAGGGGCAAATTTGATCGCAGGTTTGATCACGACATAGGGTGCTGCTGCATGGTGACTTTAAATCGTGATTTGGCTAACATCCGAGCCAAACTCGATCTGTCTCGGCCCTGGTTGCGATCAAAAGTGTCCGTTCGACACTAGTGTTATTGCATAGTGTGATAGCAAGCTCGACGGCACGCAGAAGTTCAAGCCACTGCTGTGACAGCTGTGATGACGGTTGCAATGACACACAGTTTGTTGCTTTGTTGCTGCAACATTGCTCGATTTATTGTTCATGTGCCTGCGACGCACGAATAACGAATGGATACGGCATACAACCAGCCCGAGGGCCACCGTTCCAGTGTTTTATATAAAAAATCTAAACTACCAAGTACTGCATGATACTGGAACGTGCCAACGTGATGTCATACACGTACCACGCTTAATTCAGGATACGGTTGACGTTGGATGCATTTTCGTTAAAGTACTAACTTCTTTAGCGGGCATTAACTAATACTCCAGTTTCCATGACAGGTTCTTTTGGAGAACACAAGAGGCTTATGTTCAAAATCACGACAAATCTTTGGAAATATTACGTGCTCCTCCAACGACCTGCATATCCACCGTATAACAGCCGTCACCACGATTGCTCAAACTTCTTCGTGCCATTGAGCTTGCTTTCACATCGTGCAATAATACCGGTGCCGCACGGAATCTTTTGATTATGATCAGGGCCAACACACATTGAGTTTTAACTTGGACCAGTGGCGTAAATCATGGGGGGGTCAGGGGGGTCCTGACCCCCCCTGTGTTCAGAGTGGGGGGGGACACCCCATGTAAGTGTCCCCCCTGGAGACTTATCTTCCAAATGTCATATTTGAATTTCTTGACAGTCAAGGACAACGCACTCTCCTTAAAACAAACTCAGGAACTGAAGCACTGAACAGAAACTAAGTACTTCTAGCCGGTACACACGATGGCGAATACTTTTATGCGTTAGCACAAAAAGTGGTGCAATCTTTATTGCATGATTTAACCCGAATGACGCAGCTGCAAAAATGCTAGCGCCTGCCTACGAGTTGCTATTGGAAACTTCGCCATGCGATGTCGCTTACTGTTGGATACTCAGTGCTATTTTTTTTTGACCAGGCGCCAATGCTGATGCTTGTTTTATAATAATAATAATAATAATAATAATAATTATTATTATTATTATTATTATTATTATTATTATTACATGTGATTAATGCATAATTTTAATTTTATATGATTAAAAATAAAGCATATATATAAAAACAAGATGGCCGCCATAGCAAGACGTGCGTCCCCCCCTTGTGGTCTTTATGGGTTTACGCCACTGACTTGGACGCTAGCCAAATGGCGATTAAAAGTGGCCATGCAGCTGCACCTCAGACTATGTCGAGATCAAACCTGCGATCAAATGTGTCGTGTCAGCCTCGTTGGGTCCATGCTCTGCATTGCATTGTCCCTACCCGTGCAAGAAAAAGAAGAAAAAAAAGAATGATAATGACTGGAGGAAACATACAGCCGCTCAGCACGAAAAAGAAAAAAATAAAGAAAAAATATGACGCCAGGAAACGAACAAAACCAGCAAAAAGAAAAGTGGCTCCGCCCCGTAACTCAGTGCATGTCCAGAAAGGGAGACCCTTACAGAGTGAGTGCTCCGACATATTTAATAATAATCACCAACAATAGCATCTACAAAGTGAGCAGCTGCGTAGGTCAGCATGTTGGCATATGGATACGTAGCGAGGGGTTTAAAGGCTCAACTATTGCAAAGCGTTCACACATACTGGATAATCATCATCAGCAAAAACGCCAATTAAGTCAGCAGCTGTGTAGGTTCACGTGTTGCCTTACAGATGCATAGTGGGCACTTCCCTGATTTGCAAAAGAATTGTGGCTAGAAGGCATTCTACAACTGTACTTGCAGTAGGGACTCTAGGATAGTTTGAAATGGCCAACGTTATGCGCACAGAAGTTCCTCTCCTTGAGGCACGGCCAAGGTGTCCACTGAGAAGTGAAGCCATGCTAGTGATTGAAGAGGCAATATGAACGGGGCCTCATTATGGTATCTCGTTCTACTCTTGGAAGCGAAGCTCAAGCGACCTCCATGTTTTTCAAAGGACAGTAATATTTCATACATCTCTCAGTTCATTTACACAACATCTCGTGTTGAGGCTAGGTAAATAAATTGTCTGCATAGCCAGCCACCCAAGAGGGAGAGAGAAAAAGATTAGTTTTATTTCAGTGCTGGTGCAGAATGTCTGGGAATCAGGGTGGTTCGGAAAGGTTGTGGCCTATGACTGAGTTCTGTTTCAAGTACGGTCAGTTGTGTTGCAATGAACTTGTAGCGCCCACTGTTACCGCAAGGCACAGACGCTTAGATCAATGAGCTCAGCTGGCGTATTGGCGCTGGCAGCCAAAGACGAGAAAAATAAAAAGGAAGCTCGTGTTCGAGGCGCGAGCTCGGCATGAGCAGTTGCATTCAAGCAGTCGGCATCGCTGGTTGTGTTTTAACCGTGCGCTCTACTGCGACCCCGATATTTCTGACTAGCTCAAGGGCCGTTGTAAGGCAGGCAGGCAGGCAAAGAACTTTATTAGTATCCGGAGGCAGCGCTCGACCCCCCCTTAGGGGGTGACACCGGTGGGCCGCTCCCATGACGGGACGGGGAGGTTAAACTGCACGGCCATGTCGCAGGCCCTCTGGATGGCCCTAAGCTGGTCTCCTTTGTCGTGGCTTGTGAGGAGATAGTTCCAGTCCGCCTCCATAGAGGGAGACTCGCTGCTCTCGCGCAATGCAGGGCTTTGCCACAGCATGTGTTGTAGAGTACATTTGGGGTGACCACAGCGCGGGCACCCCGGATCTATGCCATCCATGTATTTCGAAGCTCCAATATAATATTTCAGCCATATTTTTCTCGTTTAATCAGCCACTTTTCATGGGTGTGGGTCTTTTTTGATAGTGCTTTAAGCATTGGTAAAGATGCCGGTTGACTAAATAATGAAACCAACAGACAGTGAAGCCAAGGAACGTATTGGTATTAGGTATTTAATACCCTATAAAGTGGGACGGGAAAGTGACCACTGCCATAGCTCAATTGGCTGAGCCTCAGACGTGTTACTTGAAGGTTGTAGGTTCGGTGTTTACTGATGGCAAAGTTGCTTTTTTGTCCTCTTTAATTCCTTTCCATTTAGGTTATAATTACTAAGCTACAGTTAAAAGACTACAAATAATGTACTTTCTTTGGCTGTGTTGTCTGTTGGTTCATTAGGTTTTTCATTAGTTGGCGTTTAACAAAAAAAAACGAGCCCTTTATCCATTCTCCTTCTTTCGTCTATTAATAGTGAGGGTCTTGTTATTGCAAGCTTGATTACCTTAGGTGGTGTGTGATGTTTTATTGGTCAGCTGCCAGTTTTCAAAAAAGATCACGTGCTGCATGACGCCTTAGAAGGGAGGAAGTTTGGGCATTTAGGTAGTTCATCGTACCTCAGATACCATAGCGCAATAAACGAACACGATACAAGACGAAGACAGGACTAGCGCTTACTTTTTGCCAAGGTTTTATTGCGGATTTCGAGCATATATAAACACGCATCTGAAAGGACATGAGGAAACAAGTCGCAGAAAGAAAGAAGGTAAATGTGCACGTGTCGTCTAAGCCAAACTATCAAGCTCTTAGATAAAAAAAACAACACATGGCATGCTGACACATTCCTTACCTGCTCTGGCTATCTCGGATGCTTCAACAGTCTTTTTTTATCTTGTCAGATTGAAAAAAGAATGACACTGTGGTATTGCATCACGTTTTATAGAATGGGAAGCGAGTTGTCTACCTATGGCAGTATTCCTGACTATTGTTGTGCTCGAGCAGACGCACGTTCAGGCATTGTCATCCGGCCTACATAATATTATGCCTTCCACATGAAAGTAGAATTTGGTAAACATCTCTTCTTGTGCACAGGATGCAAAGATTTGTATGGTTGAACCTTAGTTGAAATTATGCACTAGTAGCTGTGGTATCTGAAGTACATGACGCCAGATGACAAAAAAGAGTTCCACTCTCACCGTCGTGATTTCAAGCGGAACTCGCTAACAGTCCTAGGATTACACATAGAAATACCCAATAAAGTGGAGAAGAAAGCGACTGCCACCGTAGCCCTATTGGTAGAGCGTCCGATGTGCTACCTGAAGGTTGTAGGTTCAGTCACTACTAGCAGCAATGTTGCTTTTTTGTTCACTTTAGTTCCTTTCCATTTATGTCATAACTGTTACCCTATATAGTTGAGAGCCTACAAAGAATGGCCCCTTTGCCTTCCTTGGCTTCAGTGTCTGATGCTTTCATTGGGTTGCCTAATAAAGAAACAAGCCCTTGATCCACTGCCATTTTTTTGTTGACAATCGACACTCCAAGAGCATGCAGGGTGTATGGAACATTGTGCACATATGTCAAGCCAATTTTTTCCAGCTCTTATTGCAGGGCGTTCTGTGTGGGTAAACAGTCTATTTAGGTTTGGCACACCGTAAATCCCGAGCAAGTGCCTCCCTTCTTTTATTAGTAGACTGGAATTATGCACCAATGACCTGCCATATTCACTGTTTTTATTTGCCCGTTGACGGCGAATGGGCTTGGGTCATTTAATGAGTGCGTATTCAATAAAACATTTCATTAGAAGTATGTGTGTGCATTCTTTATTCTTAGCTGCTCTTCCACCACCACCTTGAATTTTGATCTGTGACCGAGCAAGGGCCTCCCCTCCAAATCTTGTCAGATTATCTTTCACCAAAGGGGGGACGCTTGCTCGGGATTCTACAGTAAATGCATATAGTGGCGTTGCTTGTTGTCGAGTGCAGTGGAACTGCTAAAGTCTTTTTTTGTTCTTCAAGTTTGCCAAATTTTTTTTTTAAAAAGTACAGCATTCACGTGGATCTATGCAAATGAGGATGATGTGCACATGTTGTGTTGCAGTTGCCTGTTAATGCCACAGTTTCAGCTGTTATTTTGGGCTGGTGTACGGGCCTTGGTCGTAGACATTAGTTCCATTCTTGTTAGTCATCGTGTGGTGTGTAGTGAGCCCTGTGCCTGGTAATGGCATATGTTGTACCTAGTTGGTCATGTTGGGCGAGTTTCAAATATATACTTTTTGGTTAGTTCTTTCCTGGGTCTACTTATTTGTGGCTCCATGTTCTGACGCATTGACAATACGTCGTTGTTGCGCGCATTTTGCACGTTGGAGGGGGGAGTGTTATTTGAAGCATGTTGTTTAAAGGAAATCCAATATCTTAACATCCTCTCCGCTTTCAGAGATAGTTTTTCCCTAGTTATTTGGGATACTGTGTATACTAGGAGGGAACATAGAACATATAGACCTGCTGTTTCCCTCCCAAGCATAGCACTGCAAGGAAATAAAAAGGTAGTAGGAACTAATGACAAAAATCTGGGGAAGTTAAAAGTCATTTTTTTTTAAATTTTCGTTCTAAGGGGACAAGCATTATTGAAAGGAAATTAATGGGAAAAACAAGATGCATGTGTCATTGTAACACGATTCCTCTCTTAATTTACAATGTGATGCAGTAAAATGTTTGCTGCTGCCCCCAGTAACCGCCGTAGTTCACTTAGCTGAGCATTCTTTCAAAAATCCACATTCCGATACGAGACTAGGAGCACTGCGACGACTATTCACAACATACACTTTTTGAATCGCCAATAAAAGCTTAACTGTTAACAATTTTTCTTACTTTGTTATCCTCGTAACATGAGTGCAGCAGGGATAGCTCCACAGGTGTGACTCGTCTTGTTGGCAGCTGATATGTTGATCTCAATTGTTTTCTTGTTACTTGTTCTTGTTTTAGTCAGAGTGCTGCATTCCATTTTCTAAATGCCCACTGCTGTTTCAACGCAGTGTTCTGGCTTTCACGTTTCTACCAAGTGTGCTCAAAATTTATTTTTTGCTTGTTTTATTACAGCAGCAAACACGTGCCGGAAAGGATGTGGGACATGCAGGAAAGGAGACTGGGACAGTCATGGGGCACTTTCTTGATCATCCCAATCTCGATTCTTTCCTCACATATACTCTGGCACAGTTTGCTGCAGATTTCTGTAACTGTTGTATTGCTGAACAGCTGTGCTGTATGTATTCAATTTTTTTAAATGGGTTTTATGTTATGCAATAAAAAAGATACACAAAAACTACTCAGACCCAATCCTCATTTTCTTTGACTATGATTTGAATACACTGGTTACATAGTCCTTTGAGGAGCCACTGACAATTGTTTAGTGGCCGGCAGACAGCGAACTGCCTGTGCTCTTCCAGGTTGTTAAATCGTTTCGTCATAATATTGCAGTGCATACAGACTGAGACACAAGGAAGGCAGATGAACACACACACTGTGTTACATTCAGTGTTCATGTGCCTTGCTTGTCTTGTCTAGATGCGCTACAACATTACTCAAAGACTTGATAACATATTGAAATTAAAAACAGCACGAGAAGAAGGAGACAAAAAAGGGGACACACACACACTGCCATGCTTGAGTGCTGTCGTGCTTTCAAAGCTTAGAATGCATCCACAACCTCCGGTCATTTAGGATTACACTGCAGAGAGTGTGGATGCATTCCACGCTTTGAAAGCATGACAGTGCTTAGCCGCTCCTGCAACAAAATTACATGAATAATAGTCGCAGCTGCAAACTAAGAAAAGCAGGATGACACATGCCTAAGCATGGTGTCGCTGCTGCTGACCAAAAAACAACACGGTTTCTTGATATGTATAGTTAGATGAGGTAGCAGTTGTAACGAGCGGATGAGAAGTGCACATGGCGGTCGAACATTTCTTTATTTTCTTGTGTACGTTAAATATGTTATGCTCTGCTGGAAATGAAGTCAGCTGTGAGTCAGCGCTCGTGTGTGTGCCCTCAGTCCTTGTCTTCTCGCACTGTTTTTTATTTCAATGTACATCAAAACCAACTAGCCCACTAACAAGCATTAAGAAACTAGATAACGACAAGCCCACATTCCAACACTAGTTCAGCGACTTAAATGCAACTTCTCCTTTTACTTGGAAGGTCACATATGTTTTGAAGGTGACATTAATTCATGACATTCACTAAATTTGATCTAAATCAACAGCTTACTTGAAGATCACTCAAAGGAAACGATTGCAGAGATGCTTTGAGGAGTGAATTAGGTGTGTTGCTGCTGCAACAGAACACCTTGAAGGTGAACATTGAGCAATAATGTATGTGGAAAGTATTTTAAGACTATTTCATTAATCAGCTCGTGCTTGTTGTTGCAATACATTCTTTGACTCAAGTAGTAAATCTGTTCTTTCATTGAGTATAAAACAATTGGTGGTTTGCACTTCATTGCATCAACCTACTTCATTCATTGCCTGTGTTCGTTCTGTCCCCGTGTGCCTTATTACATTGAAAGGATGGAACACGATGTAAAAGAATTTTTGCAATCGGGACTATTACATACGTGTTCTCTCTTAACACCCTTTCAGAAGACAACACACAAACGTAGCACTGCACAGTTTGCTCTAATGATTACGATACTTAGTGAAGCTCCATACAGATGCTGCATCTCATTATTCGGCTGAATCTACAGCACTAATTTCCACTTAATAGCACTAAATACTGGCTTGGATATTCAACAAAATGGTGCAAAAAATGACAAGTAGTGGTAGAAGACAAAGCAGCCTGATGCCAGACCTTCTTAGTTAAGGGAAGGGCTCAGAAAACATAAAAGAGAGAGAAGGATAAAAGAAAGGCTGGGAAATTAACCAAGGCTGAGCCCAGGTGATCACATTACATTGGGAAAGGAGAAAGAACAGTTTAAGAAGAGAAAGTCCACTGTTGTAGGCATAGGTCGGCAAAAAAATTTGAACTCACTCAGACTCACTCAAGAAATATATTTTGCTCTGAGGACTCACTCGGACTCAGACTCACCAAAATTTTCCTCAACCGGGCTCACTCGGACTCAGACTCACTGTACTTTTACTCGACCAGACTCACTCGAACTCAAACTCACGGAGGTATTACTCAGCCGGACTTCATTCAGACTCACGGCTTCACCCGAGTCTGAGTTAGCCTGAGTGAGTCGACTTATGAGTTCGCTAGCGTAAAATTAGCTTTTTCAATCTTGGTGTCAGTGCTGTTTAACGCCAATACCTTATGTAATCGGTGCTCTACGATACGCCTTTATATCTTAATGCAAATGAGTTCTGCGGAAACCCGCAAGGTGGCGGAAGGGTGGTTTTCCCTTTCATAGCCTTTATATCTTGTACCTTCAAATACGAGTTATCAGTGGTTTCAAACAACCCAGTAAGGTCAATTCGATGAAATCCTCATGTCGCACGAAATATCTTTATCAAGAACTTCCCCTGAAAGAGTTTGTGGGTGCAGGTCATCGCGCCCCCCCCGTCTCCTAACTCACACGTTGGATAAAAAAATATCAGGTAGCACATTGTTGAAATATCTTTGAAAAGATCTGAGTAGAAAATTAAGCGGATATAACGATGATAGTAAAGCTGAAGATGAGTAGATAGGACCATAGGTCGGGAATTGATGGTGGACCTCACTCAGACTCACTCACGAAATATATTTTGCGCTTAGGGCTCACTCGAACTTAGACTCACCAATATTTACATCAACCGGACTCACTCGGACTCAGACTCACGAAAATTTTCCTCAACCGGGCTCACTCGGACTCACACTCACCAAAAATATTACTCACCCGAACTCACTTAGACTCGGGCTCACGGCCCAATCTGAGTCTCAGTGAGTATGAGTGAGTCGACTCGTGAGTGAGTTTGCCGACCTATGGCTTGTAGGTACCGACATAGCAAGTTTTGTGCTTTACGTTTCGGGCAGTCAATCAGTCTTATAGCCTTGAAAAATTTCAGCATCAATTTTGTTGCTTATCGCAACTTTGATGCACTGTCCCATGGTCCAAGTATCTTGTCAACCATATAGGCATTTCCGTTGAGGTGAGCTAAAGTTGCATGTACCTAGTTCAAGCCACTCATCTTTCAAAGATGGGCACTTACACAGGAGATGCTCGATAGCCTCCTCCACAGAGCAGTCCTTGCATTAGGTGGTATCGGCCATATTAAGCTTGAATGAATATGCACTGGTGAATGCTACATAAAGGCACAGATAACATAGCAACGTTTCTTCACCCCTGTAAAGACTAGGTAGCAACTGCAGTTACAGCAGTGGGTCGAATTAATGCAGCGGAACGTGAGCTGAAGGGTGTGCCACTTCTGCAATGTCTTTCTGTGTGCCACCTTGCATACGCTTTGGGCTGCATTAATTCAAACAAGTTTTTTCCTTCACGTACTTTCCTGGCAGCTTTATTGGCAAGGTATAGTTGCCAAAGATACCGCAATTACTTAGCGGCCACTGAAACAAGACGTTGTGTTGTTTTTCTATCGTATAGTGGTGCGTTTCTTGTGTCAGACGCAAGTTATTTGTACAATCCATGACGAAGAGCTGACCACAGACAGTGCAAGCCACTTTTCATTCATCGAACACAGCCAATCAATTAGCCGGTTCTTTTTTGATGTCACCTCGAAGGGCAACAAGCTCTGAACTGGTCAACATTGTAATGTGGGAAAGTAATATCTGAGGTTAACGTGTTGCTATGGAATGACCACTGTGCCAGTGAAGCTGGTACGAGTCAAAGAGCCATTCGTGTGGACATTAATTCGGTAAACAGAAAAGGTATACCAGCAGTTTAGAGCTGCTTGCTTCAAAGCCAGAGTATAAAGGTCAATCTTCCTTATTCCTAGGACGGAAAGGTGCATTTCGGGTTGACGTAAGCATAACAAGACTGATGGTGAACTTGCCGAGGGCAGGGCCGTACCCAGGAATTTATTTCGGGGGGGTGTTTATGTGTAGAACGGCTAACTTCGGCAACTGGTGGTCGATGTGAAAACGTGTAAATGCTTTAGTATCACCTGAAAGTTAAAGCATGAAAAAATTTCGGGGGGTGTCAGAACCCCCTCAACCCCCCCCTTAGTTACGGCCCTGGCCGAGGGTATGAAGCCCAATGGCGTTAAGGCATGATGAGTTTCGACTACTTTGGAGAATGATGCCTGTGGTTGTTGGTCTGGCATGCAGATGAGATTGCTTGATTTCATTCATGAAATGTGGTGAATATGTGCCGTCAGCATGTTGGTTGAGATGTATGTTGTAATAGGATGGTCTACGAGCCAATATAACTGTTCCAGCTGTTGAGGTGCACCGCAGAAGGCCGAGGCAAACGTTTAGTGCCTGTGCTAGCTTGCACACTCTGAAGTGCTTGGAGATTAGATTTGAAAGTTTTGGGAGAGCATTACAAAACAAGAGGCCTGCAGTAGTTCCTTATATGCATAGTTTGGTTGCTCTAGAGTTTTGACAAGATTGGAAGCTGGCAGAGTGTCGACGGTGGGCTCGGTGCCTGACAAGCTTGCGAAGTTGTGCCTAGCCAACCTTGCGAGGGAAAGCCGTGCACTGTATAGAAAGGTTCTAGAAAACGCTTGAGGCCTCTCTATTCAATCTGCTCAGTAATGCGCCTATTTCAACGGCAGTAATGTTGCATGACAGTTGGTATTTCAGCAAGGGGGGCACGTAAGGCTATGGAAGGTATCAACTGAGATGCGTCGTAGAGCTCCAGCTTCATGAACCTTGCAGGTGTGAAGTAAGTGCACATTTAATTTTCGATTGTTATTTACATTTAACAGCACCCATTAAATATGAGAATGTTTCAACCTTTGCATTATTGTATAATTGTTAACATTATTCGTCTGAATAATGCTAGGGCACTTTTGGTTTTAAAGAGAGGCAATGATTTTGTCCTTGAACCCTGGATCACAATATGAGTTCATTCGATTTCAAGCATTGCTAGCTTCTTTTAATGAGCTGCTTGGCAGAAAACATATGCTCGACCATAGGCGTGCACACGGGAGGGGGGGGGGGGCAGGGGGGGTGGCCGCCTCCCATTGTCACCTAAGAGGGGGAGAGGGGCGCAAAGTCAGCCTCATACATTGACATAAGAGGGAGGGGGGTGGGCAAAGTCAGCCCCATGCATTGACATAATAGGGAGGGGGGCTCTGCGATGAACTTCGACCCCCCTGAAGGGGAACCCTGCGCACGCCTGTGTTCGACCGAGTGATGCAATCGAATTCACACGCGCTCTTTCCGCGCCAGTCATGCGCACGTTTAATCGTTTGTGAAGCTAAGGAGAGCATCACTTTCAACTGTGAACAACGAGCGGACATGAGAACGAGCAACCTTCGACGCGCCATCCTGCTTAGCATGACAATTCCACGGCATCGCTCGTCGATGCGGTCAGCCATGAGCTCGGGAGACTGCATTCTTTTTCTGCGAAGGCTCTTTGTACTTTCGACTCAACAACAACGTTTCTCTTGTCGATCCTTACCTCTCGGAGAGAAATAAGCGCGCCCGATCTGAAAGCTGGCCCGTCGCCCCGCACGTGCTGTACAGCGTCAAACGCATGTGTTGCGCGCATAATATCGATTATATGTGTTTTAATCTAATTCCCTGAGATGAAATGCTACACAATACTGACCGTATAAACGCACCGACATCAACGTGATGCCAGGTGATGCTCGCGTAGGACGTGGGAGACTGTACTACGTGCATCGCCGAGCGGAGATGAGATAGGAACACCGATCAGCTGGCTTCTGCCCGTCCTGCCTGTACTTCGTCAAACATCGCAGAAAACTTTTCTTTGGCGGCTGGTTGTACATCAGGGCACGTTCGCTGCATGCTGTATGACGCCGGCAAATGGAAATGCACTGGGAAACGAGTCGTTCATGGTTCACCTCCGTCTCCGTGCGGGATGCGCAAACCGTCGGACGAGAATACACACAAAGTGACTGCGACTTCCCGCGAGGGTTGTTCGCTCAAGGTCGTGCACACGTATACACGCGCATATATACGCAAACGATGCCTCTCATAGATGCAGAATTATAGCGTTAACTTGTAGCAGATAATGAAATCGTCCATGATAACGTTAAGTGCATATATATAAAACCGTGTGATCGTGTGGTGTGGTGGCGTAGTGGTTACAGTGTCTGCTTATCACGCGATCGGCCTGGGTTCAAATCCCCGTGGTGTAGTGTGTGTATGTTGATATACGGTTTATGGCTCTGTGCAGTGTTCTTGTGATGTGTGTATGCATATTCATGAGGTAAACGGCTGAAAACAACAAAAGAAAAAAAAGGAAGCAGATGCACGATCGAGAAAAAAGTACGACAAATCTTTTTTTTCTCTCAAAATATTCGCGAAAAGTACCACATATATTTTGGCCGCATAATGAGCCGTATGTAAGCCGGACAGATTTGACCTAAAATACCGCTTAACCAAGTCGACGGTATGCGTTGCTTTAAGCGGTCACTTTTAAGCGGCCTTCTGGCAACGAGATGGCCCCGCATATGGAAGAGCCGCATAAACCTAGGCCGCATAAAAAAGAGCCGCTTAGCCAGGGGCCGCATAAAGAAGGTACCGCATAGCTAGGGACCGCATAGAAAAGCCGCATAAATAGGCCGCTTAGAGAGCCATTTATAAGCGTCGGAAATTTGACTTACTTTCCGCCTTATATGCGTTGTTTTAAGCGGTTGTTTGCTAAGAGTGCAGGAACAACTTTTACACTTTTATACAACGATCTCAACGAAATCACCACGCGCTGCAGATGATGTTTGCATTTGGTCTTTGCCACAAACGCAGCGAGAGTTCGCGGAACCCGCACCTAAACGCAAGGCTGTTGTTAGTAAGCTTTGTTTTTATTTCGATGTCAGTTTTGTGCAAGACGGCGAGTTTTGTGCAAGATGGCGGAGCAGGGGCGTAGTCAGAAATTTTTTTCGGATGGGGGGGCGGTTTAACCATATTTGTTCGTGCGTGCGTTGTATGTGTTCGTGTATATAAACAAAAGCAAATTTGAACATTTTCAGGAGGTTTGAACCCCCCCCCCCCTTCCCCCCCAACTCCCTCCTTGGCTACGCCCCTGATGCGGAGTCCTTTTGGTCTGCATATTTGCCTTTCACTTTCACGTAACACATTTCAGCCTTGACGTTGTCTGGATCGAATTTCTCACAGGTCGGATGCTCGAGAATGAAGCGCTACATGTGAACATATATTGGACCATAACAGCTGGTTTGCGCAGTTCCCCGGGATATTATTATAACCACGTTATGTCGCTATAAGCTGGCCACTGAAGGGGACTTCCATGAGCACTAATATGAGGGTGGATGAACAAATGTTACGCCGATATGCTAGAGGTGTAAGTGTATTGTTTGGCCCTAAATTGCCGCATTTCATTCCGTGAGCATCAATCATTAGGGACCGCACGTACGTAACAAATATGAAATGAAACTTTTTTGATTGTTTTGACAATTAAGAAGTTCGAGCGCCATAACGATATTCGCGCAGTCGGTTACTTTTTCATCAAACACGCAGGAGGTGCCCTAGCTGTACGCCGTGTCGTGACAGCCATATAGTTTCCTACAATAAACTCTATGGTGACAGCTTGGGGCGATCACCCGTCATTTGGTGTTACTATGCAAGGGATGCAGCTGATGTAGCGTCAAGCCCCATCGCCTAACCAGCTTGCCCTGTTTGAAAAAGATGACTGTTCTGCCCTTTGCAGATATGCACCAACATTCGCTGAATGACAAAAATAAAAAAAAAGTGTCAGCATCGACGAAATAAAATGAATACAGGGCCCGAGAGAGAGAGAATGATTTATTAGAGCAATAAATTTTGTATTTGGTTACACATGGCGCTAGCCGCCAGGCTGTTTCATAGAAGATTTCTGTAACATCTGTACTCGTGTTATTCATACCATATGATTCATACCATACCATACCTAACCTCCTTGTTCATACATGTGTTCATACATGATTCATATATAGGTATCAGAGAAGGAACTTTGCAGCGGAGTCCTTCAACAATACTCCCCATAAATCAAAACCCCTACACTTAAACGAAACTTTTTGCCGATTGTTGCGTTATCTGTTGATTAATAAAGTTACTAGACAATGACAAAATTACGTTTGCAGAAGGCATTGCGGCGCATATATGTTTTAAACTATAGCTCCCAGATGACGAGACCATCTGCAAATTTCCCAAAATTGGCTGGAACGCAGTTTTGCAGTTGGTGTGATTGAAGAACTCTGAATTTGTTGCAGTCCATCCTTTGTCCTTCGTTTCAGTGCTCTCGCTATTCTCGCTTTGTAGTTGCTGTATGCTCATTTCTCATCTTTACGTCTAGAGTTTAGCGGTTACTTAAACAAAGCGATGGCAGAAAAGTCTGCTAGAAAGAGGCGCAAAGTATACCTAGAAGGGGACGCCTACTTCGCCGTGCCGACGTCTACGCTGTACAGGCATGAAAAGGCGCACGAAATCGCTTCGGCAGCTTCGCGAACTCTAAGTACGAGCGCAGGCACCAATAATCCATGCGGAAACGCGACACCGGTTTCGCCAAGTACACCACAAAGTGGACCGAATGACGGAGACGGCGATGAAGTTTCCGCGGACGATTATTGCAGCAACATCCCTTCGCTTGATAGCGATGAAGAAGCCATCACAAGCGAGCAGTGTCAAAGCGCGACTCCTGGCTCACCGAACACAGTGGAAGGTAGCTTCAGTGACGACGACGTCGATGAAGCTTACTTTGACGAAAACTGTGGCGACAATCGCAGCGACGAACAGTCCAGCGACGGTGCAAGTGACAGTTCCGAGTGTGGGTACAGCTGTGACGGCAGCAGTGACGGCAGCGGCGACGGCTGTACTCGGGATTCTAGTCAGGACTCGTTGCCGTCGTGGTTTGCACGCTTCGGCAGCGAAAGCTTGCCCCACTCAAACATTTCAAAGGCTGGCGCTGTAGCAGCAGTAATGTCATTTGCAGTGACCCACGGACTTACTTGGACTGCAATGGGGGGGCCTAGCCAAGTTGATTAATTTTCTTTTTGGGGCAAGTGTGTTGCCCCAGAGCAAGTACATGTTTAGGAAGCTCTGGTCGGGAGACGTGCAGGATGTTGTTCAGCGTCACTTCTATTGCGAGCCATGCAAGTGTGTAATGATAAAGCATGACAGCACTGCGAAATGTGACAGGTGCCACACTGTCAAAGAAATTCAAGCATTGAAAGATGAAGGCTGCTTCTTCATAATCCTCAACATGGCAACACAGCTTGGCGTTACCATCGAGAGGACAAAAGCTGACCTGCATGAAAGCCTCAGAGGCCATCGTCAACAATCAATGACATTACAAGGGGCAGCTGTTACACAAAGCTGAAGGAAGAACAAAACCTTCGCCCTGATGACATTACACTGACACTGAACACTGACGGTAGCCCTGTGTGGAAATCTTCAAAGACTTCAGTGTGGCCACTGCAATTTATTATTAATGAGCTGCCACCACATTTGCGATTTCGGCACCCTGTCCTTGCAGGCCTCTGGTTTGGCCGAAAGCACCCAGAAATGCAGCTCTTTCTCAACGAATTCGTGAAAGAAGTGAACAACGGGGTAAGAGTGAAGTGGAACCACAATGGAGACACTCATATTTCAAGGCCACATGTATTGTGCATCTCATTGATGCACCTGCAAGGGCAGCAGTGCTAAATATGGTGTCATTCAATGGATATTTTGGCTGCACATGGTGCTTGAATCCAGGAGAGTACCGTGAAGGTGACTATATTTTCTATTTCTCTCACCCTAAAAGAATTTCACATGTGTATCTCTTTTTATATTGGATAAGTGAAGCATTATGTGTATATATGCACATAATTTGTTTCACTACCGCTATATTTGGCATAAATAATTGCAAAATATGGCACACCACAAGCATATTTAGGCACTGTGGATGTGACGGATTCTCAGTTTCTCTTTTAAGGCTCATTCACACCTGCAACTTGCACGGGTCACACGACCATTTGTGACTGGCAATCAAAAAGCAACACTTGAGTGACTGAAGTTCACAGCTTCATGCCACTTACACCTGATGAGAAACATAATTCACGTGTGCTCGCATTTCTAATGCCCCCCTAATATATGCTGATGTCCTGTTCCTGTGTATCTGATTGATTCCAAGGTTTGAAACTGCATTCGTGCAACTGAAAAATCGAACAACGAGGGACTGAGCCGAAGAATTCACTTTGTGACTAACTTGGTCATGTGATCGGTGCTAGTCGCAGCTGTGTATGAGCCTTTATCATATATTGAGGTAGTTAAGTACCATAGAAAACAATAACAGGGAATCGCGTATATATTGAACACAAAACAAAGAAGACACAAAGACATCCCAGACAATGTCTAAACTAAGAGCTGTATCTGCCCATCAGCAGTAATTCATGTGTATAGGACAACAACAAATAAAAGTGTCAGTGCATATACACTGATTAACTAAATGAATATTTTAGTTTATGGCAATGGGAAATTTGTAGACAGGGGGGTGGGTGCTGGATCCGACGTTTCAACAAGTGGACTTGTCTTTTTCAAGGCAGCAAATGATTTCCTTAGTGCTTGTGTGTATATACATCGTACAGTGTTCCTCTAATCTGAGCAGAGGAAAAGAGGGCAACTGCAAAAGTGGGGTACTATGAGAGGCTGCCGTGGTGAATTGGAGGAGTCAGAAGGAAAAAAGTATTCCATGAAAAAGAAAAAAAGATAGGAAAGTGGAGTTGGTAGACGGGGGGGGATGGGGGAAGGGGTATACGTGTCGCTTAATTATGGTTGTCGGAAGAAAGCACCACTTAACAATGGTAAGCTAGAAATTCCTAAAAGAAGGACTTAACACTTATTGGTTTCCGTTGGGTATGTGCCATATCGCATGGACTCAAGAGCCCCTTTTGAAACGTTTATACCTGCTGGCTGGCATGTATTAAACTTGTGACTAAGGTATGACTTTGTATATTTTCTTTCTCCAGCACCCTCCCTGTGTTAAGGAATTTCTCATTGCAAACTTCCGTCTTCCCCTCCTTTCCTTTCTTTTGGATTAGTTTCTGGCAGTTTTTTAGCTGTGAGATTTTTTGTGGGTAAGTGCTGCTTATAAACTGGTAATGCATATACCAAATGCATCGTATGACATGCTTCATTATTGCCAACAATCTATGCCAACATGCCAACAGTCTAGTACAGTCAAAAACACAGAATAACCTCATCTTTCACTTTGTGCAATGAGGTTTCTAGATGGTCAGCAGCTTAATACACAAAACATTATGTTCTTGTAATTGCGCGTTGATATTTAGGCCAAAAGCTGGTGGTGTTCGATACTGAAATGTAGATAATGCACTTTCAGCAACCTGCAAATTTACATGTATGTTTCATCCAACACATTTTTTTAATCTGCCAAAGATTGCTCCCCATTAACCTCCATGAAGGCATATAAAAGTTTTGGCAGAAGCTAAAAATACCTTTCCAAACAAGTGACCACCTGCTGTGTTTTTTTATTTCCGCAAAAATTGTTCGCTTTAGGGGAACTGCAGCTCTTGTTAAAACACTACTGATGTAGTTTTTCTCTAGTTTCTGTACAATAATTTTAATGCGTGTTGCTGCCCCAGAAACGAAAACTTCGCTGTGGTATCAACTGCATTTGAGGCATGCTACCTTTAGTAAAAAGCTGTCATAAGCCTTATGGTGACTTCGTTTCATCACCACATGCATCACACATAAAGCATTACTCACTGCGACTCACTTAATGTTACATGGATTGTGAGGAAGAATTTCTTTTGAACTTAGTCTTGGACAATGAGATATTGTGGCTAGAGTGTGGCTTTCGACTAAATGTACTTCAGGCAACTTTTGAAAGCTTGTTTACAGGTGACTCTTGGGTTTTGCGACTCTTTACGTTTTGTGACTGTTTGTGACTTTACAGATGACTCTTGGTTAGTTTTGGGTTAGTCTTGTGTGACAGTCACACAGCACAACGTGGCTTTCTTAATAAAGAACAAACAGCCTACTTGCCTTCGCAGAATTGTTGACATACTTGTTGCATTCCTGTATATGCATTAAGGAAGTCTGCGCTACACGGTGGTGTCGCCGATTGAGATGAGAACTTCAGATCGGGTCAAGAAGGAGATGCGCCTGGCGAGCCAGTTTAAGGACACCATCAACGGCTTGAAGGGTCCATCGGCATTGACAAACTTGAAAGGTTAGTAAGAAGTATTTGTTTGCCAATTCATTTCCTGTTTTTGTTAAGGGTATTTGAAATGTGTGTAGTAAAGTATCTATTGTGTAAAGAAGTTGATTAGCAAAAAGTGAGGAAATTGTTTAGTACAATGGCAGAAAGCCTTTTCTACAACAACCTTACTACAGTGAAATCTTTGCTCCATGAGTACTCTATTTGCAATCACTAAGCAGCATTAATATGAAGCAGGCAAAATACTGGTGCATTGCAAATGGTATGTTTTCAGATGACTTGATGCTGTGTTATTTCCGTATGCAGCCTTTTTTTTTGCAGACATACAGTATACAAATTCATTAAAAGCTGGTCGGATCCATAGTAGAAAACGACGTGGGTCCAACCAGTTGTTGTTGTAGGTTGTGGATTTTGTTGTAGTTACAATCAAAAATGATAATCACAAATTCATAGCAAGATATGTCACGTACATATCAGATATTATAGTAAAACTTTATAACATCAATTGAATGAGAACTTGGGTTGGTTGGCAGAATGCAGTTCGAATTCTGAGGGACCTGACCATGCAAAGCACACCACTAATGTCGCACATGTAGCACTGGTTAGAAACAAACATTGAGTCCAGATGCGGGCAGAAATCTAGTAACCTAGGCTATTATCCAGGCAAACTTATAATCCCTACTTTTGAGGAGTGGGAGATACAACTTACACTCAGTGACAACAAAACCAAATGCAATTTGCAGACAATTGCATGCAGTAAGCCAGGCTACTTGTTTTCTGCTTATGTGCTTGCTTATGCAAATTTAATTATCTTACTTCTGAAGTAACAAAGCTGGGGACAAAATTCCAATGATAAAGTGGTTGATATGTTTGCAAAAGGTCCATTTAGACATTTCTAACTATCAATCTTAAAGGCCAGTAAACAGGCTCCAACTTTTTTTTACCCCCCCCCCCCCCCAAACAAGGTCTCCAATTCGTGCAGTAGACCGAGGCGATCACATTTTCCGAATATTACAGCACTGCGTGCAGCCCAGACCTTCCATTTCGAAAAAAAATTACCCTGCCTCTTTCCTTCTGACCAATCGCTTTCGTAAATGCAGTGATGCAAGCTTGACCATAGGCAACATGACGTGCCGCTGAGCTCGTCGATTGGTCCCTAACCATGCGTAAGGCGCCTTGGCCCTGTGGTGATGCAGTTTTGGTTGTGCAGTCGGCATTTTCATTTTCGTGTGCTGTCGTCTGCCGTCTTGTAGAGCCTAAGACTACCGGGAGAAGTGGTATCGCCAGAACGAAAGCCTCCGAGATAAGGAGTCGTCTTGCAACTTCACTGCTAGGGGACGGGTGCTCCCCGAACCGCTCTTCCTCCCCGCACCTCTATGACACCTGCTCATGCTGGAGAAGCCCAGCTTGGTCGTTGGCTGCGTGCCGATTACGTATCGGTGACGTGTCGCGTTGCTGAAGTGGGTGGGGTCACGACAACGGGCTATGCTTTCACTCTTCCTATGGCGGAGGAGGGTGGCAAGGCTGTGTGAAAATTTGAAACAAGCTGAAACGGATGTTCTAACCTCTGTTACTTCCTTGTTATAGCACATATTCGTAAAATTCTTGCGGCAGCATGTTCACTTAGCAAAAGTGCGCAATTTCTCTTCATAACAATTTTTGGACCTCCGGGTTGTTTACTGGCCCTTCAAGTATTATTGTTTTTGTGCTCATCACAGATGCATGCAAAACACCAAAAGATATCATGGACATGCCTGCAACTGTCTAACCTTAGATTGCTTCACTACGAACTTCCATTTTATACCTCACTCATGTTGATGGTAAAAAGTTAATGATGAATGTACTGACATGTGATGGATCCCTTCTTACAGGTCTGGACCTTGTCAACGGCTACAGTGTTGAGTATATGCACTGTGTTCTGCTAGGTGTCGCAAAGCAGATAACAGAAACGATTCTAGCAACTTCAAATTCTCATCAGCGCTTCTATTCGGGTAATGCAATACTTGCTGTTCCTATTTATTTTATACTACTTTTCCTACATATGTTGTCTAATAGTGACATCAATGACTTTTTCTACTAAGATTTATTCATATGCTAACAAGATCACCTATTGAAACTTCATGACCTTATGCCACTGCAGTTTCCAGCATGAGATAAGTGCTTCTGCACTTTGTTCGCAAATAGTCCAGACATCTCTCAGCGTGAAAGAAACACAGAGACGAAGCAGAGGACACACACTGTGCCCGTGTTTTTATGGCATCTTAAAGCAAGAACCAATTCCAACTAGGCCAAATAGCTCTATTGCTGTAGTTCAGTCAGATAATTCTCAGTTACTTTTCATTGGGGGATATTGCTGCAGAATAGCCCTCTAGTCCTGGCAACAATAATTATTTTGCTATTTGGAGAGTTTTCACAGTCATCATTACCTTTGTAAAAGGCTGTCAATAGGAGTGCAGTATTTTTGAGTCATAAAGCAAGTGGTATGACATACACTGAAGCTGTTTCAAAATTCAAAATTTATTTCACATGTTATAGAGACCAGTCTCTTGTGTCCTATACTGTTAGCCATTTCCCTCTATTGTGTGAATTCTTTATGTTGGAAGACACGTCACAGAACAATCATTTTGAGTGCCTTGGTGGGTTGTGTTTGGTTATATCACTGACTTTTCCTTCACATTGTGTGCATTGTTAGAAAACCTAGGCCTGCAGACATGGTCGCAGTAGAAAGGAATGGAGAACACATGTTGATTGTCCTTTAATTTTGTTGTGTCTTCATGCATAATCTTCATGACACACTCGTCATTGCAACCAACTAGCCAAACTTTCTTCCATTGAAACCTGTGGTATTTTTTTTTCAAAGAAACAGCCTTTAAGTGGGTGTCTTAGCTGCATTTAGTTAGCAAATAGCAGCAATTTTAGCTTGTATAACCAGTAAGTAAGCTTTGAAGGGGTCAAGAGCTAATCGTGGAGGCCACACTCATGATGCATTACTTCACTTTACCACTCCTAGATGGCAACGCTACCTTGCCGACCAAGAGCACTATTAGAAGAGTGTGAGATATAAAAAGGGGTGTTTGGGAAGTCTCCTGAACGTTAGGCTGTGGCGCAGTGGGTAGAGTGCCCGGCATCTGTTTTTGTTGACTGAGGGGTGATGGGTTAGACTCCCATTCACAAAATTTTTTTTGTCTTCAAGATTTCCGAGTCAGAAATACGCCACTCAAGTAATGATGGACCCAGCATAAAACACTGTCATGTTCATAATTTATTTACAAGATGGTAGCTAGTAGTTAACCAATAATAAATATGAATGCAGGCTTATCATTCCCCTTGAAGGCTTTCTGCTCTTTCTGCATTTGCACTTTTGTGTTGCAAAAAGTGTTGTCAGTGTAGTTAGTGTCATTCTTAAGTTTTTGTGTAGCTTGATATCTGTTTGTTGCTCTAACTGGAGAAATGTCCAATGAACACGACTTATGTGGTAGAAATTGTTTAAATGAATTGAGCACCCAAAAAGAATGTCCTCGCAATTATTTATCTTGATCTCATGCCCACAATTTGCTGCTGCTGTGAATTAGTAGTTATTCTGAACAAAGTCCTAGGATTTATGTATGTCCTTAGAATCAAATAGTCCTCCACTTTAAAGGAGTCTTGCAACACTTTTTCAGCATGATCAGAAAGCTCTACTGAACTGTAGCCGATCTGGAGAACATGCGAGCCAGACATTATATCACAGTTCGTAGCCTGGAATTTACAATGAATTCTCAATAAGCTAGAAATGGCTCCCTTTTCTCTTGACAAAGGATGCCATAGACCCAAATGACCGCTTCATAAACCTAAAGTCCACGGCCATTTGCTTATTTGATTATTGTTAGGTGTCTAGTTATCACACTCATCACATGATGGAGCGGCGGCCTCACGCTTGCAAAAACAAAACAAAAGGAAGTGGTAGGGGTCATGATGCACACTGATGAATGAACTGCATCTAGTAGGAAAAGCTGAGAGAAATCACTTAAAGCATGCGACAAATCTCTGCAACTCTGCTTATTGTGCCTTACGAATTCTAAACAGTTTTTGTAGTAGTCGATTCGTGAGTCTATAACCTTCTTGAATGAAGCCATTCCATGATTACTTGAAGTATTGCAGGGCATCTGTGAGACAGTTTTTTCCAATCTAATGTTTTTTTCTGTGTAGAGAATTCACTCCTTGACAGAGATATAAATCTGGCAAAAACGTTGAAATTATGTGGCATTGTTTTTTGTAGGTTCCCCATCAGCACTTTCTCAAATAGATGCACGGCTTTTGTCCATCAAGCCACCCCACTCTATCACAAGGCTGCCACGGTCCATTCAGGAGAGAAGCTACTGGAAGGCATCGGAATGGAGACACTGGCTCCTTTTCTATTCCCTGCCATGCATTAGTGGCATTCTCATTGAAGAATACTGGAAGCACCTTTCCAAACTTTCCGAAGGTGTATATATCCTGCTTCAGGACGAACTCACTGCTCCAGAAATTGACAAAGCTGGTAAGTTTCTAAAAGAACTTGAAACCTAATGTTAGGTTATGCCATTATGGTAATAATGCCTGCATTATGCATATACCACATGCAGTGCATTAAAGGGACTGTCTACTGCTCGGAAAAAGTTTTTGATTGTGGTTAAAATGAGATCTTTCAACGCATAGGCCAGTAACATCTCGTTGCATCTCGTTGTGGCATAGGCCACAAGCGCGCTTTTGTCCCGTAAAAAAGAAATTATATTTTTAATCTGATGTTGAAAATCGTGAAAGAATGACCGCTAGCGTCACCCAACAGCAAGGTAGTCGTGATATGTATGTGACAGACAATCCTCGCAGGTAGACTCATTTTGCTTAAAAACAAATATGTAGAACTTGAGAGTGCGTTTTCCGCTCCTGAAACAGCTTTCAGTTGCGTGAAAAAGTACATTTTGTTGTTTGTTTGTTTTTTTCACACATGCCTAAAAGGCACCTGGCAACGCTGCCGGCGAAGTGCTCCTCGCTGGTTCACGCTGGTACCGTGACACACTTTTTCAACTGTGTTGTTATCCCCCCGCTCACGCTAGCGGTACGGTGGCTCGCTGTTTGCCGTTTGACCTAGTCAGGCCGCTGTGCTCGAGCAGTTTTGTGTGCGCACGTCAGCTGTTTCTTACCGCTCGAAGAACAGGTCCGAGACCCATGTTCGCAACGCAGTTCGCGACGTACGCCGGCTGCCGGAGAGTGATGTGGCCGCTTCGAGCTGCTTGTTTCTTGCTCCGCGGTTTTCACGCCAGAAGTGCGGTTGTCGTCCGAGTCATTGCCAGGCATGGTTCCAGAAGTCAACAGAGCTATTTAGTCGGTGCGGTATTAAAAAACTCGTGGCGTAAAACAAATTAACGTGTCTCAAAGCTCGCGCCTGGACAAGTAGCGCCAGCTATGAAAGATTGGAAACAACTAGCGAACATGTAGTCTAGGTCCTTCGAGATTCTCATCGCTTCTCACTTGTCCACTATTTTAGTATGGCTCTCAAAAACGCTGCCGGGTTGATTCGAATACTGCGCTGGTAAAGCTTAAGGACATGATTCTAAAGCAAATGGAAGCATAATTTCGGAACTTACAGGTTACAGAGCGCGCAGTGGCTGCTCGATAGATTCGAGGTGGACGGCAGCTGCTCTCGGCAGTGTGGCCATGTTTTCAGGAGGCTCGGCGGTGAAGCTTCCCGTGTAGCATAGACCGTGCAGTTAATGCGCCGTTGCGACGTGCTTTCCGCTAGCGTGAGTGGGCCATTAGGATGTCTCGCGTGTGCCTGTAAGGCAATCACAGAAACGTCTGTGGGAAGATGCAGTTTGTGCTGTTACAGCCTAGTGTGTTCCAAGCACTTTCTCGCTTCGGACTATTACATTCATTCCATTAGTGTTCAGCGAAAATAAAGTAATCCTACTGAAATCACATGTGCTTTCAGTTTTAATTTTCGCCGGCACTACAATCGTCGTTGCGTCCACCAATCAGTGTTGTAGGGCGTTTTCACAGCACTGGAAGAATGCCGAACGCAGATCGAAAAATTCTATTTTGAAAATTTGTACTCACTTTTCAGAGAAACCACTGCAGTATCGCACACTTCAGGCGGTACGCTTTCGATTGCGGTACAAAACAGAATGGTCATGAAGGACGGTAGACAGTCCCTTTAACTATCGGGTCATAATTTGCACTACACTGAGCATTAGCATTGGTGTGGTTACAAGATGGTGCACATAGGAGAGATCTGGTGATGAGCATGGCAGACAAAATAAGACACAGATTTATTCAACATGCATTTGCAAACATATTCTCTGCTTTATACGAAAACCTACAGCATACTCCGTACCCTCGTCTTCTGTCTGTTCTTAGAGGGACCCTGCACCAAAATTTTGCCACCCGAGTTTTGCATAACGGCACATTCTTTGTATTCCCCTGAAAAGAATGCATATTACAAGCGGACAATCAAAACTGGCCTACCCTTTCAAACGTCACACTCACCCAGAACATGACATTATGGTTCCAGTCAAAACATCGCTAACATCTCGTGATACGGAAACCTTGCTGCATGCTGTGGCTTTCTTGCTGCCCTAGTTGTGAAAGCCTCAATACCACCACATAGGCCATTGCGCCAACAACTGAGTATGTGTGTGACAGCTAAGCAAAGCATGGACTGTATATTTTTTATTCCCAAGCAATCTATAGCTCCCACATAATACACCTTAGGCGCTTGTGTTCCGCTTCATGATTTAGCACGGCTTGGAAGGCTGCCGGATCCTTGGTACGCAGTTGCTGCTTGCGCTTGGCCAACCAGGTCTGTACCTGTGCTACGACTGCAGCATCGGTCCAGCAAACAAGAAATTTTTCACGGTTCTGCTGCCAGCGCTCTTTTTCGAAAGTTGTCTGCTTTTTCTGGAGTTCGTACGATCTGTGGCCTACCCATGTAATGGTTGTAAGTTGAAACTGCTGCATGTGAACTCTGTGGCACGGCTGTGGTGGGATGAATGACGTCACTGACGGTGCAGCTAATGGCGTGTGCTTCGGTACGTCGTAGAGTGCGACGTCACTGACAGCGCAGCCAAAGACATGTGCACTTGGATACGATGTGGAGAATGATGTAACTGACGGTGCAGCTAATGGAGAAGTTTAGTGTGACGAGGATGAACGAGTTTTATTTTCGCCTAACCATATACAGCTTTTGCTGTAAAGGTCTGGCAGGCCCATGCATTATAGAAATCAATCTCATGTCATGTAGACAGCAAGTAGCAACCTGCGTAAAATTTTTAGCTTTGAGCCATGTGTTGCAAGGTGCATTGATGTCATTGTGCAAATTGAGTAGTTGTGCGCATATCGTGTACTTACCAGGCACATCACCTGCACTGTCAGGTAGAAAAGTCGCTCATAGTACGGTGTGACGTCTGCGTCACATCAGTTTCATCGCAACAAAGTGAACGCAGCAATGCGATGTGCATGTCATTAGTAGCAGTCGTCGGCGCATTTGAGCAACGCTCGACATCAGCTTGTGTAGTCATAGGTGGGCATACGTGAAGGACCTTTTCGTCCACCAACGCGTTATTTTTGAACAAGCGTAAAAAAAGTGCAGTGTATTCTGGAATGAGTGCACATTCATTTAAAGAAGTTCGTGGTGTTTGCCTGGTGGGTGCAGCTGAACTGCTGCAAGGCATTCGAGTTTGGACATGTGCGCTATTTCACCATTGTCTTCACTCTCATAGACCTCGTTGCTGTTGCCATGACCACACGAAATGGTGTTGATGATCTAATCAGTTGGGAGTTGAACCAATGCGAACACTTCGCTGTTGCTCTACACGCAGTCTTCAAACATTACTGAAGCTTTCATAACAAATCTTTCTGCAACCTCATCCAATAGGTCTCTCGTATCATGTTCTTCGCTGTCTTGCACACTTTCTAGTTCCGATGCCATGAGAAGCACGCCTATCTTCTTCTAGCAGTTTTGAGTGGTGGTTGCTATCGCTACTCCACCGGGCCCTGGTTAACATATCTGTGGCACATTGATTGTGGTTGAGAGCTTAATTCAAATGTTAATCAGCAGTTGCTTAACATAGAGTTTTGAAGTTTTTAATTACTGGAGGTAACTTTTTTTTGTGCTGGTTCAGGAGTTCATTGTGATTTTCAAAACCAACACCAAAATAAAAGTGAGCAAAACAGCCGTGCTACTACTGCAAATGTGAAGGAAGAAAAGCAACAGCTCGAAGCCTGCCTAGGAAAACAAGTACATGCGATGGCAATAGCACTGTTGCATATCTAAAGTATGACAGGCAGACAGAAAAATTAGCCAGTGCTCATTAGATGCAAAAGTGATAAAATTCGATATGTTATGTTCAAACAGGTGTTCTGAAATTCATAGTAGTAAAACATTTTTACTTTAAAGCAATGGGAAAAATCATTCATCTCAACATCACTATAACAGGAATTAACTGTCGCCGAGTGATTGTGTTCTTTTTGCTCCTTTGTCTTTTTCATTCTCGTGTAGTGTTGTGCATTGAAATATGTATTCTAAATCATTTCAAACTAACAAGTTGAGTTGTGACTTATCGTTAATGTGTTTTCCTTTCCAGAGTTCCTTCTGAATAAGTTCGTGTCACGCTGCGAAGCCTTATATGGTGTGTCATTTATGACATACAACGTCCATGCTTTGCTCCACTTTGCAAGCTCTGCTCGTTCCCTTGGGCCTCTTTGGGCACACGCTGCCTTTGTGTTTGAAGGAGGAAATGGCACCATTTTGTGCTCCAAATTCTTGACAAAGGGCCTCCCCGACCAAATTATGGAAAGGGTTGTGATATTTCAGCAGCTGCAGCGTGTTCTTGAAAGCCCAACTCTACCATCAGAAGAAAAAAGCCTGTGCAAGAACTTCTTTGCACATTCACCTGTGCAAAAGTTTTTGTGTGTTGATGGTGTGTCTCTTTTGGGAATAGGTAAGAGCACGGTGCTAACTGTTGAAGAGCAGGAGGCAGTGAATTGTCGATGTGGAGTAGACACGTCCACTGCTGTGGAATACGAGCGGTTAGTGAAAAACAAACAAATTTTTCACAGCACTAGCCTTAGAAAGCCATCGAAATCTGACACTACTTTTGTGAGGACTGATGTGGGGAACTATGCACGAATTGAAAAGATACTAGTGCTTAAGGAGACTGGCAGCTATATTGTCATCTGCAGGCCTGTCATAATAGCGGACGTTCGGGCCAATCCTCCTTACTTAAAGGAGTGTTTCCTTTCGTATGATGGAACACGCAATGCCTTCTTGCCTCATGAAATTGTTGACAGCTGCTTGTGTATAGATTTTGCCCAAGAAGACAAGATGTTCATTTGCGGTCTCCCAAACAAGATTGAAAGAGATTGAAGGGACAGTAAGAAGAAGATTCATGCTGCTTATGTTAGTATGGCAGTTTAGTTTCAAGTTCAGCACTTACATGTATGAGGAAACTGAGACAAAGAAGGAAGGGACAGACGAAGTTGTATAAAAGGGAGAGCGGGCACCTCTGGGACTTGGGGTAATAATTTGGATAAGGTGTTGTTATTTGGAAGTCTGCTGCTTTTTGTTTTTTGCCAGTGCTTCTTTGGGTGCGTAACTTCCTCCTACTTTTCTGTAAATTTTACCTTAGAACCTTTTTTGTAGTACTTGGTGAATGATAGAGACTGGACAACTTTTATTAATAGAAGGATAAGCTGTCTTCATGAGAGGAGCATTTCGGCCAAGTTGGTGATTCATAACTGGAGTACAACTGCGCTACAAAAAGACACAAGCAGCGAACGCTGGGTGTTGCTCTGGGTGTCTTCTTCTCTTTGTCCATGTCTTTGTTGTTGTGCAGTCATACTGAAGCTATCTGCCGCGTTACTGCATTAGTGATATAATACTGTTTGTATTAGTTGAGCATGTACCACTGCACATCATTGTAGCAACCATCTTGTCATCGTATCAGCAGCTGTGTTTCGCATCACATACCCTTCTTTAGATTGTAATTCAACTCCATGTTCAGATGTGTTTTTTTGCAAATAAGTTTTATTATCTTTTTTATTGTACACTACTCCGATCATGCTTGCCGAATGTGCTCCACCCCATTCTTATTCTTCTAGTTACTTCAATCTCGCGGTTCGGCTCTGCGGTTACTACCTGTCCTAAGTAGACGTACTCCTTTAGAACTTCAAGTGCACTGCTACCTATCGTAAAACGCTGTTCTCTTCCGAGGTTGTTGTACATTACTTTCGTTTTCTGCAGATTAATTTTAAGACCTACCTTTCTACTCCCCTTGTCTAATTCAGTAATCATGAATTGCAATTCGTCCCCTGAGTTACTCAGCAATGCAACATCAGCGAAGCGCAGGTTACTAAGGTACTTTCCATTAACTCGTATCCCTAACTCTTCCCATTCTAGGCCGTTGAAAACCTCTTGTAAGCACGCGGTAAATAGCATTGGGGAGATCGTATCCCTTGTCTTACACCCTTCTTTATTGGTATTCTGTCGCTTTCTTTATGGAGGAATATGGTGGCAGTTGATCCGCTGTAGATTTCTTCCAGGATGTTTATATATGCTTCGTCGACGCCCTGATTCAGCAGTGTCTCCATGACTGCTGATTTCTCTACTGAATCAAATGCCTTCTCGTAATCTATGAAGGCTATGTATAGTGGTTGGGTGTATTGTGAGCATTTCTCTATCACCTGATTGGTAGTATGATTATGGTCGATTGTTGAGTAGCCTGTACGAAATCCTGCTTGATCCTTTGGTTGATTGAATTCTAATGTTGTCTTAATTCTATTAGCTATTATCTTTGTAAATAGCTTGTATACGACGGAGAGCAAGCTAATCGGCCTGTAATTCTTCAAGTCCTTGACGTCCCCTTTCTTATGAATTAAGATGATGTTAGCGTTCTTCCAAGATTCTGGCACGTCCCCGTCAAGAGGCACTTCGTAAACAAGTGGCCAGTTTTTCCAACGCAATCTGTCCTCAGTCTTTCAACAGATCTGATGTTACCTGATCCTCACCAATGCTTCTCAACAACAGACCATATTCATACTATCAATCAGGTGATAGAGAAATGCGCTGAATACAACCAACCCCTATACATAGCCTTCATAGATTACGAGAAGGCATTTGATTCGGTGGAGACATCAGCAGTCATGCCGGCACTGCGGAATGAGGGCATCGACGAAGCCTATATAAACATAATGGAAGAAATCTACAGCGGATCCACAGCCACTATAGTCCTCCACAAAGAAAGCGACAGAATCCCAATAAAGAAGGGCGTCCGGCAGGGAGACACGATCTCTCCAATACTATTCACCGCGTGTTTACAGGAGGTTTTCAGGGCCCTAGATTGGGAAGAGTTAGGGATAAGAGTTAATGGAGAGTATCTCAGTAACCTGCGCTTCGCTGATGACATTGCATTGATGAGTAACGCGGGAGACGAATTACAGCTTATGATTACTGAACTGGATACGGAAAGTAGAAGAGTAGGTCTGAAAATTAATATGCATAAAACTAAAGTAATGTGGAACAATCTTGGCAGAGAACAGCGCTTTGCGATAGGTGGCGAGACACTGGAAGTTGTAAAGGAGTACGTCTACTTAGGACAGGTAGTAACCGCGGAGCCGAACCATGAGAGTGAAATAACTAGAAGAATAAGGATGGGATGGGGCTCATTCGGCAAGCATTATCAAATCATGAATGGTAGTCTACCACTATCCCTCAAGAGGAAGGTATATAACAGCTGCATCTTACCGGTACTTACCTACGGAGCAGAAACCTGGAGACTTACAAACTTAAACTGAGGACGACGCAGCGAGCGATGGAAAGGAAAATGATTGGTGTAACCTTAAGAGACAGGAAGAGAGCAGAGTGGGTCAGGGAAGAAACGGGGGTTAAGGATATCATAGTTGAAAGCAAGAAGAAGAAATGGATATGGGCCGGGCACGTAGCAGGTCGGCAGGATAACCGCTGGTCTTTAAGGGTAACTGACTGGATTCCAAGAGATGGCAAACGCCTGAGGGGGAGACAGAAAATTAGATGGGTCGATGAGATTAAGAAGTTTGCAGGTATAACGTGGCAGCAGAAAGCACAGGACCGGGTTGATTGGCGAAACATGGGAGAGGCCTTTGCCCTGCAGTGGGCGTAGACAGGCTAATGATGATGATGATGATGATGATGATCCTCACCAGCAGCTTTGCCTCTTTGCATTTCCTCCAAGGCTAAATTTTCTGACTTCTGTCATTACTGGTGGGACGCCTACTTCCTGTGGGTTACTGCTAGTTACATTATCGTCGTGGTTGTCCCGGCTGCTGTACAGGTCTCTGTAAAACTCCTCTGCTACTTTCACTATCCTATCCATATTGGTAGTTACTTTGCCTTCCTTGTCCCTCAGTGCATACATCTAGTTTTTGCCGATCCCAAGTTTCCTCTTCACCGCTTTGACGCTTCCTCCGTTCTTTAGAGCATGTTTAATTCTCTCCATGTTATACCTTCTTACGTCGGATACCTTACGCTTATGAATCAACTTCGAAAGCTCTGCCAGTTCGATTTCGTCTGTTGTGTTTGAGGCTTTCATGCTTTGACGTTTCTTAATGAGGTTCTTCTTCTCCTGGGAGAGCTTGCTAGTGTCCTGTCTAACTACTATACCTCCGACTTCCCCTGCACACTCCGTAACGATACTCGTCAGATTATCATTCAATGCGTCAACGCTAAGGCCGGTTTCCTCGATAAGAGCCGAGTATCTGTTCTGCAGCGAGACTCTGAATTCCTGTACTTTCCCTCTCAGCGCTAGCACATTGATTGGCTTCTTGCGTATCAGTTTCTGCCGTTCCTTCTTCAAGTCTAGGCGAATTCGAGACCTTAGCATTCTATGGTCACTGCATCGTACCTTGCCAAGCACTTCCACATCCTGCACGATGCCTGGGTGTGCACTCAGTATAAAGTCTATTTCGTTCTTACTTTCGCCATTAGGGCTCCTCCATGTCCACTTACGGTTCACTCGTTTTTGGTAGAAGGTATTCAAGATCCGTAAATTATTGCGTTCTGCAAATTCTTCAAATAACTCCCCTCTTGCATTTCTAGTGCCGATGCCATAATCACCTACTGCCTGATCTCCAGCCTGCCTCTCCCTACTTTGGCATTGAAGTCGCCCATCAGTATAGTATACTGCGTTTTTGCTTTACACATTGCTAATTCCACGTCTTCATAGAAGCTTTCAACTAATTCGTCATCATGGCTGGATATAGGCGCGTAGGCCTGTACCACCTTCATCTTGTATCTCTTATTGAGTTTAATAACGATACATGTCACCCTTTCATTAATGCTGTAGTATTCCTCTATGTTACTAGCTATATTAGCTATATTTTCGTGGATAAGGAATCCCACCCCCGATTCTCGTCTCTCAGCCAAGCCACGATAGCAAAGGACGTGTCCATTCTTGAGCACTGTGAAAATAGTTATAAGATCACAACAGCTGGTTTTATTGGTGTAGTTTTCCACCGCTGCTCCATAACAGCTATCGTGCATAATGTAGAAAAATAAAAACATGGTTTCAGATGGATTTAAACCCAGGAATTCTGCATGGCAGCTGAGTATTGTATCGTAGAGAAATGCTTGTGCATGAAATGCCTACACAAAAAGGCCCTATACATGCTTCATGTCCAGCTACAAATCTCGTTGACACATATAATATAGCACGGTAAAAGAGTAAAATTATGCCAGGCATCACACAATGTGAAATGCATTACCAGTAGGTGGTTCAGAGCTTCCCACCCATTACAAAGGGCTCAGCCATGATTCATCATCATCCGCCACCGTAACAACTACTGTAAAATCTTGAGCAAGCACCCCTTTCTAGGAGATGTGAAATATGCGCGAATGAACAAGTAAGTGTCCCGCCATATATTTTTTTTTCAACGTGTTCTCTGCTATAGATTTCTGCAGCAGCGAACCAAATCTGAGTCTTTAGATATGTGCATGATTTCTTAGTAGACTTACAGCGCAGTGCCTTGGGGTTGCACTCTGAGATGTCACAAATTGTTGGACCTTTTGAACAATGCCAAACACATGAAATTCCACACGATGATTTTCTTCGGTTCAGTAAAAACAGTAAATGCATGGGTGTTAAGTAAAGCATTGTTAGCTGAAGCACAGGTACGAATTCTTCTTAAGAGGCTCTTTTACTGACATCTTGAATTTTGGTCTGCTGCCAAGCCAGCCCTTCCTGCCACCCCCCCCTCCAAAATTTGTCCGGTATCTTTCACTGAAGGGGGGGGCGCTTGCTTGGGATTAGATGGTAAGTGCATAAATGCCTTGCTGACCTGTTTTGGCTGTCTAGCTTCTCTGCGGAATGAAAATTATAATGGTTCATGACATAGTGGGTACCTTGCAAATGTATTTGTATAGTTGCCCATGCAACAAGGTCTAGAAAGACCATTCCTCCAGCTTTTGCTTTGGATGTGCTGGGTGTTCTGCATAGGCATGGTGTTTTTATGTTTGCATTTACTCCAGTGTATATGTTCATTGATTGGATCTAATGAAATGTGTAAGTAAAAGATGTCGAGTACATTTTCTACCAGTGCAACGGTAACAAGCATATGCTCGTAGTTGCAGTTGCTCAATCTTCAGTATGCAGTTGTTTTTTTCAACGCCGCCTTTGAATAAAAAAAATTCACCAATGTATGTGTAATCTTTTGTTTCATTCAGTTACAACAAAATTTGTGCCATAATGTCGGCACCTTGGGTATCGTGCAAGCTTGCCCTTAGTAGAGGAAAAAACAGGAGAGAAAGTAAAGGCAATGATGTTAACCTGTCTAGAAGGACTGGTTGACCCTATAGGCGGTTGACAGCTATTGTACGCACTGTTGAACATGTCAAATAATTCGCGATTACTTCAGCACTATTGCCTATGTGGGGGTGGTGGATATGCTGGTGAAACTTGCGGGGAAAAAAAGCATCAAGATTTGGTGTCCTCAATCACGGAATTTCATTTGAAGCTTGTAGCATTCCACTGGATGGTTTTTTTGCGTGTTTCAACACAGTAAAAAAAGCCTGCAATCTTGAGGTTCAGCAGTATTATTCAAGAGGAGGAGGTGGGTGATAATTTTACACTTAAGCTGAGTTTTGATTGGTTCTCTGTAGCAGCAAGTTATTTGATATTTCATGAACTACTTGTTGTAGCTATAAACCTGGGGGAGAGTAGGAATAAATAGGGCGTAAAAGGATTCTCATGAAGGTTTCGCTAGAGAAGAAAATACTATTTTGCATGTCTTTTTGATGACTCTTGATCTTCTAACTGCTGAGTGCAATTTTCACGATTTGTGAATGCAAACATGGAATGCTACACGTACAGCTACTGAGAAACAAAAGTGTGTTCTTGATCACGGGATTGTGACTTTTGGTACACTTCAATGACCGTCACAGGTTATACTATTTGCACTTGGTTTGAGCGTGTGATGTTTTGTTGTGCAGTACATCACTTGTGTTTGCCATTCGTATCGACTATAGGGGCTAAGATAGAGCAAGATACGTGGGGCTCTGTATGAATGGAACCTCCTGCATATTAGGTTTGTCTTAGTTAACTTCATTCTGAAGTGTGCTAGCTGTTGCATATGATCACTTTACTGAGGGCACTACAATATTCGATGAGTTGTGCTCCGTGCCACTTCCTGCTACCCATGTCATAGGCGTAATCTTTCTTTGTTGAACGTGGACAGAAGTGGAAACGAATTTGTGCTATATATATAGCCTGAGATTTCATTAAATTTATGCAAAAACAGCTTATGAATGGATCACATTACACTGATATTTACAAATTAATTAGGAATAATTACAATAACACCTACGTTAACATATTCCAGCATTTTTTGTTGCAATATAATATTGAGGGTCATTAAATAATGTTGATTTGATGCACTTAATTACACTCAGTTCTTCATAGGTGGCGTCACCAATCATTCTTAATTAGAAATCTATGTGTTATAAGCACAGACTCCATCATGTTTTCATTGTCTAATTTATTGCTGCATCCAATAAGTAATATCCCATGCGCCCCACCGCCCACCCACTGTGCCCATCGGGTCTCCCACCAAAGGCGAAACATCCCAGCCTCCACCCACCATCTGGCCACCCAGCAAACCACCGCCCACCAACTTTCCCAGCACCCACCCACCGTGTGTCCCACCATCCAGCTACTTCACCCACCATGTGGCGACCCACCAAACCACCGCCCACCAACTTTCCCAGCATCAACCCATTATACCCTTCAAGTGTTCCACTATGCCCACCACGATTCCCAGCATGTACATCATATCTCCCACCATAGCCACCAGGCCACCAGGATTCCCAGCATATCCACCATAAATTTCATGGTGGGCAATGCTGGGTTTTTCAATAGGGATATGTACAAGTGAGGATGTTTACGGATACATCTTCTAAATGTCTACTCCTATTTCCGGCCAAATACCCCGCTCATCAAGGCTCGCCTCCTCCTCCATTCGTTGTGGTCAATTGCAAGAGGGCAAGGAGTAATGTAGAACCGTAACGGCACAGCCCAATCGGCGTCGGGGCAGCACGGAGGACGCCCCGCTGAACACGCGCCGGCTTCGTGGTCTTTGCTCGCCCTCTGGCGCTGAATTCCAAGGAGATCCCGATGAAGGGACAACCGGTCAGGTGGCGGCAATGTTGCAGCGGCATGTGCAAGGAAGGAAAGCTCATTCGGCGTGGTTCCCGCGCGGGCGAGCCGCCGTGGATTGCACCTGCACCCATGTTGCCGTGGTTTCCCTTCCTCCTTTTCGGGGAATGCAGTCCCGATCACAACAATGGTGATGTCACGAGGGGCTGCCAACTCAAATGAGCACTCGCGCCTACTTTAAGACCAAATTAAAATATCTAAAAGCTAACGTCCGGTACTAATAATCAGTCAGAAATGTCCCCGTATACAGGACAATAACCTCAACGAGGTCGCCAACGACCGGGCACGAGGACTGACTTGCCGTACCGGTAAAACTCGAGGTGACGTCCATGACCATTCGGGGGGACACAAAAGGCTCACTACTCTCTCGCAACAAAATTACAAAGCACTACCACGTGGAGCGGAGGCATTTTCCGTTGCCACACCTAAAGTTAAACAGACCACAGGTCATCAGTCTGTGGTTAATGCAGACATGAGTAGAATCTATCCGGAGTTAGAATTAAAGACAGTGTGCGATGCATGTAATGGCGTCACGGAAATCAGACACGTGATGACGGGATGCCCCGCCTCTCTAGTTGATCCCGACCGGAAATGGGAGAAGTGGATGCGGCTCGTCAAGAGTGAAGAACTCCAAGAGCAATTAAGGGCTGTCCAGAAAGCCCACGACGAAGCTACCCGTCTCGGACAGATGATGCCGACGTGGCTGCGGCCCGCTTCGGCCTAAAAAACCAAGCTTCAGGACTGTATTCAATAAAGTTATTTAATCAGTAAATCAGAAAAACTAGGAATATATAATTCATGATCAAAACATGATTACTAGAATTTCGTGACAAACAAGTTTACGCAGAGGTGAAATGTCCAGGTTGCGAAAAATGGGGGGCTGCTGATGATGAAAATGGGTGTAAAGTGATAACTCGTAACGCTTGCTTTTCTAGGCGTTCAAGTTGACCGAGATGCGACCAATACTACTATGAATAAATGCTTAATATAAGTAAAAAAGGATTCCGGCTGCGAAGTAAGGCCGTATTTTGATAATGACGTGAATAGCGAAAGAAACTTTTTTGAATTAAGGACTGAGCATGCACACTGATTTTTAAATGTTTATCTAAGATTACACCAAAAAATTTTGCTGACGCACACGCGTGAATGAGGTGTCCATTAAATGTCACAGCTAATGAAGACGTCTTTGGTGATAACTGAAGGGAATGAAACACCGTGAAATTTGTCTTCAATGGATTGATACGTAATGCATTCCATTAGCACCATGAGTGAACACTATTTAAGTCGACGTATAGTAGATATCGTAGCATGAGTGTATCCTTATGTGCGGTAAAAATTATAGTATCATCAATGTAAGGACCAGCGTTAGTGTGTTTCAAACGAAGTGGTAAAACAACATAAACAAGCGCGGTTCCAGGATTCCTTCTTGGGGAACGCCTATGTTAGTGATTTCCGGCGATGAGAAACAATCATTTATCTGGACAACCTGCGTCCGATTAGTAAGATGGTCCAGATGTGCCGTAGCAGTCAAGTTTAGGAAAAATTATACTGTGGTTAATTGTACCGAATGCCTTAGTAATGTCGATATCACAGGTCCAAAAAGTAGGCCTTCATCAATTGCCAATTAAACTCTATCACTGAAAGTTATTAGTGCTACTTCAGTTGACGAAAGCCTAATTCGTCATCAGATAAGTAAAAATTTGGATAAATACTACGTTAAACGGTTGTAGACTACTTTTTCAATTACTTTAATAAAGAATAGCAAAATACACATCGGGTGATAGTTGTGAGTGCAATCGCGATCACCTTTCTTAAAAATGCGGATTATTTTAGCTACTTAAAGGCTTTGAAGAAACGTAGCCGATGAGAAAAATTTGTTGATTAAATAAGCTAAGCTTCTCGAAAGTTCTTTTGATACATGTTTAATTTTGGCATTGCCATTTTTTGGGGCGTGTTGGTAAACGGAACTCCAAAACATATTGAGTGGTTGCTCCATGAACCATCGCGACCCTCTCGTGGATTGTGTACGAGAGCTAGTTGTACACAACTCCCGCTGACGTGTGGAAATAAATAAGTATATAGGTCAGACGGGAAGATGCCTTAACGATCGTCTTCGCGAACAGAGGTTAAAAATTGCAAGCAAGAACAATTACGGTCACTTCTCTGTACATTGTTTGAGTGCGGTTGTGCACCAAAGTACGGTTCTTGCACGGTTCCGGCGAAGCACGAAGATAAAGGCGTGAGAGAGATTGCAGAAGCCCAAGCTGTCTCTCGCAATAGTGACGCGTGTGTGAGTGCATCATCAATTGACCTCTTAGATAGGGAAAGAGCATTTCTGGTCGGCTAGTGTGTGGACTGGTGGCGCCGCTGTGCACGGGTAAATAGTCTGTTGTTTCCTGGAAATAAGATTGTTGAAGTTAGCGCGTTGTGGTGTCGTCTCTCTTACGTCCTTCTTTGCTGGCGCTGAATATGTTTCGGAGTTTACTTTGACAAAAGCCCTGGCTCAGTATTCTTTAACGATAAGGTAATATTGTTACCTTCATCTGGTACAGTGGGGTATAAAAAAAAGACTGAGGAGTGCGCGGCAGATTTCGCAGTGTGGATTCAGACTGACTGGTTTTACGAGTATCTACAGGACAGCTGAAAACGTCAGTTATGGAATCGGAATCCGTGTGTCGGTTTTTGTTAACAGCTATGGTAGCTGGGCGTATGCAGGCAGTCTGGTAATATAGGCTTGTGTTTATTTCGGTTAGAGTATTCTAAAACAGTGAGAGTGCTCAGAATGGCCGCCGCACCAATGCACAGAAAGTGAAGACAATATAAAGTAAAACTGCTCATCGAGCTTCCATCGGTAGCCTGCTATGAGTCGTCATTATAAGGGGGCCTTGCAACACTTTTTGAGCATGGTGAGAAAACGCTGCCGATCGGTAGTCCAGGCTTCTGAGAACACACAAGCCAAACGTCATAGCGAAGCACGCGGTGAGGAAATTACTGTGAATTCTCAAAGACAGCTAGAAATGATTCCCTCTTCGTTCTCATGCCCCGAATCATTGGCTGATCATCGCGTGCTGCAAGTTACTGCGGCGATCGAAGAGAAAAGCTCAAGGTCATGACTTCTTTCTCCCATGTCGTGCATAGCTTCCAGCGACGAGATCCGGGGTACGTCACTTCGCCGGCGCACGTGCAACGGCGGCGGTTGGCAAAATAGCCCCCGCTGCTGGCTCAGCAGTCGCGCGGGGCATGGGGCAAGTTTTTAACAGCGAAGCTTATCTTAGTCGAGGCTTTCATGTCCGGGCTTGTGGTTACCCTGACCACGTGGCTTCGTACTGTGGCGAGAGTGAGCCTCAGCTGGAAGGGGAGGGCTGCGTGTGCTGCGAGAAGCCAGGGCGCAGGATGCCCAAGGGTGACGAGGAAGGCGCCAAGATGGGGTGACGGTGAGGCGCAGTGGAATGTAAAGTAGCGTGTTAGCGTCAATGTTCAGGAGTTTGCGCTTTCAAGACGATCATAATTTCTCGTTCTCCCGATGCCGCCCGACGTGAGCGTCAGCGATGGTTGACCCAAGAACGGGCATGTCGTCACCGGGCCAACCGTGATGTTCGCGCAAGAGAGGCAGAAGCTAAGCGCCAACAAACTGAAGACTTGAAAAATATACAAGCACGATATAACCTGAAGAAGGACGGGCACCAGCTTCGCCATTTCGACAGTGTTCGCGAAGTGGAGCTGGTTGAGTTTTCATTTTTTTTTTGAGAAGCTTAAACTTCATCTTACTATTGCAATATTAGATGTGGTATGTGTCAGAGAACAGACATGTGTGTGGTAAACTGCGTCACGAAAAACTTGCCAGGCTGGCTGTTGGAGAAGTGAACTCACGTGGTGGCCTGTGCGAGGAACAGCGGCATCGTCTTCGAAAATGTGCCGCTTTTCCTGTGGCGTGTAGTGTGCGTTGAAAGGCATCGACAATATTGGTTCGCCTTTACACAGTAAACAAATTCTGACCCATAAGGGTGTGAAAAAGGGTGCGACACCCTACTACCCTACTGCACACCCTTCGAGCACCCTATTTGGGCAGCAGCACCCTACAAGCGGAACGCAAAGGGTGCATGCATCAGAAGGGTGTAAACTAGGGTGCAAGAAGGGTGCTACAACTAATAGGTGCTGAAGAGCCCTCACAAGGGTGTACAGTTACCGACAGAAGTTTGTGAGCAACGTGTCAGTGCACATAGCCAACAGCTTTTAGAGTGTCCCTTCTCTGTCCGTACTTAACCCGTTGCGCTGTAAAATATTCCACGATGAACATCCACCAACTTGCCCAACTCGCGATTCTGCTTCAGCTTTTAGAGGTCGCCTGGTTGGCCACCACGGTCACACTACAAGCCCTACCAAAGTAGCGGATATCTGAGTGGCGGCAGCAACCGGCCGAACCTAAGTTCTACATTGGTTCTGGCACTCGTGCGGTCTCGGCCTCTTCGGTTCACGGCCGGCGCTGACCAGGCGTTGCGCTACAAGCTGACAAGTAATTGTGTGTATACGTAGCTTGTGGAGCTACAACAGGATTTTGACGTTCCCCTCTCGGGCTATTCGCCTCATTTGTGCCTGACGATAAAATATTGTCCACGACTGTACATGTAAACCATACATTTCTTAGTGCACAGAAATACAAACCAATAAGACCGTGGCAACAGAAAATAACTTTGCTATAGTATATAAATATTTATTTACCTTACAAGGTATCTGCTTGATACGTGTTATTTTCAGAAATGAATGAAGGACGGCCATTACCGCATCACAAGCTTTGTCATTGAAGGGCTAGCAGTTGAATGAATCCATGGCTCATCGTCATACATGTGGTGAACGCGTAAGTAGAACAGATGTTCACACCAAACCACTCAATGAAGTCGACGCGACGATGGCGACAGAACCTGGCCTGCACGCTGCGCCCTCCAAGAGTAACAATAAAAAGTAATGAAATCAGACAAATTTTATCTGTGGCAGCTGTCGAGAGATGGCGCAACTTTCAAAATGTCGTCGAAATTGTATGCACGGTTTGAGGTGGTCGTTTTCACGGGAACTTAATGAACTCTGCAACTATCACTTTCATTATTGTGCAGCTTTTGATTAACTGCTGAGCTTGGCTAAGGCAGCTACAGTATAATTATGCCTGCGTACCTTGTGGTGCAGTCATGACATGTAAAAGTGATGACGAAAGATTACGTGGCACTTCTACCGCCACGGTCGGTTGTAATTCAGTGACTATATAAGCGTCTGCGCTCCGTATTGGGGTATGCGTGAACACATCTGTGCGTACGCGGTTGCGTTGATTTGTTCGTAGTATGGGCTGTATTGTACGCGAATGAATGAATTATGTATTCAACTCATTGAGTGTGTGTATGTACTGTGTGTCTCGCAGACCTAGCTAAATGACTAAGTACTAATAAATGTGTGTGTAAATGCACTGCATCAGCCTTCCAGTGTCCTTGCGTAATCCAAGAATAAGCCCGACTCGCCAACTATCCGCCAAAAGGCCATGCTGTAGTATCAACGTGCGTCGCTACAGGCATGAACGTTTATTTTTTTCTTAGTATCATTGAGCCACTCCAGATGGCACCAGCTACAACCTTCTTCACGGATGTGTGGCCTGCCACACGGCATTGTTTATAATATAGAGCAGTCTACATTTGTGGCCATCTCTAGCATCAATCCTAGGTTTTTGCTCCACTGGTATACATCGTGGAGCACCCTTCCAGCACCCATTTTAAAGGGTATTATGGCACGATAGCACCCTTTACAAAGGCTGCGACCATTACACCCTTTAAAATTTTATGCGGTACACCCTTTTTTAGGGGGCTGAGCTCAGCACCCTTTTTCGAACACCCAATAGGTGGCAAAGGGTGTTCGTGTGGCGACAAGCTCATTTACACCCTTATGGGTCACACTCTAAAAAAAAGTCGAGTATTTTGGGAGTATTTCTGCTACACAAAAATAATCGTCATCTGGCTTGGCCACGTTTGCTCTCTTGAAAACCCGGCTCTCGGCACATTCCAGAATGCTATGTCACGCCGATAACGCGAGCGGCGTTCGTGACTGGGAAGTGTTGGGACGGCGGTGATAACGCCAGGAATGTACGCGGGGTAGATGACGATTATAGTTGTGTAGCAGAAAGACAGCCTTTTTACTGTATTATTTCTTAGAGTGTAGATTTTGTTTAGTGTGTACGGTCAGTGAAACTGAGAATATTTTGAGTAGTGTGTGCTATGTGAATAACAATGCATATCTTAATTGTTTTGCGAAAACATTGGCGCTCGTTGTGGGCCAGTTGCAGTGAACGGTTGTCGACGGAACATCACGATTCGGCACTTTAGTGAAGGTAGAAATGCACTTGTGATCATCTGCAGGTGCGTACCTCTCAGAGTTAGCGCTGTGTGCACAAAAAAAAGTGCATGATATCCGGGCTGAAAGGTACGACTACGCATCAGCTACCAGAAGACAGACAAAGAAATTTAATGAAGTCCTGAGGGACCAACCAGGAAGCACCCGCTGGGGCCCTTGGCTCGCCGCTGGCTGCACCCATGTCGGAATCGGGAGGCCATGCCTCTCCGCTCTTTCACGGGCCCTCTTGACGGCCATTGACTGGATATCGAGTACAGTACTTGCGATGGCGTCTTCTCAGTCCTGTTCCCTTGTGTGTGACGTGTCCCGTACCGTAACGCAGGACACTGCCACAGCATATGTGCTCGAGTGCTAATTGCTTCCCCGCAATCAGGGAGCTGTGGATCGATATCGCTTATGAAACCTCTCCAGGGATATGACCTCGTCCGAAGCATCCTAAGCGTGATCGCTTGATCTCTGCATAGTTTTGGGTATGGAGGCGGGAAGCGCCTGCGTTCATCTCGTTTTAGCATTGTCGAAGCTGCATATACGCTTCGCCACGGGGAATACGCAAACCCCATAAAGTTATATCGTCTTTTATCGGAGTCCTCATACGTCTTAATGGAAACAGTGGAGATTCTTCTTTCTCATATACTTATTAGCTTGCCTTTACGACAAGATCTTTACAAATTTGTGCATCAAGTCTAAAGGAGCAAAGTAAGTATGCAAACACACTGTAGGCATCAGATGCAGCGCAGTAACTGCGCAAGAGATTATGCATATAATTATGCTATCGTGTTTAAAATCTCATAAATTTTCAGTGGGCTATGAGGAACGCCGTAGGGGAGAACTTAGCTTTAATTTTCACGCAGATTTGTTAACCTCAGCCTAACGAGTGGCAAAAACCGTTTCTTTCTTTTTTTTTATTGATCTCGGGTCAGAATTTAGCGCCGTGAGTGAGAATCTTATCCGTGACCTCGAGCAAAGGAGTTCGAAACCATGCTACCACCAATGCTGCACCTCGTTTAAAACTTCAGTGCAGATGTCGCGACGGAAATGCGTTCGCATCCATGCCATGCAAATATTTCTCCAACGCCAGTCACCGTGAACGTGCACAACGTTCGCTTTCGAAGAGCATAAATTTTCTATGGCTGCCATCTACGACGAGCAAATCACCACATGTTGACCTAACAGAAGAGCATAAATTTTCTATTGCTGCCATCTACGACGAGCAAATCTCCACATGTTGATCAAACAGAATCGTGATTATATGCAGCGACACTTCCTTTTAAAAGCTGTGACTTTAGAAAATAGCAATTCGCAGAAACCTGCCGAAGGAATACAGACACACGCAGCGCTGCTATGCGGGAAAATCCCGCCGGCGGAACTTTTTTGCCAACCAGCACCAGCACCGAGGGAGGGGATTGTGGGCAGAGTACTCGCAGTGACGTGACACAGTCTGCAAACAGGGAGAGGTATATTACAGCGTGCGAGAAATCTGTGAAACTCCGCTCGTATATACTTGACCGATTGTAAAAAGCCGCCAGGCCTGCGCGGAACGCGCAGCCCAGTCACAGTGAAATCTGCAAGAGCGGCCTTTTTAGAGCATTTTTTAAACACTCTGAGGCAACTACTACAAGTACACTTGCATGGTACCCACTACGTCATAAATAATCATAATTTTTCTGTAGTGGGGAAGCCTCTACTATGCCATTATTCGTCATTCTTCGGAAAAGCGCGGTACCCGCTACACACTTGTAAGGCATTGTGCGCATTTTGTTGATGCTGCGGCTGACGACGATGAAGAATTATCCCTGAGGCTTTTGTAATGGGTTGGAGCATTGAACGACCAACTCGTTACACAATTCTTATTGTGTGACGCCTGGTTGTTACTTTACTGTTCTAAAACGCTTTACTACAGACGTTAACGCGATTCCTTACCCGACATGAAGCCTGCATAGGGTCAGTTTGCACCGCAGTTTCAAAAGGTGGACTTTGAGAAAGCCTTCGATCGCGTGCCACATGACTTGCTTATAGCCGTATTAGAGCACGTTAACGTAGGTAAAGTAATAATAGAAGCCGTTGAGATGGCATATACGGGATGTACTACTCGTCTGATTGTTAACAAAGAGTTAGGAAAGTCTATAATATTGCAGCGATCCGTGCGCCAAGGGTGCCCGCTCTCTCCCTTACTTTTTTGCATCTTCATTGAGAGATTTTACCTACGTATCATACGCAGCAACGATATCAGAGGATTCAAGCTTCATGCATGCGAAGTGCGCTTGCTAGCGTATGCTGATGACATAGCGATATTTTGTACAAACCTCGAAAGTATTGCAGAAACAGTTAACATAGCAAAACGCTTTTGTGAGGTCAGTGGAAGCGCGGTCAACTGGGGAAAATGTCTTGGCTTCTGGCATGGAAATTGGGAACTCACTTTAAACTGCTTCCTGAACATTCAATGGGTGACAACACCGGTGAAATACTTGGGCGTACCCCTGGAAAACTGCAGCGACAGTGATCCTTATTGGCGCAGACAAGCAGTGGAAATCCGTGAAAAGGCAGAAAAGTGCAAGGGCAGGGATTTATCTATTTTCGCTCGCGCGACCATTTGCAACCTATTCTTTATTACTAAGCTGTGGTATGTGTTGCAAGTATTGCACTGCTCTCGAATGAATGTGCAGAAATTTCATCGTATTTTTGCCGTGTTTATTTGGGGTTCCAATTGGGAGAAAACAAGCCGGACAAACCTGTTTCGACGTGTGCGTGACGGTGGTTTGGGTTTGTCACATTTGTTCCTGCGGCAGCTTGTAAACCGCTTCTTGTACCTACGCGATGTCGAGGACCCTTTCTTGCGTACAGTTTGCCAAGTGCGATTGGCTAGTGCTTTGCCCGAGTTTGTCATGTCTTCCGTCAGATTGGAAGGCCGAACACAAGGCTACTTTAAAGAGATCATCGAGTCACTTCGTTTCCTGAAGGCTCGATTTTCTTTTGAATATTTAAGCACAGTTTCCCGTAAAAAATTATATAAGGACTCATGTGATGTTGTTCTTCCAATTCCACTGTACCGATCTTATTACTGCGGTGGAACATGGAGCAAAGTGTTAAAGCGCGTTAAAAGCATGCCTGTGCGTACGGGGGTCAAAACTTTCTTCTTCAAGCTTCATACTGGTGTCTTGCCAGTTAAGACATGGTTGTCTGACAAAGGGTTATTCGTTCCGTGGGGTGACCATTGCTTTTTATGTCGCAAGCCCGAAACCGTTGAACATGTCTTTCTTGATTGCTGGGATGGAGTGTTCTTCTGGGATGTCCTGCAAGGGACATAAAGAAAGATTTCCCGCTGGATGCACAGGGAATAAGGTATCTTGCCATTGAAAACGAGGATGGATTTCCGTATGACGTCGTCATGTTATTGGCTCTGCGTAGCATTTGGAGGTCACGCATGGCTGTACGTCATGCCGACGTCGATGCTCGACGTGCTATAGAATACTTTCGAGAGTCCCTGACTTCGTTTGTAGAATTGCAAAAATTGGAAAAGAATGTACCGGATTGGGTACCTCGCATAAAAGCTCTTTTGCACGCGAAACAATTGTAAAAAGTGTGTACGTGGTTATTAATTTTGAAAACTGAAGTACTGCAATAAAGAAAAAAAAAGCGGCGTAGCTCAGTGGTAGAGTGCTGGCCTGCCACGCAGAGGACCCGGGTTCGATTGCCATTCTGTGATAAGTGTTTTCCATTTATTTATTTTTTTTCTTATTTCGTGCGATATTGGTTACGGACACCGGCGGCGGCAGCGGTGGCGGTGGACAACTACGGTTACTTCGAAAAGTGTAGCAGGGCCCCTTTAAGAGCGGCGTGCGGCTCTGCCAATGTGATGCAGAGGTGAAATGCCCGCTTCCCACTCAAAAGACGTGGGTTCCAGTTGCAGCTGTACATGGCGGGTTTTTATTTTTAGTGTCACTTGTGACAGCTGTATTGTATTTCTTTTCTTGTTTTGTTGCTTAAAACTAGTTTCCGTTGCTACGCACTGTCACAAAACGTAACTCGAAATGTGAACTAAAATAGAAGAAACGTCACAGTGAGTGTAAATATTGGCGGCGCTACCACAGGGGATTGAACAAAATTCTGAAGCGCGCAGTAAGCTCACGAGACAACGGCCTTCTATTCAACGGCCGGAAGAGGAATTACATCGCTCAACGTGATTTGGCTCTGCTATTACAGTATTCTATTCAAACTTTCACAGTTTCACGCTGACCGAGTGCCGACTACCTTGTGTTTCTTTTGCTGCAAGCCAGCGGGCGGTAACCGCCGATTTGTCCGGCGTATGATGAAATAACTCTGAGGACCCAACAGCTACTAGAGAGAAAGAACTTTTTCTTTTCAAGTTTGAAATTAGAAAAGTAGCGATGCATAAAATGAATGAGACGCTTTTCACACTAGGGTCCCATAGTGCGAAGACTGTAGGGGGGACCCACAATGAAGAAACCATGTGATAAAAAAACGCAAAGGCAAATGGCAAGACAACGTGGTATCAATATAACAATGTTGTACAACAGCTATAGCGAAAGCAATAAATACAACCAAAATGATGCAATCGCTACACCACAACTCAACAGAGACAACACAGAATCATTTGTGACGATAGAGGGTATAATTTCAATGTTTTTTGAACGTGTATAGGTTAGCTAAAGATTTTCGATTGGGTGGAATACAGTTCCATAATCAAATGGCCGTGAATGACAACGATTTTATGTCGTAATTAGTGCGAACGCAGGGCAGTGATAAGCTTCCTTCTAATGCGAAACGAGTGCGGTTAGTGTTTTTTAGTAAGTCAGAGTTGATAAGATCGAAAGGTAGCCGACTGTTTATTATATTAAAAGACAAACAAGTACAATGAAATTCAAATAAATTAATAATACCTAAAATATTATATTCTCTAAGCAATGCGTTGGAACGACTAAGGCTGACAGTGATGATACGGATTGCTTGGTTCTGTATGTGTTGCGCAGATGAGATGTACGAAAGATGTGTGTTCGCCCAGGTAGTTATGTCGTAGTTAAAGTGACTATGGATAAATGAATGAAAGCGTAAATTTAAGGGCTCGTTTCCTTTGTTAGACACAATAATAATGAGAACTAACAGACAATGATGCCAATTAAAGTATAGGGGATGTTGTTAGCGGTAATTGTACTGTAAATGTAAAGAAAGAAAACTGGACGAAAAGATAATTGGTCACTGGCAGGGACCGAACCTGCGTCACATATGTACCCTATAAAGTGGACGGAGGGATGACCGCCGTTGTAGCTCAGTCGGTAGAGCATGGGACGCGTTATTCGAAGGTCGCAGGTTCGGTCCCTGCCAGCGGCAAGTTATCTTTTCGTCCAGCTTTCTTTCTTCACATTTACATTACAATTACTACTAATAACGTCCCCAATCTTTTCCTTGGCATCATTGTCTGTTATGAAAGGGAATATTGACAACCACCCGTTTGTAGCACGAAGCCACATTTCTGAGAAATCCGTACGGATTTCTTTGTGGCTTCGTGCTACAAACGGGTGGTTGTCAATATTCCCTTTCATAACCCTTCCGCCACCTTGCGGGTTTCCGCAGAACTCATTTGCCTTACTTGTGTCCATGTGCTTCGAGTTGTCGATGAATTCGCCCTCGCGCTGCCAATTGCTAGCTTCCTGGTTAGCTCAATTGGTAGAGCGCCCGCCCCGGAAAGGCGTTGGTCCCGAGTTCGAACCCCGGACCAGGACGAATTTTTCGGCAACTAAGAAGCTTTTCTTTCTGAGAAATCCGTACGGATTTCCTTGTGGCTTCGTGCTACAAACGGGTGGTTGTCAATATTCCCTTTCATAACCCTTCCGCCACCTTGCGGGTTTCCGCAGAACTCATTTGCACTCATTGTCTGTTAGTTCTCAATAATATTATGGACAACTGAGAAGTAGAGCCATAATAATGCATTAGTGGAGAAATAAGGCCTAGTTTTAATTAGTGCGCGAATACGAAAAGCAGACTTTTTCTTGCTGTCTGACGAATGTAAACCAAAATTAAGAGTTACGTCTAAACGTACTCCGAGAAAAGAAACACACTCAGAAGCATAGATAGAATTGGAACCCATCGTACGAGCAGCTGAAGTTAATAAATGTTTTGGAGAAGATCTGCAGATGATAAACTGAGCTTTAGAGGGATTTATAGTTAGGTCATTGTTATTACACCTTATAACTACATCGTCGACTACAGCGTTTAGTTTTGATATTAGATATGGAACTGTTTTTGCCTTATATGATACTGTGGTGTCGTCAGCATACAACACGCAACGTCCATAACTCATGACATCAGGTAGATCAATAATAATACAAATAATAAATAGGGGGGGACCAAGAATGGAGCACTGTGGAACACCTTGGTTAGTAATCTTCGCTTTAGCGTAAGAGCCACCAGTAAGGACAACGTTTTTTTTTCGGTTAAACAGGTAACTCTTGGAAAAGTTTAAAGCCAGTCACGGTGATACCACAAGAATCTGCCTTATTGAATAGAATAGAGTGACTGGGCGTGTCAAAGGCTTTAGTTAAATCCAAAAATATTGAGCCCGAGAACTTACCACTATCAATGGAATGTTTGATGAAGTCAAAAGAAAATGATAAATCCTTGGCGCAAATATTTCTTGCCGAGGCGAGATTCGAACCCGCATGCCCCGATTGGAAGGCGAGCTTTGCAACCAGTCGGCTATGCAGATCAAAGCGTATAGCCTTGGGTAGTATGAATAGCAAATGGTGGGAAAGGGAAGCGAGGGAGAGATGTGAGGGTGAGTGGGATCGGAAAATGAGCGCAGAGGGAGAGAAATACATAGAAGGCGACTGCATAGAAAGGGAAATAATGCGAACGCACAATGATGCCAAGGAAAGTGTAGGGGATCATATTAGTAGTAATTGTAATGTAAATGTGAAGAGAGAAAAGTGGACGAGAAGATAACTTGCCGCTGGCAGGCACCAAACGTGCGACCACCATATAGTGGACGAAGGGATTACCACCGCTGTAGCTCAGTTCGTAGAGCATCGGACGCGTTATTCGAAGGTCGCAGGTTCGGTCCCTGCCAGTGGCAAGTTAACTTTTCCTCCACTTTTCTTTCTTTACATTTACATTGCAATTACTGCACATAATATCCCCTATACTCTCCTTGGCATCATTGTTAGTTCTCATTAGTATTGTGTCTAACAGAGAAAAACAAGCACTCAACTTTTTCCTTCAGTGAAAGAAATAGACACACAAAGATAAAGACAGAAAGAAGTTGACACAAGGCAGATAGAATAAAGCATAGCCATGTATAGGAAAGGTTGGGAAAGAGAGAGGTGACATGGTGAAAGCTTAGCCAAGCCAGGACGGGCCCACCGACTCGACTGTAATGGCTGATTCACGGTAGCCGCAAGCCTCCCATGCCTGGTTCACGGTGGCGGCACGGCGGCTCGCTGTTTGACGTTTGCCGTTCTCAGGCCGCCGTGCGCGGGCTGTTTCGTTCGTGCACGTCTGCCGTTCTTTGCCGTTCGGAGAATAGGTCCGAGACCCATTTTCGTGCCGTTTTCCGTTTGCCGGAGAACGACGCGGCCAATCAGCGGCGGAGGAGCGGTTGCCATGACTACGGCGCGCCGCGTCGTCTGCTTCTCCCGCGCCTGCTTTTCGCGTCGTCTGCAGACGACGCTAAAAGCAGGAACAGAGGACGCTGAGCGGCTTGCATTACGCTCCGCGTTTCTTGCCTTTATTTGAGGTATGGAGTTTCCAATGGAAAATTTCTTGAAACCGTAAGACACTAGTTTCTTGTATGACAAGAAAACACCCGAGTACAAAGACACAGAGCTGAAAATGAACCGGTGGACAATCATCGGGGTGGAATTCGGCATCAAAGGTAAGGAAGCAAACGTCGTTCTCGCTACGAAAGCGCATGCACGCAGGCTGAGACAATGCAAGTGTTCTTTCTCAGGGCACCAAGCGATGATGAAAATCACGAACGCGAAGGATCGCTGGAGAAAGATCGTCGTCGAAAAAGGACAAGCCACACGAAGCGTAGCAGGGGGCAGTGCGGGGAAGAAAACGAGCCGGCACCGCAGCAGCAGGGAACACACCAAAATGAGCGCATTCACAGTCAACACAACGTGTCGTTGAGAGGCATGTTTAGCTTCCAGCGAACAAGGTAGACTTTTGCCCGGCAGAAAAACGGTCCGCGTCGATCATGGCGTCGATTCAGAGCCCATCTGATGCGCACATCGTGAATTCTCGTCGTCTCACGTTCGTGCGAGACTGCGTCGCGTCACGTGATCGTCTCGCCGGCGAAGCTTGCCGTGCACTTTGAACAGCTCTCGCGCGGGCGGCGGCGGCCGACGGTCTACGGCACCGCGCCGTTCCGGCAGGCTTGCCGCCGCCGTGAACCAGGCATGCCTGGTTCACGGCGGCGGCAAGCCTGCCGGAACGGCGCGGTGCCGTAGACCGTCGGCCGCCGCCGCCCGCGCGAGAGCTGTTCAAAGTGCACGGCAAGCTTCGCCGGCGAGGCATTTCGCGCCTCTGAAAAAACTGGTTGCACTTCCGAATCCAGTTGTCGACCACCTCGAATCTATCAAGCGGCCGCAGTGCGCTCAGTAGCTTGTGAGCTCCGAACTGATGCTTCCATTCGGTTTAGATTCATGTGCTTAAGCTTCGACAACACAGTATTCGAATCGATTCGGCACCGTTTTTCAGAGACATACTGAGATAATCGATGTTGTAGGCTTAGCGAGTGGCTATGGGCGCTACCCAAATCTCGGAGGGCATGAATTACGCGTTTGTTAGTTGTTTCTAATCCTGGATAGCTGGCGCCACTTGTCCAAGCGCCAGCCAACGGACACGTTATTTGGTTTAACGCTGCGCTTTTTTCAATACCGGACAGATTAAAAGGTATATTAAGTGCTGGAACGATGCCATGCAACGACGCGGACGACATCCGCACTTCTAGCCTGAAAAACACCGAGCAAGAAGCAAGAAGCTATAAGTATGCCGGAGGAGACGCAGACGACGCGCAAAGCCGAAAGCAGACGACGCGGCTCACCAATGGAGCTCCTCCGTCGCTGATTGGCCACGTCGCTCTCCGGCAAACGGAAGACGGCACGAAAATGGGTCTCGGACCTATTCTACGAACGGCAAAGAACGGCAGATGTGCGCGAACGAAACATCCCGCGCACGGCCAGCTTGAGAACGGCAAACGGCAAACGGCGAGCCGCCGTGCCGCTAACGTGAACCAGCCGTAACCGAGCCTTGCGCGACTGAGTGGAAGCTGTGCTAACTTTTGTTGTTTTTCCCTGTAGTCGTTCACATTCCTTTTTGTACTCAGATTTTCGAAAGCGCCAGAGGCAGTGTTGAACATTTCTTTTCAAATCGGTTCTGCATGCAGAGTTTTGAAAACAAGCGGTCACTTAAGCTCACATCTAATGAAGGCCGCAGTCCCGCTCGGCCCACTTGCGCCAATAGCCGGCACAGTTTCGACTAATACGTCGACAGGGACGTAAAGCCGAAACACGCCACGCGGGAAAGGCGCTCACTCGAGAGACGCTAATTGCGAAAGCGACCCACATGCCAAAGGCTTGTGAGGCGCGCCTTTTCCGGCCGCGCAACCAGAGACCATTATCGGTTTCTTTTCAACCGTCGCGCAGAGTCGTCTCTTCAAAATGGCCCATTCAGGAGCCGCCAATGGCCCACCGGGCTCATAAAAACGAGGTCCCCGATCGCGTGGGTCTCGACGAAGGCATTCAGCACGGCACAATGACCGCGCCTCGCGACGCCGCACTTCGGAGTGGCGCGAGCAAAAAGGGCCTCCGCCGCGCGACACGGGTCAAAAAAGCAAGCAGATCAGTCATTCGATAAGGCTTCGAAACGATCCGTGTCTCGCGTGTCGCGAACAAAGCGGTCGTTTTAATGCGTGTCGCCAGCAGGGTCTTTGCCAGAAGGCAGCAACCGGCCGCGCCAGCCAACACCGACTCTCGCTGCGTGTGCCGCGCAGTGCCGCGGAAACGGCGACGCGCCATTAAAGACCTGCGACCGAGGTTCACGATTTGTTCACTCGCCGGTCCCGAAGCGTCGTACGACTGCCCACAAAGGACGCTAGAACTGAAACGAGAGGCTCCTTTCGACAAGTGTACGCCGAGTGGCGAGAGTGTTCCCGAAGTAGACCGCACAAATATTAGCCCTGTTGCATCCAAATAACAAGTGGATGCAAGTGTTCAACAGGCCCTTTTCTTTTGTTCGCGTGGTAAGCGAGACCCTGTGGGCGCTGTAATGTCGACTCTTTTTACCGGCACTTCGCGAGCACGTGCGGCACATCGAGTGCTACAAGAGCTTGTGGAATGCTCGATGCTGTAGTTTTAAATGCGAAGCATTTTTTTAGGGAACTTCGGCGACTTTGAGCGTATCTATCTATCTATCTATCTATCTATCTATCTATCTATCTATCTATCTATCTATCTATCTATCTATCTATCTATCTATCTATCTATCTATCGATCTATCTATCTATCTATCTATCTATCTATCTATCTATCTATCTATCTATCAAGCCGCCTACGACTTTGTGCTCTCCTGGCCGTATCGTTAATGGGATTTATACCAAATTTGGTATGGCATAACATGACTGTATGACGAACATAAATGGCTGGTCATATCATGAAAATCATGAATAACTTGTCATGAAAAGTATGATTTACATGCCACGCTCATGGCGCGCTCGCGGCCGTTTCGTTAGCTTGATATACACCAAATTTGAAATTGAGTGACATGACTGTATGACGAACATAAATGACAAGTGGTAATATGAAAATCATGACTTCATGAGCGACATGACTTGCATTCGACGCTCATAGCGCGCTCGCGGCCGTTTGGTTAGCTTGATATACACCAAATTTGGTATTGAGTGACACGACTATATGACGAACATAAATGACAAGTGGTAATATGGAAATCATGACTTGTCATGTGCGACATGACTTGCATGCCACGCTCATGGCGTACTCGCGGCCTTTCGTTAGCTTGACATACACCAAATTTGGTATTGAGTGACATGACTGTATGACGAACATAAATGACAAGTGGTAATATGGAAATCATGACATGTCATGAGCGACATGACTTGCATTCCACGCTCATGACGCGCTCGCGGTCGTTTCGTTAGCTTGATATACACCAAATTTGGTATTGAGTGACATTACTCTATAACGAACATAAGTGGCAGGTGGTAACATGAAAATCTTGGCATGCATGTCATCTACAACGCCATTTACATGCCACGCTCATGGTACGCTTGCGTCCAGATCGCTAGCTTCATATACACCAAAATTGGTATTGCGCAACGTGACTGTGTTACGAACACAAATGACAGGTCGTAACATGTAAAACATGACATGCAAATTATGTAAAGCATGATTTGCTCCTTCCTGGCTGCTTCGCATTACATCGATTCCCACAGTGCGTGGGATCTGCCGACTTTTTAGCTTTCCAAATAAAAGTCGAAAGTAGCGTAATTTGTACCGCCGCTCTGGTTTCATCAGGCATGCTGAGTACGATGTGGATTTAGTTGGTCTTAGGATACCTCTATTAAACGTTTCCTCAATTTCATGTTATGACAGGTTAATTACTTAACGCTTGCCTTGCCTCTCAATACTTGTCAAATAAGTAGCAGGCAGAAGAAATGAACAATCAAGAGGGCGCCATAACCCAAATGTGTATCCGATTCTTCTGTGCGCATGAAATGTTTTCGTCTCCAACTTATCTTTCTAACACTACGCCGAGTTCGAATCTGAATGCTACAAAGCAAGCAATAAAAAACGCGTGATCGTTGATATCGTTAGCTCAACTGTGTTGCAGAACACAGCCTGACAATGGAAAAAGTTTCTACCTTGGTTAGAAGGGATGTAATTTGTAGTAATTATGGTATAAATGTGAAAAAATTAAAGCGGACGAAAATTCAACTTGCCTCCGGCAGGGACGGAACCTTCAACGACGTTGCATGTTGTGTCTAACAAGAAAAACGAGCCCCTGAATTACCCTTCTTGCGTTCATTCACAGCGAGGGATCATATTGGTCAGCTGACAGCTTGTGAAAAGATCACGTGCTACGTGACGCCAGCAGGGAAAACAAGAGTGTTCGACACTCGTCGTCATGGCTACTAGCGGAGCTGACTAACACTCCTAAGTTTGAAATCTAAAGACAAGCCCAATAAAGTGGACGATAATATAGCTCAATCGCTAGACCATCAGACGCGTGATTCCAAGTTTACAGGTGTGGTCCCTTGTCTTTTCGCGCACTTTAATTTGGTCACACTTATTTCATAATTACGACAAAATAACGTCCCGTATGTACTTTCATGTGCATGGTTGTCTTTTCGTTTTGATCAAGGCTGTTTCTATCAGAGCAAGAAGAGCCCCTAAAGTCCCCTTGTTTTCGTTCATTCATAGCTATGCAGAAGGATGTTTTTGACATTTTGTCAGCGTTTAGGCTATGGCATCATCAACTCATTCGCACCTTTAATTAAGCGACGCACCTTGTATCAAGGCAGCTACGGCCAACTTTACCGGGTCTTCAAAATTAATTTTATGACTTTCTTAAAACTCAGCACTAGAGATAGATTAAAACCTCATTCGCAGGTAAGTTATATATCCAGGGGGGACACAAAGGGAGTCAATGATTATTAATATCAACCTGTTATACGGGTATGGGCCACACGTGTCTGGAGGACAGGGTTTGACGACGTACGCGACGGGATTTTGACGTTATTCATGTTCCGACCAGCAAGATATATTCGTGACTCTGCTAGCCTCCCATACCAATTTTGGTTTACCCCATGTTAAGAGGGCGATCACGAGAGCACCCAGACGTAGGCGGCTAGACAGACAGACAGACAGACTCACACGCTCAAAGTGTCTGCAGTACGCTAAGAAATGCTTCGCATTTAAAAGCAATGCTAGTAATGTAATCATACAACTGAGTTTCATAAGTGAATGATAATCACTGTCCAGGTCCTTGATTTACCAAATTTCGTCACTGGAGTGCCATGCCAGCTTGTGTCGCCCTTATTGGTGTAGCACTACTGTTATTGTTAACGTTACTCCCACTCACAGCATTATTTTTTCTAATGATGCCTTCCGTTCTTTGCCCATTCCTGTTTCAGATTTTAGGCGTAAATTTTATCCACATATTGACTGCTGCACTCCGTCTATCGTGCGGTACTGCGGATGGTTGTGATAAAGCAAACATAGCCAGTAAAGCGCTTTATTGCGCGAACTTGTGCCCAGTACAGGAAGCAAAATTCAAAGGGGCAGCGAAAGCGGCATGCACAGACGTCGGTCGTCAGCTTCGGCAGTTATACACGCGGTATCGAAGATTCCAGCGTTATCGCTGGTGGCCGCGTTAGTTCCAGGGGTCGAGTTGTGAGCGTAATCAAACCGGAAGAGCCTAAAATAATTAGTAAGGTTTCCAGACATTCTGGCTCGGTCAGCACAACGCGGTGGTGACATGGGTAACGGCTCGGATACATAAAAAAAATTAAGGGAGCTTCGCGCTAGGGGTGCCCAGCCTGAAGGCAGTGCGGAGCTGGGCAGCCTTCTTTGTTTCTATTCGGTTTTCTTTTTCTTTCCTCGTCTCTTTCTTTCTTTTTCTCCTTTTCTGCCTTTGTTTCTATTTATTTTCCTTTCTCTCTCTTCCCAATTGGCGCTTGCTTCCTCTTTTTTTTACACGTGGTTTCGCCTGCGTTACGCCAAGCGCACTAGTTGTTCTTTGCTGCTGATGATAAGTGATCATTATCAAGGCGCTCGAAGAACAACACTTCTCCTTGGCGCGAGCGCGCGCTCCATATACATGGAGCGTTACGCTAAGCCACGATGACGCCATACGACAGCCGGGCCCGCTATAGTGCACTTACAAAATAGAAAAAGAAGCGCGCGTGGCAACATATGAAACATGGAATGGCACATTAAGCTGTTGTTTTATACAAATGAATGGCATCGTACGGTGTCAGTAGTAATACCCCCATGTAATGCTAGTAATGTGGAAATCACTTTGCAACCTCCCCTTTAATCTGTTACTTAATGATAATATGTCGGGTTTCACGTCCCAAAACCACGAGATGATTATGAGAGACGCCGTTGCGGAGGGCTCCGGGATTTTCGACCATCTGGTGTTCTTTAACGTGCGCTGACATCGCACAGCACATGGGCCTCTACACTCTAACAAAAAAAAGTCAAAAAGGGATCACAGCACCATGATTCCCTTCGGGTAGTCACTTGACCCCTTTTGGAAGGTAGAAGCAGAAAAAGAGAGTTATCATTTTTAAAGGAGTCACAGAACTCCCGTGAAGCGCGTTTCGATTGGCTTGCGGGATGAAGGCACCGCCGTATACACCAGAACACAGCGAGTTCAGTGTCTGCCGCCATACTTAGGCAGCACGTCGCGCTATCTGTCGCAAGCGCGGCGAAGCAACACCTTGAACTGCCAGGCTAGCAGACGCTCCGTAAATGAAACGCGAAACTTCTCAACCCGAGTCCGCTTGGAAGCATGTTTCGCGCCTTTCCTCTCTTGGAAATTTGTACTGCTTTCTTGTGAAACGTCAAGAAGACCTTTCTCGACAGTCCGGAATGTCTACAGCACGTGCATTGCAGACTGCGGAAGCAACTTTATCAGGTACGAACTATCGCGATAGAAAGGAACGCGAACAGCGGAAAGCGTGGATTTCGACTCAGTCGAACTGCGACATGCCTTGATTGTCGCTAGGCAAAACTTGTGCTTTCAGCCGGCGTCACCGTAGTGCTAGAATACAGCTCCAGCTTGCGCTCATGCGCCGCATGTGTTTATCATTTGCCAGTCATGGCTGGCACTCGGAACACACAAGCGGTGCGAAAGTGCCATCCAGAGCAAGATTTTATAGCGCTACGGTGACGCCGGCTGAAAGCACAGATTCGCCTAGTCACAAGGCATGTCGCAGTTCGACTGAGTCGAAAGCAACACTTTCCGCTGTTCACGTTTCTTTGCATCGCGATAGTGCGCCGCTACATATGTACTAAACGTGCACAGTGTGTGCATGCACGCGTGAGTCGTAATATTTCCTATCAGTGGCATGCGGCCTACGAAAGAGTACGGCAATGATGTGGTGCCGCATACTCCAGGCACGCACATTACTGCTGTAAAGTGAAACAGCCGCCGTCACGCTTGAATATACACGAAGTAAGTATACCTACTCATGCACTTTTAGTTGGGCTCGAGTTTTTGTTGATTGAAATTCTCCACTGGGGGGCGGAGCTCGGCGTTTTTCTTTGTGGATGGAAATCTGTCCAATCTGAAAACAGCGCACCGGCACGATTCCCACGTCGTGTTGTGATCTTCACAGGCAATGCTGAGTAAAAACATATTCCTCTTGCGCTGATTGCTTTCGCATTACAAGACGCCACAGTGGTGCCCAGACGACTTCTTGTAAGCGTGAGCGGCGTGAAGAGGCGCTTTCTCGCATTTTAAAGCGCCAGAGATGCCGCTTGCCATGTTAACTTGGCGAGAGATACACGTCTTGGCAGTTGAGAACAAAATCGCGTTCGGGTTCGAGAGTATGCCGCCGGTAGCTTAGGCGCCTGGGTGCGAGATAGGCGTTTGCTGTTCGGCGTCGTCGTGGCGGGCCCGCGAAGCCCGGCGCCGAAGTGTAGCCACCGGCGCGGCCCTTCCGCCTGCTCTCTCTTCCTCTCCTCCGTTTTTTGGAATGCGTTGCGTTGGTTACGCTGGTCGCGTGTCTTATAGTTTCGAGTTCGAGCGAGCATGCGCATCATCGGTGGCGGTCCCGCCAGGCTTCGTGCTCGAAGGGACGCTTCGAGTGAGGAATATTTATGGAGCAGCGGGCACGGACAACGTGCGCCTGTTAATGGTGAGTGTACAGCTTTTGTACGTACTAACTACACAGCTTTAGCTGGGCGTCTGCAGCAGCTCTGCGGAAGTAGGCTGCCAGCCATTTCCAACAGCAGCCTGCGTCCGCGGGGCTGTTGCAGATGCCCAGTTAAAACTGTCGCTTAACGGGTTGAGACCGCTATGCGCCTTGTTGTGTAACTGATTGCATCACTCATAAAATTAGTGATGCAATCACTTATCGAGGGCGATTACTTGCTGATCGGACATTGTGTCTGCACTGCTGAAGGTGCGCGATATCGTTTTGAGATGCGCTTTAGTCTATGTCACAATAACATTTCCATCGATACTCGAGTGTGCAGCGTTTCCGCGCGTGAAAACGTGAAAAAAAGTCTCTATACAGGACACTTCGACGCACTGGCTTTTGGTAGTTAGAGGTGCAGATATAGTATGATGCTTTCAGCACGTACGCGGCAGTCACTTAAACGTTTAGGACTCGCCATGCCAGTAACGGGAAAAGCTCTATACTTTCGACGGCGCGCGTTGTTGCGGCCGCCGCCGTGCGCTCCTTTCCCTGGTTTCTGTTTGCTGTTTTCGTGCTTTGCCTACATCTGCCATGACGTTCGGCGTTATAACAGAATCGAGTGAGTATACGTGACTGTGGGCGGTATGTGCTGTAATTCTGGCATATGCCATGTATGATGTCAACGTAGACTGCGTCCGCGCGCGTTGGTGTCGTTCGGGCGTTCGTACTCGCATGTATTTAACTAAGTATTTAAGGACGGGATACGTTTCCAAAACACGCGGTCAGTAACCGCTCACGGCGTGCCCCTGACTGTCCGGGGGATGGGCTTGGCTGTCGGAATATGCCGGCGCAAAGCCGGGCTTATTCTGAAAGCCAATTTTGAAGCGATTTCTCAAAAAGAAGTGCTTGCATTCTTGCATAGCCAGTGCCTATTGCGAAATGAGGTCCCCGACTTCTTTCACGTGAAAATCTGTTTTCGTTGCGAAATTATTTAAAACGAAACAGTCGTGTCAGATGTGTGTACAGTTACGGTGTGTTGAAGAAAGGGTGGTTTAAATAAAACTAATCAGGCTGTGTGTGTTTGTGTGTTGGTTATTCCCAGAATCCCGGATCGCTTCTCTGGCATCTTCACTCCAGTTGACAGCCACACTCGGGGAAACGAAGGTGTCGCTATGGTCTGGCGCCTCACCACTAGTGATGGGAAAATCAACAGCGGCGTTCGCCCTGTCAACGAGGCAGTCGGTCCTACATTTCCTTTGGTTGTACAAGGCGGCGTAGGAAAAGAGGTGAGTGCAACCCACGCAAAGGAGCCTAAAGCAATTGCGTTTGTTGTTTAAAAAAAAGCTCACATCATCTTCTGCTGCAAGTTTGTCACCAAGTGACGTGTTACAAAAACTACTATTTGGAAGTTGTGTTTTACACGATAACGGCAAAAAACACCGTTCCATACCATGCCTGTTCGCATTTGTTTTGTTGTGAGCCTTAATTATGTCTGTGTAAATAACTTATTCTGTAGGTTTTGCAAACTCTTACTACGATTCCGTTTTCTCATCATGATATCACGTTCTTCTTTTCAGGTAGTATTTTTCATGGCTGCTCACGCTGAACAGGAGCGACAACATAGCAAGTCACAAGCCTGACTCCTTCAGCCTTCACGACTTTTTGATTCATAATCATAAGGAATAAATATGGAAACGTGATGCCGATATCTGCAGTTTATTTTGCATGACATGACATGCATATCACAGTCACACATTTTGGTTGGCTATACTCATACAAGCATGTAAATCAAGAATATCTCAACTCCATTGGAAATCATTGACTATCTTTTCACGCTTTCTATATTACTCCGCTGGAAATTGTGTGTTGTTTTGACGAGTTTTATTAAAATAATGCTAAAATTGAACTTTTTTTTTTTTTTTGCAGTCGCTGGGCACAACGGCAAGTATTATTGGAGTTGCTTAAAATGAATACTTTACTATTTCCAGCAGTAGTCGCGCAAAAGTAGAGCATGGGTCAATTGAGTAGCTTAAAATAGCCGTAAAGTCGCTTGACGCTTCGGTGGGTGTCGATTGACCCACGTGGGAGCGTCATCGGCAAGAGTCGTCTGATTCCCTCAGAAGTGGTACTCTGATCCTTCGTAAAAGAGTCCTTGAACTCTTCCTAAGAAGGTCCCGAGACTCCCCTACAGCGCGCCGACTCTGACCCACGAAGGGGGTCACCGTGTCTCTCCAAAGAGAGTCCTATACGTGGCAAGCCAGAACTCTTCGAAAGAGTCACACATACTCTTTTTTTTTCTTAGAGTGTACCATTTCGCCGCCATCGAAATGCGACCGCCGCGGCCGGGATCGAACCCGCGCCTTCGCGTCAGCAGCCGAGCACCTTAACCACTGCTCCACCACGGCGGACTAATCAGTTGCTTGCATAAATGTCTCAGAACTCCACGACATGCTAAACTGCGCGCCTTGTGAAGAACTTGTCATTGCTATACCCACAGAAAGCTGAAATAAATGTGCAGAAAGCACATACCTGAGTTTGGACTTCTCTTGCTTGCAAAATATTTTTGGTGCTGTCACAGAAACTTGTACCTAGCAAATAGCAGATTGCACTATAGAGTGAGGAAATGCCAACTTTGTGTTGTTTTTTTTTTCATCTTTGTTTTAAGGAAACGTAAGTACTGGATGCATGGAGACATGGTAAACTACGTGATAGGGTTAAGGTTGATGTGAGTTTACTTTTTCATCTGTTTTTTTTTTCTGATCCTAGAATGTTCTACCGGCGAATTCACGATTCCTTTTGGTCTAGTTTACTTCTACGGCACTCATGGTTTTTCCGTTATGAAGGCTACTTTTATTTTTCTCTCTATCTTGAGTAGATTGCAGTGATAATTGCACTATAAACTGTACCACCAGCTCCCACGCCGAGCCCACCAGAAGACACGAGACGATGGGCACAAAAGCGGTTGACGTTGTGCATACCTCGGTGGAAGAGCGGCAGAATGTTTACCTATGCGAAATCTAATGCATAAGTAATGCATCACAGGAACAACGCGTGTTGTTCCTGTGATGTTCCTGTGTGATCACAGGAAGAACACGTGTTGTTCCTGTGATTTAGCCCATCGAGAGGGACGCACAGCCGAACACATCCTGCGCCGTCGATGCCTGTCGCATCGATTGCACGCATGGTTCCGCAGGTTTCCGAGAGATGGCGGGGCGACCCTTGCAAGTCGGCGGCGGGTTGCGCAGCGCGCAGGCACTCTCGCTTTTCGCAGCTGGCCGTGTTCCCTGAAACGAAGACAAAGGAAGCCGACAACACCAATTACACGCGGCATAACCGATTACGCCGGAATATTAGGCGGAGGAGAGGACGCAAGTGGTGCGCCTCGAAGCTTTGGAACGTAGAGCGCTTTGTATCAAAGCATGCCGCTGGAGCGACGCCGTTGGGAGATGCTGCGATGAAATTTACTAACGGATTGTCAAGCCCCGCGCGCACTGCCAGTTAGGGCAGTGCGCGCGGGGCTTGACAATCCGAATTACTTCCTACGACGACATTTCTGAGGAAGCGCGTGTTTGTCTTTGTTTTCTACTATGCGACGACAACTGTTGCGCAGGAGCAGAGGAGTAGCCGGCGATTGGTACCAACCTATATACATTTCATAAATAAAAAAAAAAGCGCCTGTCGCGTCGATTACGCAATGTCTGGTTCAAGTAAATCTAGAGCTTCAGATTTCTTTTTTTTTTCGGATGACGGCACATTGACGGCACTAGAATGAAATCGAGTGTGTTGAGCAGCATTTATTTCTCTCTCTCTTTTTCTTTCCTACAGTCGACTATAATTGGCGGCAAACAGCATTGGCGGGCGTGACTTCACGTCAAACCATTTGTGGAATGCGTTGTCATCTGTTTAAGACCACGTTGGTTTTTGTGATGAACACAATGTTATCAGGCATTGTATGCAAGTAGATGCAACGTATGAAAGAACTCGCGCCAGAGCAAAAGAAATAACGCGCAAAAACTAACAGTTAACTCGAGCAGTTTACCGCATTTACGGCAGTCGAGGCTCGCGGTCGGGCAGGCTGATGAACACTTCTAGTGCAGAAGTGGGTTTATTAAGTATCAGCTGAATATTTGTCTGCGCGGCGTGTTTATTCAACGTCGCTGTGGTCTTCATAACATGATGTTGCCATCAATAGCTCTCAAAGACTGAAGAATACCTACAAGTTTGTAGTTGCTGCTGTACAACGATCCTTCATGTAGGCGTCCTTGCAAATTGTTTACTAAAAGGTTCTCGCGCAAACCGGTACGCCGAGAATTCAGTGAGCCATTAATACCATTAATATCTTAGTGGCGTTTGCTGTCGGGCTAGTTTGTGCATGGCTGAAGTAGAACTGACTGGCGCAAATTCTCAGACAAGATCGAAGGACGTGGACGAGCGCGCTTGTGCGCGTCCTGTGTTCTTCGTCCCTGTTCGAGTATTTGCGCCAGTCAACTCAACTTGATCACTATCAGTAACTGAAAAATCGGCATTTTCTTTCGAAACTATAGCTTGTAAGGAACCGCTGATAGAAAAGAGAAGCAAGAAAGTGTGGAAGTTGTGCAGAATAAACTGAAGCTTTCTTTTTAAAAAATGGTTCACGCTACGTGTTCTGCTACCTCCTTCGTCGCCTCTTAATGCGCTATCATTTCATTCTTGTTCAGACCGTCGTCGACCCTCACAAACGCTTCTTATCGTATGTGAATGAGATCACACTGCATGTCTGCTCCAGTTTAACAGAAGAAGGTTAACCGACATGCCGCACTTTCTATTCATGACGTTAACGAGCCACTTAAGGATAATCCCCAAAAACAAACTAGGAGAGGCGACAACGAAGTAATGTACTACATTGACAGAGTGTTGTGCACGCACGCATGTCTGCAAAACACCGTAAGTGACAACCGGGATTATCAAAACACTTGACAGCAATTAGAATTTTGGGCAAACATTTTTACTATGTGGGGCAGGCTGTTTGGGGAAGCTTTTTTAGGGAAAAGTCCTGATTTTCTATTGTTTCGTGCATATAAAGCTACTTTATTAATCTGAAACGGGCGACCTAAAGGTAAATCGACCACTGCGCGCCTATATAGTTAACATCTGATTATTCCTGTGCTTTATAGTTGCATTGGTTATTATTCCATATCCCGAGTGTTATTTTGTAATACAATAAATTTATATCTATAACTTGCCATCGCAAGGGGAATAACAGAGCCCCAAAGCGTGGAAACGTTCTTGAAAGTTCCAGCCGTCCACTAAAACTAAAGGTGTGGTGCTCATCCACTACCCTAAGTTCTAAAACGAAACTGCGCCCATCGCCGTCGTCTGGCCCATCGCGGATCAACGTCTCAGAACACTGAGCAACTACGTCACCAGGGTTTGGCAAGAAGATGTTCAGTTGAGCGGAGCTGATTGCAGCGGCTGGTCGCACGCCACTGCCTCTTACGGCTGGGGCTATGTAACCGAACTGTATAACCAAGATATATAACTGAAGAAGAGGTGTAATCTGATTATTGTAACTGCTTTACTAAATTAATTACAAGTTTGACTGCAAGTCCTGTCGTTATCTGCCAGGATCGAGGATGCGCGTCGAGCGCTGCCTTCCATGGTCTGAACAAAAAATTGGTCTGCGCGGAGTCTCGTTACATAGATTCACTATAAAGACATTCTTTTTTCGTGGCCCCGTCACGGCCCCCATCACTGTAAAAGAAAATTGCTCCACGGTGGGAGTAAAATGCCTGTCCGTCCTTGCCGTTCCTGGGTAGATATAAATTGTCAAACACGTGTGGCTCATACCCGTATACTGCGGCCCGTTGTATCCGGGCATGAGCCACACGCGTCTGGAGAAATGAGTTTGACAACGTACGCGACGGGATTTTCGCGTTATTAGATGCGAAGCATCTTATGAGCGAACTTGATCCGGTGGCGTCCGCGCTCCACTGCGTATGCGCCTACTCTCTCTCCCACTCTCCTCCTTTACACAGGTGTTCGGTCACCTTCTCTCCTCCTCCCCCGCGCTGCAGCCGCGCACTCTCCTCCTCTGCGCAGGCGTTCGGTCGCCTTCTCTCCTCCTCCCTCCGCGCTGCAGCCTGTAAACCCACTCCCTCCCCCCATTTCATATAAGCGCGTGCGATCGGTCGAGGAAGTCTCACTTGAATCGTGCGGTCGCTCCGTCGGTTCCCGGTCGCTGCAGTTGTCTCGAAAGCCTCGCTACCCTCGCCGCAGACTCGTGTTGTCTCTCTGTAGCGGAAGCGATAGCTCGACACCGACGCTTGGCTTCGACGGCCGAGTGAATGGAAACTTGGTGTACACCCCCAATGCTGCTTCGCATCCCCTCATGGTTCCATTTAGTGGGAGATGGTGTAATTTTTTTCAAATCACGACCAGCCAGACATATTCGTCTAATCTTCTTACCCTCCCATACCAACTATGGTCGACCTCAAATCAAGCAGGTGATCACGAAGCACCCAGACGTAGGCGGCTAGATAGATAGATAGATAGATAGATAGACAGATAGATAGATAGATAGATAGATAGATAGATAGATAGATAGATAGATAGATAGATAGATAGATAGATAGATAGATAGATAGAAACGCCAAAGTGCTTGCAGTACGCAAAGAAATGCTTCGCATTTAATATCTGGTCAGCCTTTGCTGAGCTTCAAACTTGCTCAGAGCCGTCTCTACATATAGGAGATTTGTATGACAGAGTAGCCTCACCTCCGAAAAATGGTGTCAGTACCCTTTTAAGGCGCCCCTCACTTGTAAATAGTCCAAATAAACGTTTTTCACCCCCGTGCAGGGTGCACGTCCTCTCTCCACCTTCCAGAAAGGTTCTGAGAAGTGCCTCGCTCTTTAGGGACTACCCGGGAGAGCAGGGAGCGCGGCCGCCGCCGTTCGTAGTGGTTCTAGGAACCGCAGTTGTGGCTGAGTAGGTTCAGAGAAGCGGGTGACGGCTGGTATTATACAGTTAAGTACATAGCTTTCAGTAACGTCACCGTGGCCGCCATCTTAGGGTACCCGTTGATATGCTGCGTAAACTCGAACGCGCGGAGCAATAAACGGTGACATCAGAGTAGTGCCGGTGCCCACTCGCGTTCCCCCCTCAGCGCGGCTGGCGAACATAAGCGCGAGAGCTCAAAAAAAAAACGTGGGGTCCAAAGGACTCCCGTGTACTGACACTCTCTAATGAGATAAAAAGTCACGGTTGCCGCCATGTTGAGATACCCAGCGCAGAGAACCTGTCTGTGACGTCACGTGAAGACTATGTATAGCGGAATAGCGCGATCTAAATGCGATCGCACATGAGAGTGTCTCTAAATGCGATTGCCCATGAGATGGCACAACGAGAGCGCCTCTAGCGGCCGTGCGATCGCACGGCCACTAGAGGCGCTCTCATCAGCCCTGAGAGGATTTACTCGATGGCAGCGATGGAGCAAAAATCCGGCTCCGAGTACATACCGAAAGGGCAAAAACGAAATAAGCAGGAAAGCATTTTATGGTAATTCAAGGGGAAGCGCTTTACAGTTTGATGCGAGATGGGGTTGCCTTAGAACGCGTAGTTATAAAGCGAGATTCTCTAAAGAAGAAGAACGATGCACATGTTGTGGGGAAGATAGGGAAGCGACGGAGCATGTTCTGATTGAATGTGGAGATGCTACATGACGCCTCGCGTTTTAGGGACGACATTGAAAACACGCTCGCGATAGAAATAAGTATACAGGGGCGGTTAGAATATTAGTGGCATAAAACTAGAGAGCAGGAAAGGACAAAAAGAAATAGTGGGAAAAACAAGGACATTCTGCCGTAAAGGGCAGAGAACTGGGCTGTGAATTTGCTTTCTTTTTTCTATAGTAAGGTAGTATTTAATCGAAGTAGTCAATTGCGGCATTAGGTCAACTTCAAACAAAAGGAAAACGTTTTTTTCTTTATTTGTCGAGCCTGGTGGCACACTTGTCACCACCCCGTTATAAATTCAGTTATAAGCGCAGGGCATAGAGTTTCTCACAATAATAGCTAGCGGGAGACCTGGCGCCACCGTCTATGCGAATTTCTTAAGGGGCGCCGTTGGAGCGCTGGGAATGACGGTATACATGTGTCTGCGAGGCTTGTGTTGGCTGGTGTTGAGCGAGGCTTCGGCTCTAAAACGGATACGACTGTGCAAATAAAGCTTCTCTAAAAGATCTTTATAAGCGGATCTCGTTCACGCGTATTATATTCTAAGATAAAAGTCCACTCACCTTTACGGCGTAACCAAACGGCGAAAGAAAGGAACACCAGACGAACACTGGCTCAGTGAACGCTGGCTTTGTCTTCTGCCTGCCACGTTTAGCGGCCGTTCGTTACTTTTTACGCTTCGTAAAATTGTACATCGACGCAGAAGTTTCCAAAGTTAAATAAAACTCGTTTCTGTGCAATGATAAAAAAAAGAAATAACTGTTACGTGCTCCTTCAGTAAGAAATCGACCAATTCGACGCAAGGAACGCGTTGAAGCCAGACGAGTCTTCGAGGTGTCCGGGCTCTACGTGAACGATACGAATCCGAGTCGAGTTTGAAGCTCACATATCCCAGCATTCCCATGCGTCCAACAGTTCGCACCGGAAGTTTTCCCTCTAGGTAAGTGTAGGCGCAGTGTGCGTAGCATTAGCGTAGTTTTTGAGATCATTTAGAACGTTCATAGGCAAGAAGATCGATGTAAACAAACCTTCAATACAACAATTTTCGCTTTTGGTGGGTGGTTCATATTTATTTACTTTCATTGTTACTAAAAAAAGTAGTAATATTGCTGCGGGCGGGGATACTTTCAGTTTTTCTCCACCCACTTTTTTAAGTCATTCACGCTCCGCTAGGTGACGCCGCTGTCACAGATAGAGCGCGTAAACGCTATCCCGCAGTATTAAAACGCGCTGTCCGCAACGAACGTTTCCGGCACGGTAACGCTATTCCCTTAACCCCCGCTATCACTTGACTAAAATTGTCTATAATAATGTAAAACTGTCGGCATGCTCGTTTCGTGTACGCAAACCGTCACCTCGTAGAGTTCACGGCGCGGCCGCTGTTTGTGACGCGGCTGTTTGTGAAGGCCACATTAAATTCGTTATTTTCCGCTAGTCGCCGTGAGAAATGTTGCGTCTACCGATTTCACTACCCCAATCTGCACTCTAAGCCGAAAAGGACCAAAAGGGGGGTATGACATTGGTCCTTCAGGGGACTAACTGGGCTGCCACAGATTTTGAATTATTTTTGGACCAACTGCGGGAGTAACTACAGCGGTTCAACTGTTACCCCCTAGCATTTACTCCACTTGGTTTAAATGTTGGTCCTCGTAGAATGCTCCAGGGGGGACTAACAGTTGAACCGTCTGGATGAATCGAAAAAAAAAATGGCGCCCTTGCACTAGTCGGTATAGTTCATGGTAATTCCAGCTTAATCAACATTGGAGACCGTAGTTATTGGGACAAGCGCACAAACATATATATATATACACACACACACAATGACATCTCAAAGTGAAACACCGCAAACCCCGCCCGCCCGCGCTACACAGCCGAAAACCAGCCATCGGATATATATAGGCACAGTGTTTTGACCTCCCATGTAGTGCCGGTCGGAGACTTCTGTTCGGCGTAATAAAACAATAAACATTGACAGCGCAGTACGTCTAAACTTACGTGGGCTTATTCGCAGCACCGAAGCACAGCGATCTTTTAATCTGAATCCGCGTAATCTCGAACGCCCCTTCAGTCAGTGAATTCGAATTATCAGCTGGCACTCGATCGTGTCAGCAGAACCAGCGTTAGCAGTGCTGGTGCACAACTCCACACACACAAACATAGCAGCGGCGCTTATGCAGGAATGCCGGCGAAGCAGTGAGGCGCCCGTCGATGCCGCTGTCGTCTACTTGCCGATAACGTCACTAGGCTTACGAGGAGCACGGCTGTACTTACGACCCCCGGCGATCACAACATGCGTTTCCTGAGCAATTTTCGTCGTCGTTATTTTAGACACAAAGAAAAAATAGGTGGGTGTTCACTGTCCGCGGCGTATTACGCAGTGGTGTATATATATATATATATATATATATATATATATATATATATATATATATATATATATATATATATATATATATATATATATATATAATTGCAGGGAACAACTTCTAGGACGCCGGTAAATAATATGAATAAAAGGAATAGACACACGTCGAAAAACAGAGTGAACTCTATTTTTCGACGTGTGTCTATTCCTTTTATTCATATATATATATATATATATATATATATATATATATATATATATATATATATATATATATAATATACAATTACGACGAGACCGCTCGCAAGCCCGGTTGTTTACTATGCACACCGCCGGCCGCACGATGATTTGTATCGGCGCTCGCCTTCATGTTAAATGTTTGACGATGATTGTCACATGGAGAGAAAGACAGAGTTTGAACTGTACTTTAATCCAGAAGACATTATTTTTCCCGAAACAAATTCTGTGCGACGTTTCTTCCACCTGTGCCGCAACGCACTCACACCGGCCGCCGGCCCGGCCAGCCGGCTCGGTGCCGATGACGTGCGAAGCCTACTTCGTATATCGCTTCAAAGTTGTGGCAAGTGACTCGGCGGGAACACGACCGCTGACGAACAGCTTACTTTTCTTAGCGCTGTCGGTGTTCTTCGTAGTTCTTCCTAATTCGGCACATTGAAACGTATTATCCGCGGTGTCCGGGCTCGGAGGCTTGCACTTGTTTGGGCCCGGCAGTGCCGGCAGCTCGATAGGGAAGAAACGTGCCGGAACTCATCCGCTCGCTGTGTGCGCCGGCGCGAGTTGAACTTGCCTCTTATTAAAGCTTCGATTTGTTGAATAGTGCTTCGCTTTCACTCTGGCGTACAACCGATATAACTCGTCTTCGTGCTGGCCGACAGGGCCGAGCAGTGCAGCGCGGCAGCAGGCGATCGGCGCGCAGTTACTCTCCCCGTTGGTCCCTTCATTGCCGGGCGTTTGCGCACGACACGCACTGTCACGCATTTACTCCCTGTGGGACGAACCGTTTATCCGTTGGTTTAACGACTGCAGTTAGTCCAAATTTGCCGGATTTTGGCTTAGAGTGTGGCAGTATGGATGTAAATCTCGGCGGCAAAAATTTTGTTCACTATCCCTTACAAACTTGCCTTAGTTTCAACGACTTTTCTGACTTTGGAAGCGTCGGCAACGCATCCGTATCCTCGCCGTAGGACCGTATATATCTAATAACTTATGAGAGGGCAATAGCTGCGCGTTGCATGTATGCTGTACTGTGTGGCATAGACGGATACACAGCCTTTGACATCACGTCCTGTCGCTCATTGTGACGCCGTCGATGCAGCGAGTGCGCGAGCGTACGCCGGCAATGGACACTACGTTACATAAAATGAAAAAGAAGCGTTAATAAGCAAAAAAAAAAAGAAGTAAGGACTGAAAAGCAGTGAGATATAGCTGTGACCTCGTGCATTGCTTGAACGAGCACATCCGCGTTTTCTACAGCCGGTATGCACTCAACAGCGCTGCCTTTGAGCGTATTGCGATAACGAAGGCCGAACGCAATCAGCGCCGCTCTCAATCATCCGCGAAATACGCATCTAGGCAAAAGGTGTCGCACACTCGACTCTAAGGAGATTATTAGAAATAGTTCATTTGACCTCTGCCGTCTTATATACGCGAGCGCCATGCATCACGCGAGCATGCCCGTATTTGGAGGCCATAGAGCTGGAGGAGGGTATGTCTTGAAGCATAAGACGAGGGGATGCACGAGAAACAAGTGTGGTGTCCATTTGTGCGCCTCTCTTTTGGATTCTCTCCGTCACGCGGTGGGCGCGCATTGCGTGCGCCGGAAAGCCGAGCCACCGCAGCGGCAACACTTCTGCTCGGTCCTCCGTTTACACTACGGTCTCGCGGGTTGGCGGGGCGTCAATTTGTCACGGCCGTCAACTTGGTATTCATACGCAACGACCGACCGACCGCCGAACGACTACGAGACGCAATATCCGTGCGGTCTCACCAGGTCGTCTTCTGCGCCTCCACACAGCGCCGGGTTGTACTTCCTCCGCGTCTTGCGCAGCGGTAGGCGGAGCAGAAACGGACGAGGGCGACGGGGGGGGGGGGGGGGGGGGAACACCGACGCCAGCTTTGCTTAGTACTTTTTGTAAAAGCACGCACAGAAACGAACGAACGGCCACGTAGAGGCACGCGAAATTGTGCAGCGCACGTCGGTGGAAAGAGGCGCGCCGGGAAAGCGTGTTCGAGCAAAGCCAAAAGGGGCGAGAAGAAACGAAGCGAGCCGAATAGCAAAGGAGCGGGAGGACATTGGGGGAGCTCCGCCTACGCCCCAGGACGCGCCCGATTGGTCCGCGGTGGTCGCGTCAGGATGTGGCGCGGGGACCTCACTCTCGGCCTCTTCTTCCCCCACTCTTTTGATCCCTTTGTTTGTTCTCCTGGTTCACTTTCGGCGTCAACCCCCCTCCCTCCACCTCAGTACTCGTCCCAGCAGGGAGAGAGAGGAGGATTAATGGAGTTTTCGGGTGTCGAGCATTTTATCGTCTCTGGCGCTCCGCCAAGCGCGCCATGCGGAACCGACGGGCGCCGAAGGGGGAGGAAGCGGCAGGCGCTATTAATTTGGACGCTAAGACGACGACGACGAGCTCTGCTCCCGACACGCGCCCCGCGCCTATAAGTGGTGCCCCGAACGCAACTCGTTAGCCGCATTTCTATGCCTCCCTCTTCTACGGACGCTTTCTCTTGGTTCCTGCGCTGCTCACGTGACGAATCCATGGCGCCCCGTTTTGCTCACTCCCAGCGAAGAACAGGTTGCTTGCCCCAGGGTTCTCCCCGTCCGGAGCAAACGAGGAGGGTAAATCTTCTTGATCGAGCTCGCTAAACAACCTAATCTCGTTAGGACATGCACTGCTCAAAACTAATTGAAAAGAGTCGGGGGCAACCACTTAACGCGACCCTTGTGTGTGTGTGTGTGTGTGTAGTTTATATCTATACTACATGCTTCACAGGAAGCCTTTGAAACGTGATGAGTAACGACTTGTTGAGGATTTGCGGCTACAAGATCGGTTCGGTCACGCTTTTCGTCGGCAGCGCGACCGACGATCGTTTGCGTGGTTCCGAAAACGAGCGTAGGAACATAAAGAATGCAGTGCTGAACGCAACTGTTTTCAAAAAAGATCAGCAGTTCTTTTCAGAAGAGTGGAACTGTAAGTTTGAGGATCTCACTACGAGAGTTACTGTCAACAAAATTCGCAGTAAGGCCCCGCTTATACGCTAAAACGGATCTGTAGGATAAATTATATATATTACATAGGGATAAAGGAAATGTATCCGCTACACATTTCCGAGGTAGTACGGGCGCCGCCAAACGGTGTCCTATTCCTCGTACCCTTCGTGATCTTCTTCTTTGCCACTGTGCTCACGGTATATAAGGCAACAGCCAGATATACAGTCACAGCCAGGCCCGTAGCCAGGGGGCGGGGGGGGGGGGGGGGGCCTAGGGGCCCGCCCCCCCTCCCCGAAATACGGTTGGAGGGGGGATGTTTTACCGCGAAAAAATAATGAAAATAGGTGTTTTTCAAGGCCCTCAGCAAGTGCCCCCCCCCCCGCCCCCGAAAAAAATGCCTGCCTACGGGCCTGGTCACAGCATACGGTGATATCAAGTACTATAGTGCATAAAAGATCATAGAAGTGAGTTTTTTCGGTCTTTTCTAGAAATGTATATTTAGTAATCTTTGTTAGTATGTGCTTGTCTTTCAGAAAAAATTAGGGGTCTAAGGATAGGGAATTTCAGAAACAAATCGAATACGAACCGAATAGTGACGACACCGAATCGAATGCGAATCCAATCCTATTCGAATAGTTTTCGAATAGTAAGGCAGCCATTTTCAAAGCAGGCCTACAATGGTAAAGTGACAATTTTCAAAACATCCCAAGAATTCCATATTTTATTTAATCTTATTCGAATAGTTTTCGAACAGTAAGGCAACCATTTTATAGCATGCATAGAGATAAGCTGACGATTTTCAAAACATGCCAAGAGTTCCACATTTTATTTGAATCAAATAGTCACAAGCTTTAACAAAGGAGAATTACGACTACTCTTAACCGACAGAAACATTGCAGTTATTTAAACTGAACAACAAATGGAGCATTCGAAATAATTTTTCACTGCAGGCTAAAATATATATCAGTGACAACATCATTCAAAGCGGTACTTCGTCAGCAGCTATTAAATAAAACTGATACATAGATATTAAGCAATTTTCAACATCATGAAGGATTTCATAGTGATTGCTGACACTGTTACTCGGCGACACTGCAGTTTTAGGCAGAACGCCTTCATCCTGTGATCAATATGGCGCCGACAGTGCCGTAAGTACATGGGCTGCATGCATCTGGGTAAATCGAAGATGAAGACTCCTTCTCGCTCGCAAGAGTGCGGCGTGCTTCCTCAGTGTCCCTCGATCGCTTGTCATCCCAGCGAATGCTGCTCTATGCGTGCATGATTTCTCATGCGCGTTTCTTATAACTTGCGTTTCTGAAATGCGATATCTATTGCGCTCAGGTTTGCCGTTGGTGGATACTTTGCGCCAAATCGGCTACTTTCGGTCCCTTTATGGGGATAAAAAATTCGGGTTGGCACCATGGCTACTATCTTAATCAGGTGCTGCTTAAAGTGCTAGATATAGCCAGGAAACCCAACATTTTTCGTCTGGTTTCCTGGATACAACCAGCATTTAACCAGGACCTGATTAAGAGTGTACTATCTGGCTACCTTGAACTTCTATTTTGGCGCATTTACTGGCCATTTCTTCGGACTGACTGAAGGTAAACCAGAAAGCAAGTCTAAAGAATACCCATTATTTACAAGATTTTCTGTCGTGTTGGCCTATTCGCGCACTTGTCCTTGCCCCGGCAGCGGGCTAGTGCGCATCGAGGCAACCAACCAGCGTCCCCGTCTAAGACGAAGGGATGCGTGCATGTAAAGAAACGCGTGGCCATATAGCACTGTGCTGGCGCCAGATTCTCGTTTGACAAAACGTGTCAAAGAGATATCACCAACAACTGAACTGTTCATCTTTGATCAGATTTCTGTACTTGAAGCTGGACTGATATTATTGTAACTTTGTGCCAATCTCGGTCTACGGCTTCAAGAAACGCTTAATGTTCCTGTTGAGTTGTTGGCCCAAAATTACGTTTGCAAGAACTCTATTGTAGAAAAAAGTGTATGGGGGGCGCACTGAAAGTATAATAATTTATTAATTTATTTGGAATTTACCTGAGGCTTGGAGACAAGTGAGAGGGAGAAATATTGTGCTCGGTGGACTCCGTACTCGCTTATTAAAAATCATGTTATTTACTGTTGAACACTCAGAACTTTATATATATTATCTCTTAGGGGCGAAGCTCCTTAGGACCTAGCCTTGTCTTCCGTTGTGGTCACGGTATAGAACCGTTCCTATAGTCTAAACATATGTGTGACACAAAAAATATTTTAGAATACACCAATATCAATCATAATTTTGACGCAACAATATAAAACACCTACAATCAAAAACCCTTTGTACTAGTCGGTGACTTCAAGATAGACATTACGGACCTTAGGACCTAGCTTTGTCGTCGACTCTCACTGTCCGCTGTCACGTATATAGAAAACCGTTGCTATAGTCGAAACTATGTGTGTATGTGAATGAAAAAAAGGTTTACAATAGACGAACATCAAAATAATTGTGACAGAACAATATAAAACAGCTGCAAGCACAAACCCTTTATACTAGTCGGTGTCTTTAACGCAGACAAGTTCTAAAACGAAACTGCGCCCATAGCCGTCATCTGGCCCATCGCGGATCATCGTCTCAGAACCCTGAGCAACTACGTCACCAGGGTGTGGCAAGAAGATTTTCAGTTGAGCGCAGCTGATGGCACCGGCTGGTCGCACGCCACTGCCTCTTACGGCTGGGGCTATGTAACCGAACTGTATAACCAAGATATGTAACTGAAAAAGAGGTGTAAGCTGATTATTGTAACTGCTTTACTAAATTAATTACAAGTTTGATTGCAAGTCCTGTCGTTATCTGCCAGGATCGAGGATGCGCGTCGAGCGCTGCCTTCCATGGTCTGAACAAAAGGTCTGCGCGGAGTCTCGTTGCATAGATTCACTGTAAAGACATTCTTTTTTCGTGGCCCCGTCACGGCCCCCCATAACTGTAAAATAAATTTACTCCCCGGTGGGAGTAAATTGCCTGTGCTCTAACGACCCCCCCCTGTTTGGAGTAATTTTTACTCCGGACCTCCGGAGTAAAGTTTTTACTCAGGCCGACCGGAGTAATTGCGTGGCGCCGCCGGAGTACTTTTTACCGGCATTTCACTCCAGGTGGCCGCAGTTACTGCCTCCGCAGTATTTTACGCATGTCCTTACTTCGTCCGGACGGATGTTCAGTGAGATGGATCAGCAGCATTTTTTAAAATTATTTGCTCCGCTGTTAGTTTATTCATTCTATGCTGATCGTGTCACGCGTTGGTGAGATGAAGGAATTCTCATGCAAACACTGCAGAGTTACTGAGTATTTTTTCCACAGAGCTCTAGCAGATGAAATCTGCTAGAGCTCTGTGGAAAAAGGGAACACTTGAATAAAACTTCATTTGGGCCTAGTTGGTACATATTCCAATACTAAAAATTCACAGTGCAATTCAACAGCGCTCGTGTGTGTCTTCTTTTCTATGGGGGGGGAACACTTGAGTTCTTATTGTTTCATTTATTCAAGATAAGCTGCCGTGTCCGGTCGATGGCCCAGCATTTGGGAAAAGAGGATAAGAAGAAAGAAATATACGGAAAGCCACCAAAAGAACAAAAGACAAGAAGAGAGATCATAAGAAATCAATAGCACTCAAGTTTTTAGCGCAGCGTGTTCAAATGAAGCCCAGAATGCTGCAAAAGGATGCACGACAAATGAAGGAAGCGCGGCCGCCGGGAACAACTGTCCACCATCCGCGAAGGACCATCCATCAGATTCATTGACGACGCAAGGGTTCAGCTGATTGCTTCCTGCATAACTTAGCAAAAAATAATACATGAGGACTGCAAATCATGCCAGGGGCCCGAAAACTGACGACAATGAAGCCACGGGTAATCATTAAATCTTATACAGTCTGCCACTCCATGGAACACCGAGGTTCTTATACAGACCACGCAAACAGAAAGACAGGATGAGCGCTCAATATCTAGAAGCAGATCCCTTGTACTGCGGCCTTAGACAGCCGCTCCATGATAAAAACACACCTCCGTGACGCGGACAAAGTTCAAAACGGGCTTAAGTTTTCCATATATTTCTAAATCGATACCTCTACTTCTGCTGAATCATTCAAAAGCATTTTTTCACTAAAATGAGCGAATTTTGGTACTCTCAAAGGCAGTGTCAGAAATACCTCTCCCGATTAACTTGGTAATTTTATAAAATATGATTACTGATTATTACAGTCGCATTTTAGCATGTGCTCATCGTCCTAGTTCCAGCATATTAGGCACTTACGGTTAGTATGCTTGCGGCCGGTCCTGAAGGAAAGCGTACCTTCATTCCGCTTTGTAAAAGAGTCTTCGAGAAAAGTTGGCGCTGTAATTTTCTTTTTTCAAATTGCAGCGCCCGCTCTTTCGTGACACTTATCATAATGAACATTTTTCATGAGCATGTGAGTTTGCAAATGAACAGCCTCGAGCACAAAATAAAAAAAATGTTTACTCCAACTTAACAAAATAAATTATGAATAAACGGTACAAACATTACGCCACCTACACCAATTGCACCTTCAGTATTATAGTGATAGTCCGCCGCGGTGGTATAGCGGTTAGGGTGCTCGGCTGCTGACCCGAAGGTCGCGGGTTCGATCCCGGCCGCGGCGGTCGCAATTCGATGGAGGCGAAATGGTAGAGGCCCGTGTACTGTGCGATGTCAGTGCACGTTAAAGAACACCAGATGGTCGAAATTTCCGGAGTCCTCCACTACGGCGTCTCTCATAATCATATCGTGGTTTTGGGACGTTAAACCCCAGATATTATTATTATAGTATTATAGTGACAGAAATCAGGGGAGGTCGACCAGTTTACTCAACCAACGCCTCCTCTATTTTATTCAATGCCAGTGCAAACGCTCGCCCCTCAATGGGAGCCGCCGGTCCGCCTTAGTTCAGGGAGTGGTCGTGATGCGACGCCACATGTAGGGTAGGGCTGCTTGCGTCGCACGTGCGCCCGAGCGCTTTCGCACGGAGATGCGATAGACGCGTTTTCCCTCTGCAATATCATGCATCTGTCCAATTTGTTCCTTCGTGCTCCTTCTTTGTAGCTCGAAGCAATGCCGCCGCCGCCTCACAGCGCTCGTGAGGCACCTCTTAAAGGCAGCGCATGCACTGCAGCGTCGCAGTGACGCGTCCCCATTGGTTGCCTGCATAGCGCCACGAACGGAGACGCGCTATCTCAAAACACCGTGCAAGGTCTATCCAAATAGGTCGCGAAACTTCGGGCGAAAAGCGGTTCAGAAGCTATTGCCAGCGACATCAGCATGGGGAGTTATGGGAGCTGCGATTGAAGCGCGACTATGTTTGGAGGGAACAAACACTAATAGTGAAAAACCAGGTTTTATTCAAAGGCGAAGCAATCGCTATGTTTAACAAATGACATCTCCCCAACAATATTATGTAGGTGCAATGAGCAAAAAATTTATGACAGTGTTTTATGATTACGAAAAATCTTTTTTCTAGCGCCCTCTGTGCACGCCATTATTACTCAGTGCAGCCCTTGCGCTGCATGGAAAGGCACGCTCGCAAAATTCGTCTGCGATGACACACCCCCCTCACGTGTTTTAGTGTTCCGCACTTGCTTGCGTTCTCTGAATTAATGTGGTGAAAATTTAAGTTGTGCTGTGCGCGAAGTTGGGACGTGCGTTTCATCGTTGGTGAACGTCTTGAGCACAGTGCCCAACGGGCAGCGAGACGATGCGGATAACATTTAACGCCGAGTGCTTGCCTCGGTACCTGCGGAAACGATGTGCTGGGCGAGGATGCAGCAGCAACACACGTATGCCTTGCGACCCATGTCTTCTAGATAAGAAACAAGGGCAACGGTTCGGAGGACTGAGCTCACTGGACTTTCATGCATCAGTATTTCTGCGGCCCGGTTTCCTTATTGAACACGCAGTGCCTGCTATTATTCGTGCTATCGGTGAGCAGATCGCTAAGTTATTTATCGCGCTACATTTCGCATACCTGGATTCGCATACAAAACGGTAATTTATCGGAGCATAAGAAAAAAACAATGCGCATGTAGTGTCCGCACACTTTTTTTGCTTATTCACTTGGTGCTCATTGTGTGCAGTGTAATCAAATCGAGTTATTGTGACCATTGAATAAAACTGAAATTCATAATTTTAGCGTAACTTGGCGTCATTTCTTCTTGTTAGAACTGAAGAACACAAGCAATGTGCGCGCTAAAGAACCTGCGTATATGCAAAGCAAATAAGCAAGCGAAAAACAGCGCTAAAAAGACGGGACAAGAAAGAACACGGTCCCGTCTTTTTAGCGCTGTTTTTCACTCGTAATCATGAACCAACCAGCCCAAATGCGTACCTTACTGCAAATAAGCAACGCTGCAAATGTGAAAGGTACGCTGCTGCTTCCTTTCATCCATCTGCGGAAGATGCCACCAACGCCGAATGAAAGTTCCAAGAATGTTTCCTGGTGAAACCGAGGAAAATTGAACGGTAGTACACTTAAACATCACTATCTAGTCATGAATCGATATTAGTTTAGCTGGCACTGACTTGCCGGCGATAGCCTTAGCGCGAGTCCTTAGCGATCAGGGGCCTACGAAAAATAATTTGGGATCAAATTTCGCGCTAGTGCCAACAAAATGACGTCACTTCTTTACCAGCTATTGCGTCACATCCGCTTTATTTTTGTTCCGCCGGAAGTGTTCCCTCCTCACACAGATGGCACTAAGCCCCATGAGCAGCTGATGAGCCGCCATTTTCTGAACGTATGGGCTTTTATGGAAGCTTCGCTACCAGCTACATTTACCTTGCACCGTGTCTCTTACAGAGGCAGCGTGACCGCCAACATAGGGAACACGAGGTTTGCAAGACGCCGCCCAACGGATCTGCACACAACTGAACAAAAAATTACTTCATATTATTTCCGTCGTGAGGCACTACATGACGGGTGCTCTCCCCCATGAACGCAAAGCACACGCGAAGGCTAGGCGATGGGTGAGAGTAGGAAACGGCTAGAGGAGAGGGTGGTGAATGGCTGGAACGGGCGCATTTGGCTGGCATTGATAAAATAGAGGAGGCGTTGACTCAACACAGAGGTCCTTGCAAACGTCCGGCAGGAGGCCACGGATGGCGATGCACGCCGAGGCGTCACGACGTGTGCACCAGGATTCGAGGAATTTCCTTTTTTTTCCTTTTCTGTTTGCAGGCCAGCGTCGTTGTATTGCCCAGGTGAAAACTATGTCTTTGAGCACTGTTCGTCAGAGGGAGATAGAAAGGAGTGTTTTATTCTCAGAGAGAAACGGGACATGAAGGCGAACATTTTGACAATTTTCCTGTTTCGTCGGGGAACTTTAACTCCCCCCCTTCCTCGCCCCCCCCAAAAACGCTGCATACACGGCCATGGCAGCAGGACTGATGAAGAAAAAAACAATGCAACAGCGCGATAATACTCTCGCCCACCATCAACACAGAAAAGACTGCTAGTTCCTCAAGGTGCCCTCTCTTTTCCTTTTTTTTTTCTTTCATTGCCATGTCCCCTTCGCCCAACGACGCTTAGCCGTGCTCTCAAATGGGTTGCACAAATAGGCGTTTTGTCATGTCTTGAAACTACTTCACTAGCCCCTCCACCCCCCTTCCACAGAAACGTCGAGCGCCTCACAACCCGTTGTGCCAAGCGACCCCAACCTTCCTTTCGCATTCCTCGTCACCGGTCTCGTCAGCCCCTTTCCCCCTCTTTTTTTGTCATGAAAGCACCACGTCCCCCCTAAGGGTCAGTTATACTTCTAGATTAGTATCTCAGATACTACTTATATTATCAAAATAATTTTTTCACCAAAATGAGTACGAATGTGCGTTCTAGAAGTCTGTACTAAAATTTCCCTAGCTGCATTCGATAAATTTATAAAGAATTAACGCTGATTTCAGTTATTCATGTTTTATTAGTTCAGTGTACATGATAGATCAAAATAATTTATACGTAATGATAGACCTCGACCTGGCGTTTGTTATACGGAAAGCGGAAATATACTTTCTTTGAGCGCAGAACGTTTCAGAAAAGAAGTCAGATAGGACAGAGCGCACAAATATTACCGTTTTTGTATGGAGAACTTGCACTGAACATGTGGCGCCGCGGTGCGGGAGTGAACAAAAGGAATTGGCAAAAGGAATTGAAATTTTAAGAAAAGCCAGTAAAAGCCCTTAATGTACAATTTATAGTGTGCACATGTACATTTACTGCCTTTAAACTTTACAGTTTGTGTGCAGTAATGGCATTTGAACAACATTGTAAAGTGAAATGCTGCAGCTTATGAAGGCGAAAAATCTGCATGAAAGCAGGCAGGATCGTGCAGCTGCAATTTGAAATCTGTGCCAGCCAGACTACTATAGCCCACCCAAATAGAAATAGGGGAGCAAGGTATGTGAGCAGAGTAACTGAAATGAAGTGTCAACATGAAAGTTAGGTGCATGTCCTATCTGTAAAAGTATAAAGCCGTAGTATATACAGTGTACTCATCACATTTTAAATACCGATATTTAGAATAACTGCAATATTAATATTGTGAAAGGTGCAGTAGAAATGAACGACTCTTTACAAAGTGACACATCATGACCGCACCTTTTTATAGGAAAATTGACTCAGACTTCGGAGTATCATTATGCAGGATCAAGAGAACAATCAAGTTGCAAATCAATTTTTACAATGGCTACCATGATTATAACCAAAGAGTCAGGCTCAACATTGCTAACATTTGTTCTTAAGGCCTATGTTCACTAGACTTGGCATGAACTTTACCACAAAAAGCGTAGCACATAAGCAAGGGATGACAAAAGTTACAAGAAAAAAAAAGCAGCAGCCCGCTTCATTATCTTCAATGCCTTTATATTTGCCTCTATATATTGTCACACGCATTTCTTGTTTCAGTTTTGCTGCATTGAGTTTACACGCACAAAAGACTGTCAGCAATGCTCAGCGCAGACAGTGCCTCAGTGTTCGAGAAGCTTCGCGATAGCAGGAGATCGTTTCGTTAAGATTGCGCGCAGAATGCGAACAGTCAAGCTTACACTAGAGCTTCCGCAACCACCAGTGATAAGGCTGGGAAGTTCTATGCGTGATGTATAAAAGACGGCGTGTCCCAATGATGATCAGATTATCGACGGCCGACTCTGATCGCCGCAATCATAGCACAGTGTGTATTCCTTGTAATTTGACTTTCCTGTCGATTCTGCACGATTCTGAACTGCACGATTCTGAAGACTACTATGGTTGCTTCTGGGTTGTTTCGAGGCCTTAGCTTGGTGATGAGGGTTTTTAATTCAGTGGCTGCTAACAATGAAATGATTTCAATATTGCCCAAAAACGAAAGTGTATCGAGGCATCTGTCGTCTTTCCCGCTGCCATTTTTTTTATCGTTGCAAAGCTCAAACTATCACCTTTCTGTTACTGCCATCCTTACATAAAATGGCCGCATAGGAAAGGAAGAAAAAAGTCAGGTCTGACAACGTTCACAATGTACAGTCGCGGCCACTGTTAGATGCAACACTTGCACGTAGAGCATATCTAGATTTCATTTTCTTGCATAAAAACAAAGGCTTAGATTGGCATAAGGCTACTGGTGGTTGACAGCTCAGACTCTTTCCGACAAACTAGTAAAGCGCACGTTCAGTGTTTCCCCATCCACTTGCAGTTAGGGGGCCAGCAATAAGAAATGTGCTCATTCGAGTGTTGCCTCTAACAATGACCGCGACTGTACGTAGACGTTTTATCGGCTTTCGCGACGGCAATTTGTGCACTGACACTCTAGCAGCAAGCGATCCAATTAATGAAGTGTTCTCCTCCTTTGAAAGCTTTGCTAATCTACCGTTTTCATATTGGATAAATTAATTACCATAAACAGCAGCAAATCGACATTCATTTTGAGAAGTTCGAGACCAGAGCCATGGAGCAAACCGACATTCATTTTGAGAGGTTCAAGACGAGAGCCATGTACCAGTATACTAGGAGCCAAACGCAACCTTAATGTGATCATGTGCGATGATAGGAAGCACCTATCGCAAGACTGATGAGCCCGTGATCACACTGAACTGAAAAAAAAGTTCAATACATTATTCAATCCCGCACCACATGGCACCTTTGCTATAGCAAAGCCATGTGTCATCGATTCATGCACTACACTAGGGTAACCCAAAGGTTGAGTAGGTGAGAGCATCGACAATGTACCTGTGCTTGTTTGCGCACCTCTCCATGCGGCCAGATTGTTTTTTGTACAGCAGAACCTAGCAGTTAAGTTCCTCACTTCCCCCCTATTACGCCATTTTCCGCGGGTCCCAGCAAAGCTCCCTCCCACAGTATTCAATGTATTGCAGAACCATTCCTATATGATACGCCGCGAAGTGCACTACAAGCCGGTCGAGCGACCACAGAAGTGAGCGGTAATGTTGACTTTTCACGCCACTTGGCCTCGCTTGACTGTTTAGCCGCATGAGCGGTGCAAATGACACGCATAACAAACTTTTCGTTGCTGTGAACAAAAGCATAGCCTATGAGATCGTAATGAAAAGATGGCTGACGTTTGTTTCCGCTGTTGCATTGGCGTGGACTCATCATCGTTATTTCTTAGTTCATGCATGGTCGCAGTTGCTGTCGGATTCCTTGAGTAGGTAATGTGGCGTGTGCTTAGTTCTTTGATGCCTACTGCAACTGTTGGTGGCAAAACAATCGCATAGGTTGATTAGATTTCTGCGGATGATGTCACTTTTAGCTATGCAGTTATATCCGTCAACGAGATCATGGCTGAGTGCGTGCCAATGCATGTACCAGTGACAAAGCTTAGGAGTTCATGAAGCAGGGGTAATTTTCTTCAACAGTTGCTTTCTGGGGTACTTCCACTTTCGTGAAACATTTGATTGGCCAGGATGCTACTAAATTTATTCAAGGATATGACACTGCAGGTGCTCGAAAAAGTTTTCATGTTGCTTGGGCATGAGCACAAGACAATTTTGCACGTTGTTTTTAAGCGTATGCATTGAAGAAAATTCTGCGCCACTCAATATTTTTTCACTTTTCCAGCTTTTTAGCTCTTTCATTTCCTGGCTCTCATGTTTATTTCTCACGGTCCCTTCAAAAACATATCAGCGGTGCTCTACTGTACAGCTCATCTAATGTTACTGTAAGAGAAACTACATGGAACAACGCCCTGCTCGAGTACAATGAGAGACTGCAATTTGGAAACTGGACTTGTGGGAAAAAAGCTCAAAGTAAAGCAATGCAACGGACATCTCGCAACCTAGCTGCCATCGCAGGACGGGAAATTCAGAGTGTGCGTTACAAGGGAAGAACAAAAAAAAATTGGTTAATATAATTAATACTGCACTCGTAACGTAAGCATAATAGGGTTTACGCATTATCTGGTTAACCTTAACCAGCGTAAGAAGAAAAACTACAACACTGAATATGGTAGCCTCAAATTCAAGACCATAAAATGCAGCGAAGACATTCCGCAAAACAAGACATTTGAAATTACTACGATAAAAAAAAATTTTTTACTTCTATATTTTTTGGCCATCTCTGCCATAAAGCTGACGTGAGCTTACATAGACCAATACGCGCAGAAGTTTCAATGATCTATTGTGTATATCAGATTAAAGAACTGTGCTCATCAAAAATCATTGCTCTGTTGCTTCCTGGCTTGTTATACCACAATACGGCGTTTGAAATGCCGTGAAATTGTGTAACTATCTTGTGCCATGCACACGAACCAAACTTCCAATGCAGTGTACAACACTGTCACAGAACATTGCGAGAAACATCACGACTGCAAAAGACCGCCCACCCTAATTTTTCGCTGTACATGCCTAAAATGGTCATACTCACCAAACCGAGGTGCTTATGATAACAAGCCCAAGCCCACATGTACGGCTCCCGCAAGTAAAACTGCAGCATTTAATCTATGGCGAGCTTCTTGAGACTCTCACGTCGGAACAAAACTCAAGCATAATGCAAATTTTGGCAGCACTGAGCTCTAGAAAAAACTAACACAGCTAATATTCCTTGATGCATCTGTGCATTTACCGAGGTGATGAAGCTACAGTAATCTGCGGCGGTAGCCACAATGATTTTGCAACTTCTGAAACCACTTGGGCCCACTAACAGGACCAGTGCAAAACTTGACACTGCCTGGCTACAGAAATGTCCACGCTTGTCACCCCTATTCCTTCTAGCCAGCCCGGCTGAATCTGACGCATTATTTCTTCACTTGTGGCAGGACAAAAACATAACTACTGAGGCACTCACACTGGAGAGCGTGAAGTTCCTCTGGGCGTGGTCACATTCTTCCTCTGTGATGAAACAGCAGCGTAGTGCACTGGTAATGCACTCCCGGCGCTGGTTTTCAATGCCCCCCAGTGCCTTCCTGTGTGTCACAGGGAGCTTGGGGGGTCCTTGTTCTTTTCTGGAGCCTACTGTCGCTTCTGGTTTTCCGCTTAAGATCAACCTGCGCAATGTCGTAGATAAGGTCTATTACAATTGTAAATTACGATATCCGAATTTCCGCATCGGAAGAGAACACACATTTTCTCGTGGCACATTGAGGCATCCCTTCTTAAACTTAAGGCAAACTTTATTTACAATCCATCTGAAGCTGAACTTGACTTTGAAGATGCAAGTTTATTATGTACTCTATGCAAAAAAAAAGGTCATCCAGAATAACCGCAACTCCAGTTGCACAGGAAAACAACATTAGCTGGATGTCCGGGCAGCATCTTTAATAGAATGGCTTTCGCTGACACTGATGGTGCAAATATACGAAAAATATGCAAAGATTTCCTGGTCAGTGTCGTGCAGCGCTCACATGTAGGACAACAGATGGAAAAAAGGTCACAAAATGTCGTCCGTTGAAGCACACGAGACACTGTCTGTTGTCGTACTCAAGAGCAGTGCATGAAATTCATCAGCAGCACCAACGAACTTGCTCTGTTCACAATCTTGATAAAGATTTACTGATTGAAGAGAGCGACAACTGGCCAGAATGTGTGAGTAGATCTAGGTGAAAATAAAAAGACCATGAACTGCAGTGCATCCGTGCGTTTAAAGGTCCTAAAAATCAGTCTGTCACGCAGCCTAGTAAAAGAGACCCGATGCTGCACTATGCAGTCCTTATGTGTACAGTACATAGTCTGATGCTTTTATGTGCACCATAATTACTGCTCAGAATTACAGTATATAAGTATACTATTACCCATCCCCACTGTATTCTGTGCTGCTTACGAGCAGGAGGAGTTGACACCGAAAAGCAGCGCTGCTGTCGTAGCAAACTGTGGGACATATCGAGCTGCTGCCCATGCATGCAACATGCATGCATGCGCAGCAAACTGCAGCGCACAAACATGTAATGCTGTCATGCTCACCTCCCGCTGTTTGCACCCTGTGTTGTGTGACACAACTTCATAGCAGCCAGAGATCCAAAAAGTCACAGTTTCACCGCATGGGTGAAGCAATGAATGCGATAGCCACAAATTGTAATGTTATACGAAGTGAGGCTGGAAGCTAACTCTTTTGGATCAGATCTCACGCAACTCTAGAAAACGCTCTTTTAAGAGAATACGGCTGCTCCAAGGACAGTCTTCACGCCACATTCTCTTCGCGTAGAGAGCGCAGCAAGTAGAAGGGTATAGCGGCCGCCCGCTGTCGGCTGCCGAGATGGCAGATAAGGCACGCGCCCGCGACGACCGCGCTCGTAAAATCGAAGGTCGCTCAAGGGAACCCCCCCCCCCCGCTCGCTTCTTTTGACGCTCGTGAACGACGGGCGGGGCCGGTCGAACAGTTGGGGGGGATCATATCGGATGCGCCTGCCGGCTGGTTTGTTCTCCGCTTCAGCCGCGTTCATCGCTCCCGCTCGCGCGCTATTACCCGCTGGTAGAATGCACGATGCGCAGGGGGCTCTTATCAACTTGGACTTCATACGCGACATGACGGTGGCGGCGACGGCGGCGGTGACGGCGACGGCAAAAGCCGTCTAGACTGCCCATATAATTCCTTTCGCAATAAAATTCTTAACATGTTTGACGACACTTTCTGTGTTACCATTCCATGATCATGAAGTTAAGCGCGGCACTGAAGTGACGAGGACGGGACTGGGACAACACACACGAGCTGTTACACCAACAAGGCCAACAATCTACCCTTGCTACCAATCCATGTTTTCGTTAAGGTCATGTCAAACAGAAAGAAACGAGCCCTAAATGTTCCCTTGATTCATTCTATGATTAAACACTATGAACAGGAAGCTTTCCATTGCACTAAAGAAAACAGCTACCATAAAAATTTATTGTTGGTCACTTTAATTGATTTATGCTTTGAGCCATGTTAATATGTTGAACGGGTGTCCTGCTTAACACAATCTGGTCTATATAAACTGTGAAACAGGGCACCATATGCTGGAAGACACACGCAGAGCTCGAGCGAAATATTTTTAAACTGAACCTAGCTTTCTGTTGAACATCCTTGTGCACTAGAACAACACATCTCGAGCTAGTTGGTTGATCATAATGAGGCGAAAACAGCACGCACTTGACCAGGACGGACAGAGGGAACAGCGCCTGTACCCTGTGCTCCCTCTGTCTCTCCTCGTCATGAGCGCCCTGTTTTCGCCTCATCCTTATGCAATTTTCATTTTATAGCCTTGCTCGCTGAATGTTCTTCATGCAATTAAAGCCTGTGGTGTCTAGCCCATGTAATGTTGTATGAAAATGGAATTCAAGATTGCTAAATTCGAAGCTAACGAAGTGCATCCAGCACCACTTTCTGGAGCCATTCCTCAGGCATGTTGCAGAAAGACTGATTCTTGAAAACAAATCTTACTTGCATGCACTGCAAGAAACAGCCAACTATGACACTGCTGCATTCTGTTAGCCGCTTCAGATTATGAGTTACCTTTTGTAAAAAACAACAGAAAATATAAGTCGCATGAGGTGACACGTGGTGTGCCCTCCCTTCCACTACACACACGTACACAAACACACGCGGAAAACAACTTATTAAAAAGGGACCGAGTCACACACAGTTAAGATGAAGGGGAGTGAGTGTTGCAGAGTGATCAGTGGGCTGAGAAAGGATATGCTATTGACACTTCTTTTCACCATCAAGTAATGCAACGACTTTAAAAGAGCAAAAGCTATTTGTTCCCACATAGTAAGTACAGCCAGAATGTTTACTTGGAGTGAAAGCAAAAACTTGTACACACACTCTTACCATGCTTTTGAAATGAGACACATGAGACGTGTAAGTTTATGCAGCCTGTAATATTAAGTACTATTATTTTTGTCACATTATGCATTAATCAAGCACATCACAGAGTGTGTTCACGTCTACCATGCTATATTTTAAACACACACCAGCTGAATAGTCAACAAAGGTTTTAGAGCATTTATAAATTTATCCAAATCAACTTACATCAACTTGGCAGGTACACTATTCGCCTAAAAGCAAGAGGTATAAAGTGATTCCTGCGTTACACCTATTTTCAGCAATTTTCAGCAATACAGAACAAGTGACAACAGCTTGTTTAAAAACCCCTCTGATTATAACATGGAAGAAAGCACTCTACCGGACTATCTTACACTGCTTATAATGTCGTGACCACTAGTGATGTCTCATAAGCAGGGTATCTCCTCTCATGCAAGGGACAATCGCTCAGCATTCCGAGTTTTCTGCGAAACTTTTCTAAATTTCACATGTCGTTATGACTGATTTGTTGTGAACAGATTCTGCTTGCACAGCAAAACTCAATTCTTACAGTAATTGCAATAAAGGGCCCCTAAACCACCTCCAATAATTTTCAACATTGCAAGTGAATGCGTGCATTGAGTTCAGAATAGTGTCATGGTCAACAATGCCAAGTGTGGCAACACTATGAGCCACGGGTGCCCCACAAGTTCCTAGAAACAATCTCTTCTACTCTCTGAGCCTTTCGGCAGTGTTCAGCCTCTCAGTGCTCACCTTAACTCAACGTTTACATCTGCTCGTCATTCACAATACCTGTTTGTGTGCTGGCCGCTCTTCCTCGCAAGGTGAGGAGGAGCACTCGGCCAGGAGAAGAGACAAGCCAACGAATGGAGCATAGCGAACAAAAGAGTGAAACCCGTGAGGGCCTGTTTTGTAGCATGAAACGTTTTTAACACTACTATTACGGCAGCGTATAGAAAAATTCTCATGGCTATATGTTAATTGTAGACTCGTCCACAGCTGCAACACCGTGACTAAATTTCGACCTCATGGTGGTTTAGGATCCCTTTACAGTGGCAAGCATGAGACATTTGCATTTGTTTGGCACATGATATGGCACAGTGATATGTGATATGGTAATCCCATTTCGAATGTATGTCATGTCTTTATATGTGGCCACAGGTAACATGGCACAGCCCACGCAGACGTGATCACGTGCTTCGATCTGAACTTCTGCTTGATACTTGCCCACTACCATCACAGCCACAAATAAACGGTGAAATCAGCTATAGCTATGTGCCAGCTTATTCTGAGGACGAAGCATCAAAAGGGTGTTCTGTCATTATTGAAATCAGTTATTTGTTTAGCAACACTTGCTAAAATACATTGCTGTCAAAGCATCAGGATGCAAACATAAAGCAAACAGACCTGCCACTTTAAAAATTACAGGCCACACAGTGAACAATGAGAACTTGCTAAATTCGAGGTGGAAGGCACGCGCTTCAAGAGTAGCGGCCATCTTTTCTTTTCCCTGCACTGCAACGCGCTTGCTTTACTGACCCAACACGTCTGTAGAGATGCCATGAAAACACGAAGCAGCTGATGCGGCGTGGATGAATATATCTCTAGGGATTTCCGTCATCCATATAGGTTGAACAGCCCTGAAGCCTCCACAGTGCTGCAACCAATTTGTGAGACGAATATAGTTTACCCGGTGTTTTTGAGTTACAGATATACATACAAGACACAGAACCATTCTATAGGAAGCTTGAACGAACGACAGTGACGGGGTAGACGGCCATGTAGTTGTCATGGCCAGATGATCCGGCGATTGGGGAAGCACGTGCAGCAGGAGCTTTTGCTTGAATGATGCTGACACGATGGTGCTCTGTGCAGTTGTGGTCTGTAGCAGTTGCACGCAAAGTAAGGCAAAGAAGTTACAGTCGAAGAAAAATGGTTGCAGAACCTTCAAGATGTCATAGGTGCGCCTCGACGGGTGTAACAAGATGAAGGAGCTATCAGAGCAGTGCTGCCGTGGATGGCTCTCACGCATGGGCAACGCCAACAAGCATCACGTCTGTCCTAACCGCTTCCTTTCAGGTAGGCAAACCATGCTTGGTTTCGGAGTTACTCTGTTTTTTCCACTTACTCGCGAAACATCGGGTTCTGCTGCGACTTCGTGGGGATGTTGTGTCTCCACATGCAAGGTCTCTTTTTAACGTGGCCTTCACTGTTTCTGCAAGTGGGTCACTGAATGGTAGAATTAAAAAAATGATAAAATTATTATCTACCGGGAGTTAGAGCTTATGCCACGACCAGGACACTACAGGCCACTACTTTACTGTTAGGCTCGTGTACCAAGCCACTTCTGACACTGTTGTGGCCTTGAGCCGTATTTGACTTCACTGCTGCTGCATGGCAAAACTCATCCAAAAGCCAAAAATTCGCTAATGACCGAGGCGTCCATGTGTGGCCACAAGTCCAGGTGCGTGATGCAGTTGGCTGCATGAAGCGCAAACTGGTCAGCATAAATGTCTTTTTTTTGTATCGCTAACAGTATTTCCAGAAGAGCTTTGCTGCATACAGTCATTACACGAACGATAAAAAAAACTTCATATACCTCAGATTTTGCTGATGATTTTGTATAGCATGCCGATATGATCGATTAGCACGAAATCACAATTCGCTTTCAAATAAAAAATGATTTTATTGAAAAATTCATAAGCATCGCCAGGTGACTACAGTGCGTGTTTTTGTAAATTTGTGACCATGCTAACAGCCATGCAAGCTAAATATTACAAATATCTTTCTTCTTTGCACAAATAGAAGTAAAAGGAGAAATAGCTCGTAAGATATTCTCGAATTTTGAGCAGCTCAACTATTTCTAAAAAGTTTCGAAAACAGTGCATTTTTCAAACTCAGTTCTTTCCTGGAAAGGCCTTGTCTTTTATACCAACCTATCAATTCTGGCATAGCACGACATAATAAGAGCTGCATTGAGAGAATACACTCATCGGCATACCACATATATCTTGCGTCCCAACCAAGCACATGAAAGAAAAGGAGGGTACGACTGGAGGGGCTGCCTATTACCTGAGGGACATCGAACACAGAAGCGGAGTAGAGAACTACTGAAATACATTTAATTCAAATGGTTACTTATTTACAGAACATCTTGCACTCGTAGAACATGCCTTACCATTGTTATTTCGCAAACATCACAGAAGAAAAAAGCATGTTACTGTATTTTCGTGTTACAAGATATGTCCTTTACGCAGTAGCGACAACGCTCTGAAGGCACTATGTTTGAAAATTTGTAATTTTGTTCTGACAAATATCATGCAACATGTTTTTCGAGAATATCATTCTGCAGTCTAATCAGAACAATCCGAATAATTTTTACCAAGGATGAGATGTTTCTTAAACATGCAGTGACAATGATAGTTTTTTTTAATGTTTTGAGTGTTGAAACTGAAAATTATTAGACTATTACAAATGCTGAACCTAATTATTCACATAAAGGCCTATTCGTGCTGTTAATATGAGCAAGCTACTACGTTCACAGAACCAGCAATGGTATGCCGAAGCTAAGACGTTCGCAGGAGCAGCAATGGCATGCTGAAATCGACTGAGTTTCCAAAACCCAGTATTTGTCGAGAATTTTTAAAGATAGGTAAATTGCTCAGAGTTCGAGAATTTTACATGGGATATTTCCCTCTACTATTTATGCAACGAAGAAAGATATTTTAATATTTAGCATGTGTGGCTGTTACCATGATCATGAATTTACGAACGCAGACACTTCAAAACACACACAGTCGTCACCTGGTGATGTTTCTAGATTTATATTTCATTCAAAATTTCGTTATTTGAAAACAAATTTTGGTTTCACGCTATTTGGCCATACGGGCACGATATACACAATTATCAGGAAAATTGAAGACATCAAGTATATGACGTTTTTTTTATCTTTTGTGGAGTTGACTGTACATATTTGCGGACCTTGTACTCCTCACTCAGTACAGCTGTTCCAGATTGCAGCCTTTATATCATCCCGGAGCTGGCACCAGTATGTACTGTACGCGTGTGTTTCCATGAAGCTACCAAACGCTCTCTCAGAAAAGCTTTCCGAAGTCACTGAAGAAGCCCATACGTTTCGTGTGTGAGTGTAGTAAATAGAACTACCAAAACAGAGAAACACTGAAAGCAATGCACGGTTTGCCTACCAGAACCGACGTGGCAAGGACAGACGTGATGGCTGTTGCGGTTGTCTATGCGCCAGCCATACACACCCCAAGCACCGCTCCAATATCTCCTTCGTCTTGTCGCGCGCATTCAGGCACACCTTCGGCATCTTGTAGATGCAGCAACGACCTTCTTCAATTGCAACTTTTTTGCCGTACTTTCGGTGCAACTGCTACAGCCCCCCGACCGCACAGCAGCAGAGTTACGGTATATGCTCCCTACGAGACAAGGGAATCATACAGTAACTCTACCACAGTGTGCCATCGCGCCAACACCATTGAAGCAAGATATACTGCGCCGTGCAATTTCCTCATCGCCGGCTCGACTGGTTTAACAGCAAATGGCCACCACCGTGCAAGCTCCCTATAAGCACCTTGACATTTTTCTTAAAAATCACTCAATCAACGGTTAATGTTGCCCCACTGTGAAGTGTTATTGGCAGTGCAGTGAGGAGTTGAAATGTATTTCAAACACATCCAAATGAGTGGCAAGTAAGCATGCAATGGCCTTTTGTCAGCTGTTCAATGTAACAGCATGGAGTTTGCTTTGCTAAAGTCCATGTTTTTTATACGCGCCATCTATTTTGATATTTACAGTTGTGAGCAATATGGGAAAGAAGACGAATTAATGTTTAATCAATGATTACTTGTAATGTACCCATATGAATGTGACTTACTGAATATCAAAAGATACCCTTTCGCTTGAGCATTTAGTGTTATGAACACTATTGTACTTGCGAACTGCATTTTGTCCAAAACAGTGGCAAGCTGGGCTAGTTTCTATGCATGTACAGTAATGAGCACTGCAAAGTAAGAACAAAAGACATCAGTAAGAACAATACGGGACGAGCACAGACTGTCAACTGAACAATTTATTGCGCAAAACCTTGCCTAAATAACATTAGCCACACAACTCGTGCAAGTGAGGGTTCAGTTAGAAAAATACAAGTTACGAAATCAACAAAGCTTGTTATTTTAACTGGACCCTCATTTGCAGGAGGTGTGCAGCTAATGTTATTTCGGCAACGTTTTCCACAATAAATTTTTCAGATGACAGTCTGCACTCGTCCCGCATCGCTCTTACTGATGTCTCTCATTCTTACTTTGTATGCATTTGTATGCATTTTAAAGGTCATAGTGACCAAATGCATTACTATGCATTTGGTCACTATGACCTTTAAAAGCTAATTTCAGGGTTCCCTCTCGAATTGCTGACAACTGTGATGTAGCGTAAATAAGGCAAGAAAAGCACTACAGAAAAGGCTGTCACAATAAACAAACAAATGTGTTCTAGTGCAAACAAGAGTCGGACAGAAGGGTGATGCTTAGCTGCGCACTGGTCCCTTCATTATATGTCTTCCTTCTCTTCTCGTCTTCTTTGTGCTGAAACACTCGCACACCTGATGAGCTAGTCAGATGAGAAATTTTAATGCATCGTAACTATAAATGCTTGCAACAGCAACCACACAGCAACTTGATAACCACACCACTGCCACACAGCAGCGTAACATATTCTACTAAATGCTGGCAGCGCATTAATGCATAAAAAGTAGCTCTGGCAGATGAAGCCTCACATTGTGCGTGCAAGTTTTCATAACAGCCAGATGCCCAACGTGGATGCTGGCTGGTACAATATTACTGACAAGCAAAGGCGACGTGCAGGCGCATACACAGATTGCATGAACACTTCTCCCTAGACTAGGCAAACACATTATAATGCTTAACAAGCTCAAGCCACTCTTAAAGTGCATAATAACAATCCACCGTGAATGTGTGCAACACATTACAACGTTTAACTAGCTCAAGCCACTGTTCAAGGGCATAATAACACTCCACCGTAAATGTATGCTTGTAATACCCGCTTAGGCGGTTGGCTAGGTGAATCGAGCCAAGTTACATATTAAATCGCCCACGAACATGAGCAATATGCTGCCCTGCAACAAATGGCGCTGCAGCCTGTTTTATTAACAACGAAGCAAGCGCCGTTTGCGTTCTGCTTACTACATTGCACATAAGAAAAATCTATCATCACACACATGCATGTTCCCGCAGTTGTTGCGAACTCGCTCCAGTAAGGCCGTGCCGATGCGCCATGGCTCCGCTCGTATCAGCGTAGACAAAGCGAATAAGTAACACCACAATGTCTGTCACACCCAATGGCGCGTAAGGCTGCCTTTTCACGACGCCTCGTCCGAGTGCGGTAACACAGACTTGCGCTGAGTGGCATACTTTACATGATAACGTGTCCCACTTACATTTAGTTTCTTTCACAGTGCCATGTAGTAAGTGACCACGGGCGTCAACCGTCACCTCGGAGTCCTTCGAGCACCCGCACATTCCTTTGATTCCATGAATCACTCGCAGTTGATCGGCACTCCAAGAACGGTGGAAATAACTCGCAATCTTTGCACATCGCACGAACGAGGAACGGCGCTTCATTGCGTAAATTTAATACTTTTACCTTCAATCTTCTTGTGGACGTAGCGAGAACACACGAGAGACTCACGGAAACAAAGGCAAACAACATCTGGATTTGGGTGTGGATGGATTTGGCTTGAATTTTTGTTTGCGTATAAACGAAAAGAAAACCCTGTCGCCGTATTAAATTGAGAAAGAATGCATGGTATTTTGCAAAATAGTTTTAAAATAAAAATAATGAATTATCTGGAAGAAGAATTTATACAATGCAAACCAAATACTTTTTCAGCAAATCTTCTATTCCTTTTTTTTTCTAGGAGACGACAGTTTTCTACTGCTTCTACGACGGACGTAGTTAGTGCGGTTTTACGTTCGATGCTTGGCGCCGATGCAAAACTCTACAGTAGTTGTATCTACGTTCTCAATGAATCAGGGGATGACTACAAAGCAGTAACATTTTTACGTAGTGCAGTATGTGATTTTCAAGGCATGATATTTCATTGCGCTGAAGCGAAGCAAGCCGGCCGGCGTGATCAGCTGATGCCGCCGCTACGCGCGGCACTGCCGTGCGCATTAGCGTCGCGTCCCGCGATCAATTGGCGGTCGAGCGAGACAGCTACTTAGTGGAACACAGCTACACGCAGGGGTTAAAGCAGGGTTGCCGTTGGGTGGACATGAGAAGTCGCCAGAACTCACGCCAAAAGTAGCCAAACCATGTCATTTGATATTATCGCCTAATTTCTAGCCAAATAGAACAGAAGTGGTATTATCAACAGAGTCTTTACTATTGATGAATAAATAAAACCGTTTTGAGTAAGTAAAACCACGAGGTTAAAAAAGAGCCATGGCGACAACTGGAAATTTTCGTCGCCAACGGGGTCCAAAAGTAGCCAATTTGGCGCAAAGTAGCCACCAACGGCAACCCTGGGTTAAAGGCTTGTCACTCCGATTTCGTGTGGTGGCCGGGGAACAGGATTCAACTGCTCAAGCTTGTGTGTAAACATAAAAATCCGTGTTTTCATCCGCGAGCGACCGGCAATCTATAATGAAAAGATACGCGAAAAGCGTGCGGCGTAGATACGGTAACAAAATATATGCCCGCAATACTAAGTACGATCGCATATCGCAGACCCTTATGCACTCACTCGCCGATAGCGCGTAAGCACTTTTATCTATTAAATTAAGCAACGTAGCGTCAAGTGCGCGCGTGGGCTTGCAGGCTGGCGTAGCAGGTTAGAGCGCGAGAACACGGCTTTGTTGTCGAAAGTTCAAATGCTGTTCGGTCACAACTGTTTTTTTAACTCATATTGATGTACTGCTATTTCGTTTTATGTGTTGAGCGCTAAAACTAAAAAAAATGCAATATTAGGTTTGAGTATGTATGTGGCACTGTGTTTGCTTGCACACCAGTCATTTTTCTGTTTTTTGGCATTATCCAGCTGACGATATTGCAAAATAAGGGCTGCACAAGTGATCGAGCCAAACCAAAAATTGGGGGGCACAAAGTCAAGAGACAGAAAGTGTGCAATGTTGATTGTTTGAAAAATTACCACTCACAAAAGGAAGAGTTATGGCGCACTACGTAACTGTACTTGCAGTAGGCATTCTAGGAGAGTTTGAAATGGCCAATGCTACATGCACACACATTGCTTTGCTTGCAGCACGGTTGAGGCATCCACCGAGTACCGAAGCCAGGCAAGCAGTTGAGAAGGCAATGTGCATGGGGCCCGATTACACTATCGTTCCCTTCACTTGAAGGAGAAGCTCAAGCGTCCTTACTTTATTGCACTTTATGTTGCACATGTGTGTCCATGCAGCCATGATGTAAATTCTACAGCATTTGTTGCACCTCCAAACTTCTCGATCATTAAATCAGGCCCCTAAGTTTTATCGTATAGCACGGCGATACTAGCGTAATCTGCACTGTGGGCTGAAACAACGCCTTTGAAATTCTCAAACAATTCTCATTGCCTATATTAGAGTATGGCTGCGCGGCTTGGGACCCGAAAAGTAAAACCCTATGTAATATACTCGAGCTGGTACAAAACCGCGCAGCCCGTTTTGTCAGTGGCAAATTTGACTTCACTTTTAGTGTTACTGCACTAAAGGATTGGTTGCGGTGGGAACTACTAAGTACACGTAGAAAAAACATTAGATTAGAAATGCTTTCCAAAATTTTTCACACCATGTTTAAAATAGATAAGTAATCTTACATTTTACCTCCCCATTTCTTATCGCACCGAACTGACCACTCACTAAAGGTAAGAGAATATTTTTCCAGAACAAACGTCTACCAACACTCGTTTTTTCCACGCGAATCTCCCAGTGGAATCAGCTTCCACATGAGATTGTCGACTGTCGCGCTGAAACATCGTTCAGAGACATACTGTTACACTCATAGCTACATCTTTTCTGTTTTTGCGTCAATCTTGTTTTCATAGTTATCCTTTTTATGTAAGCATATTTTACCCTGTGTATTCCCCCCCTGCAATAATGCCTTCGGGCGCTGCAGGTACTTTGAATAAATAAATAAACGCAGCTCTGTACGTGACCATCCGTGAATAAATGATGAACGCTGTTATGTGTCCCTACCCATCAGTTGCGCTCTCACGTTTAATTCTTTTTCTGACCACACCCCCCCACTCCTTCGCTGTAGGGCAGCAAATCAGTTCAATCTGGTTGACCTCCGTGCCTTTCTTTCGTCGTTTTCCTCTCTTCTTTTTTTTTCTGTTTCATTTCATGTAGCTGTGTAGTTGAAAGAGCATTAGTCATGTGCATAAAGACTCATTGCCTATCGGAAAATACAGCAGAAAAGCCAATTTGCTTCATACGTCTGTATCTCAAAATTGTCTACTTGATAACTTGCATGAAAACTAATAACCGAGCAGCCCGACACGTGGTTTAGAATCTTCAACGGGGAGCTTCTGTATGACGACCCATATGTGTTATTGATCACCTGTGATTCGAACAGCAACCACACTTACTACTTGCACATACAATACATGAATGAGTGAGGCACACATCCAGCCATATAATCATGATGATAGAGGTATTACAGCAGTAGGATCAGAAGTGCAACATGGTCACTATTGGTGATAGCTTTCACATGAACAGGTGTAAGTACACCAATACTACCTCTACGCAGGCCCGTATCCAGGGGAGGCCCTAAGCGCCCCCCCACCCTCCCCCCACCTTTTGAAATTTGAATGAAGGGGGGGTGTTTTACCTAGGAAAAATTTTAAAAATATGCATTTTTGAAGGCCTTACAAGTGCGCCCCCCCCCCCGGAAAAAAATTCCTGGCTACGGGCCTGCCTCTACGGCTGAACTATGTAAACACATATGTATGCACTTGGACAATTTTCGTACAACTAGATGGGAGAGAATGAAGCTCTTTGACCAAAAGTCAATACGTTTGTTTCTTAAAGTTTTCATATGCATGACACTGTGTACATGCATGGCACATCATGGAAGAAACTGTTTTTCACCAAAACCAGTCTCCGAAAAGTTAAAATGGCACCATATACAGGACAGACATGTAGCACTAGCAGTTTACAAACCACGCACACTTGCTACTTCAAATTTTGATTTCTGAGCAACATTTGATATGGTCCTTCAGGGAGAAGTTTAGTACATGCCAGTGACATAAGGTGACTCTGAGTATGCTCTCATGACACACATATAATGAAAGAAGTAATTCCGAATACTACTTAAGGGAAAGTGCTTGTTCAATGTGAATCTTTCCCATTAGCATAGCCCACAGGCCACTGGGCTTTTTTGGTTGAAATCTTTCTTGGTTTGATACCGAGAATACCAGAAGTTCAATAATGTCAAAAGGAAAACAGTTTTCATGATGTTAATTTTATGGCACAGAGAATGTGACTTTGTTGCCATCGCCAATGTGCTGCTACAAGGGTTACACTAATAATTTCATGCTGTGCTTAACAGCAGCTAAATAATTTCATTCACTTACTTTAGGATGTCACTACGGCCCACATTGTAAAGCTTCTCGGTAGCCAGCCCATGAACAGAGATAAATATTTTTTCAATACAAAAATAATTTTTGTTGAACTGAATCATTTGGAACCATCTCTGTGGATGTATATCAGTCTCCTACCTACAGAAGATGCGACAGTTACAGCTTGGCATACTACTCACTCATGAGTACGCACACTCATTTGAAATGTTTGAGTGATGAGGGGCTTGAGTAAACGTGAGTATGAACGTGAGTGAGTATCAATGATTGTGAGTAGGTATGAGTACGAATGCGAGTGAGTAATTATGCGTTCCATCAATGATGAACACTGTTATGTGTGCATGAATATCAGTTGTGCTTTCATGTGTACTTCTTTTTTGACCCCCCTTCACTCCCACTGTAGGGCAGCAAATCAGTTCAACTTGGTTAACCTGCCTGCCTTACTTTTCTCTTTTACCTTTCTGTTTTTGTTTCATTTTATGTACCCTTGAGGTATAATTGGCTATAATTCATGTGCATCAAGATTCATGGTCAATAGGGAAGTAGAGCAAAGAGGCAAAATTGCTTCATACGTCTATCTTAAAATTGGCCTCTACATAACTTGCATGAAAAAAATAACCAAGCAGCTCGACATGTGGTTTGGGATCTTCAACAGTGAGCTTCTGTACGACAATGCGTATGTAATATTGATCACCGGAGATTTGAACAGCATCCACACTTATTAGCACGTATGACAAGATATAAAAAAATTAGGCACTTATTCAACTGTTTAACCTGACGATGAAGGTGTTACAGTAGTAGGATCAGAAGTGCAAGATTGTCACTCTTAATTAGAGCAGTGAGCTTCCTCTGTACCGATTTGAATACATCAGTACTTCCTTTGTGGCTGAATTATGTAGACACATGTGTGTTCTTAAACCCTTATGTACAACCAAATGGGAGAGAGTGAAGCTCTTTAACAAAAACGACATGCATCTGTTTCTTAAAGTTTTCGTAAGTACGACATGGTGCATCCGCACAGCACATTATGTAAAAAAATGTACGTTACCAAGACCAGGGCCTCAGAAAAGTTCAAATTGCTACATATGCAGGCCACGCAGGTAGTACCACTAGTTTAAGAACCACTTACACCTGTTAAACTCAAATTGTTATCTCTGATATATATTGAATGTGGTCCTTTGGGCAGAAGTTTATTTCGTGCAAGTGACATATTAAAGCAGCTGAGTATGCTCTCACGACGTATATGTAATAGAGGAAGTACTACCTCGTATTTCTTAAGGGAAAAGGCTCATTCAATGTGAATCTTTCCAATTAACAAAGCCTGCAGGCCTCCGGGTCTTTCTTGATACAAGTCGTTGTTGGTTTAATACTGAGCATACGAGAAGTTCAATAACACCCAATTACGACGAAAGAAAGACAGTTTTGGTGAAGTCATTTCATGTCAAAGACAATGTTTGTTGTCAGTGCGAATGACCGACTACGAGGGTTAAACTAGTAAGTTCATGCTGTGCTTAACTGCACCTAAATAATTTCATTCACTTTAGAAAATGTTACAACAGCCCACCTTGTAAAGCTTCTGGGTAGCCAATCCGTGAACGTGGACAAATATTTTCAATACAAGTCTCATTTTTGTTGAACTGAATCATTTGCTACCATGTCTATGTATATAGGTCTCTTACCTACAGAAGATCTGACCACAGTTTAGCATACTACTTACTCATGAGTACACACACTCACGCTCATTTGAAAGGCGTTAGTGTGATTATAAGTGAGTGGCGAGGGGCGTGAGTAAACCTGAGTGTGAACATGAGAGAGTACACATGAGGGTGAGTAGGCGTGCAGTAGGAACGTGAGTGATCGATGAGTCTGAGTATGAAAGTGAGTGAGTATTCACCAGTGTGATAGCGTGTATACGAGTGAGTGACGAAGAATGTGGGTAGATGTAAGTATGAACATGAGTGAATAGTCATCGGTGTGAGTAGGCATGAGTCTGAGTATGGGTGAATGTGGAGGGGTATAAGTAGACATGGTATGTCCATTGTACTGTATAGGCAACTATGAACGTGAGTGAGTACTCGCGCTCATTAGTTGTATTTTTGTGCTAGGGATTCTATTTGTGTTTTTATAATTTTGCAGATATAGCACTGTTATTCCTGTGTTACTGTAATCTGTTTGTTTATTCAAGCCTGTTTATCTTGTAACCTATACACCACCCTAATAATCATGATCTTTGAAGATTGCTGTAGTGAGAAATAAAGAAATAAATAGTATGCATAGGTCATATATAAGCTTGTGCGCTCAAGAAGATTTCACCACTGCTGTACACATGTGTGGTATACGCATGCATTCCGCACATGTGTATCCCACATGTTGGTTCCACTCACAGACGAGCGTGCCCACGGTTCACTATCAGGGGGGGGGGGATACGTCGGCAAACACTCACTCATGAGTCGACTCACTCGCACTCACTCAGACCCAGACTGGGCCGTGAGCCTGAGTCTGAGTGAGGCCGGGTGAGTAATATTTTGGTGAGTTTGAGTCTGAGTGAGTCCTCTCGAGGAAAATTTTCGTGAGTCTGTGTCCGAGTGAGTCCGGTTGAGGTAACTATTGTTGAATCTGAGTTTGAGTGAGCCCTAAGCACGGAATTTATTTCGTGAGTGAGTCTGAGTGAGCTCCACCATTAATTGCCGACCTATGGTCCTATCTACTCAGCTTCAGCTTTACTATCAGCGTTATATCCGCTTAATTTCGTACTCAAATCTTTTCACAGATATTTCATTGATGGGCTACCTCATATTTTTTATGCGAGGTGTGAGTTAAGAGAGGGGGGTCATCATGACCTTCACCCGCAAACTCTTTCAGGGGAAGATCTTGATAAAGATATTTCATGCAACACGAGTATTTCATAGAATTGACCTTACTGGATTGAAACCACTGATAACTCGTATTTGATGGTACAAGATATAAAGGCGTATTTTAGAGCACCAATTACGTGATGTATTGGCATTAAAAAAGCATTGCCACCAAGATTGAAAAGGCTAATTTTACGCGAACGGACTCATGAGTCGACTCACTGAAGCTCACTCAGATTCTGGTGAGGCCGTGAGTCAGAGTGAGTCCGACTGAGTAATATCTCCGTGAGTTTGAGTCCGAGTGAGTCCGGTCGAGTAAAATTACAGTGAGTCCGAGTCCGAGTGATTCCAGTTGAGGAAAATTTTGGCGAGTTTGTGTCTGAGTGAGTCCTCAGAGCAAAACATATTTCTTGAGTGAGTCTGAGTGAGGTCAAATTTTTTTGCCGCCCTAAGGTGGGGGGGGGGAGCGAAGGTTCATCGCACCGCCCCTCCCCTACTAATTCAAAGTATATGAGGCAGATTTTGCACAACCCCCTCTTAGGTGTCTACAAGGGGCGGTCACCACCCCCTCCCTCTCTTCTTGTGCACGCCTAGATTCTGCTCGTTCTACCTGTGCGCCTGTGGCCTAGCCAGGGGTGGCAGACTAGGCCTGTCCCTCCCCCCCATTTTTCCCCCCATGGCAAACAAAGCGCGAAATGACCATTTTCCTGCCCATCCCCTCCTTCTGATCAGGAGGAGGGGACGGACATCCTCAGAGGACGGACGTCCTTCCTCTCAGAAGGACGTCCCCTCCTTCTGAGACCGGACTGTTTCGTCCGGTCTCAAGTGGAAAACGTTCTTGTGTACCTCGACGACGTGATAGTTTTTTCTGCCACTTTCGAAGAACACCTAAAACGGCTGCTGTCGGTTCTTCAAGCGATACGGTCCGCAGGTGTCACATTGAAACCGGACAAATGCCACTTCGGATTTGAAGAACTTCAGTTCCTTGTACATGTGGTCAGTCACGAAGGTGTTAGGCCTGACCCAGACAAAACTGCAGCCGTCGCAAAGTTTGCAAAGCCCACGGATAAGAAAAGCACCAGACGTTTCCTGGGTCTCTGCGCCTACTACCGGCGATTTATAGCGGGCTTTGCGCACATCGCCTCTCCGCTCACCCGTCTAACGAGGGAATATGTTGCGTTTATATCGGGTGAGGAGCAAGAGGCGGCGTTCAACGAGTTACGGCAGCGTCTACAAACTCTGCCGGTGCTCGCTCACTTTGATGAGGATGAACCAAGAGGCCCTCCACACAGACGCCAGCAACGTAGGCCTAGGTGCTGTTCTGGTTCAGAGTCAAGACGGTGCCGAGCGAGTGGTTGCCTACGCTAGCCGAACCTTGTCACGCGCCGAGTCCAATTACTCAACCACGGAGAAGGAATGTCTGGCGGTCGTTTGGGCAGTCGCAAAGTTTCTCCCATATTTATAGGGCCGCGCTTTCCAAGTGGTAAGCGATCACCACTCCCTTTGTTGGCTGACTAACATGACAGACCCTTCTGGACGTTTGGCGCACTGGAGCTTAGGCCTTCAAGAGTATAACATGACAATAGTCTACAAATCGGGAAGGCAGCATTTAGATGGCGACTGCCTCTCAAGATCACCAATCGAATCAACGATCACAGAAGACGAAGAAAGCGCCGGCTTTTTAGGAGTTGTTGATGCGACTGTCATCTCTCGGCAACAGCAAGACGATCAGGAGCTCAACTAATTGATTGAGTTGTTGAAGGGACGAGCCACAAATGCGTAGGGAGTGTTTTTGAGAAGTTTGCCATCATTCTGCTTACGCAACAGAATACTCTACAAGAAGATTTTCTCTTCAACAGGAAAGAACTATCTCCTGGCAGTTCCCGAAATTCTCCGCAACGAAATCTTGCACGCCTGCCATGACGAAGCCACCTCGGGCCACCTCGGTTATACGCGAACATTGTCGCAAATCAGAGAGAAATACTACTGGCCAGGACTTGCAGCGGAGGTGAAACATTACGTTAGAACTTGTATTGACTGTCAGCGACGGAAGGTTCCACTGGCTAAACCTGCTAGGCTGTTACATCCCATTTCGGTACCCGAAACTCCATTTGCACAGATTGGTACGGACCTTTTAGGCCCATTTCTAATATCGGATAGTGGCAACAAGTGGATCACAGTGGCAACTGACTACCTCACCAGATACGCAGAAACCAAGGCGATTCCGAGCGGCACTGCAGCTGAAGCGGCACAATTCTCTATTGAGGACATTGTGCTGAGACACCGTGCTCCCGCAGTCGTCATAACGGACAAAGGAACTGCGTTGACAGCTGAGCTCCTGCGCACGGTGCTTACACTCAGTGGCACAGCACATAGGAAGACAACAGCTTATCACCCACAAACGAATGGGCTCACTGAACGCCTCAACAAGACTATTGCAGACATGATTTGCATGTACGTCGACGAAGAGCATAAGAATTGGGACAAAATTTTGCTGTACGTCATATTCGCGTATAATATGGCCCGCCAGAAAACAACGAGAACGACTCCGTTCGGACTGATCTATGGTTGAGAAGTGACTATAATGCTTGATGCTTTGCTGCCTCATGATTCCACTGATTCGGAGACAGATGCCACAGATTTCACTGATCGCGCCGAGGAAGCGAGGCCGCTTGGCCGGGTGAGAATAACGAGCGAACAAGAACGTGACGCTCATCGGTACAATCTCCGTCATCGATTTGTAGCCTATACACCAGGGGAAAGAGTCTGGGTTTGGTCACCTGTGCGACGGCGAGGGCTGTCGGAGAAACTTATACGCCGGTACTTCGGACCGTGTAAAGTTCTGTGCCGTCTCAGCGACGTCACCTCCGAGGCCGTTGGTTTAGGGGCACACCACTTTTGAACGACTCGATGATTGTGGTCGAAGGTGTGACTTTGTGATGCATGCAAGCTCTAAGCAAACACTAAAGGACATTGTTTTGTGTTCTTTCGTGGGATAAGGGTGACGTGCATCTCTTGCCACGGACACCGCAACTGTCGTGCTCTAAGCAGACATGTCCCAGAATTGTTCCAAAACTCTAGCGGGAGTATTCATAAAGGGGCAGGCCACGTGGCATGCTCCGTGAAGGTTTTCATCACTCTGTGTAGTACATATGTGTACGCTGCATAATAAAGCCGCAGAAAAATGTACGAAAGATTAGGCGTGCGCAGAAAGAAACACTAAAGGAAGAGCCACGTGTCTTTTGCTAGGTGATACTTGGCTGGGCCGATCATGCGCTTAGAAGCTGTTCCCGAATTGGTCGCAGAAAGAAGACCGAAACAAAAAAGAGGCACATGCCCATTGTTCGACGAAATCTGGGTTGGTGGAGCATAGGTAGAGCGGTTATACTGAATGGAGCCCCCTGGAAATAACAGGTGATCAGAACCGTGCTTCTCCTTAAGTATACTCATGCGCGCGGCACGTCATACCTGCTGCACGTTGTGCATAAGCAGGACGGTGAAACCCAGAGCGCAGCCAATAAGAGGGTGATTGCCAATCCTTTACTTTTGTCACTCGGGCTTTGCGTGGAATGTCTGCATTTCTGTAATGCTACTCACTCAAACCATTAACACGTACGGGCAGTATATATAACAATACACGTGCAACTCCTCCAGCTTTCTCCTTTGCTGAAACCCAAATGCGCTTTCTTTATTTTGTTGAGGTGATATGCTGCCTAAAGGTTCAACAGGCAACTGTGGCACAGTTTGAAAAAGGGAAGCCTCTGCCCGCAATTTCACACGCAAGAGAATTAAAAAAAATATCACTTTCTTTGTTTTTTTTTTGCGTGGGTGCAAAACAAGAAAATTAATCATGATAACAGCATTAGCAATATTGGGGGCATTGTTCGAGTTTCCTGAGCATGTGCTGTCGTACGCAGCTTGTGAAGGTGTACAAGACTATGTACCTAAAGGAAAGATTATGTTAAAGAAAAGTTAAAAAAAGAGGACCAAATCAAGCATTCTACAAAACTTGCTCTGCATAACGAATTGTAGGAAGAAAAAAACGTGAACCATTATAAAAGAATTCGCATTTTATTGCTTTCATACCTTCAAAGCAGAAGGAGTCCAAGTTTCGTGATAGTCATCAATACACATAAGTTTATTGATTACTTTTATGGATATTGATTCAGGGATTGCCTAGCTGATAGAAGGCCACCGGTATTGAAAGCGTTTCTCCTTGCTTTCACCTGTGGTGAGCAGATATCTACAGAAGCAGGTGGTCGGGATCTGCAGTAAAACCCGCTCTTGATGCAAGCAAAATCGTGTTTCTTCAGTCAATATACCAGTTGCTGATTCTGCAGTCTCCTTGCTAGACGGTGGATCCTAAAAGGAGAGTACCGTTGTTTTACACTGTAGCAACGGTTACTGCCATATTGCGCGCAACTGATCATAACATGCAATGTAAGACACATATGAACCTCCACCCCACCTCCCTCAACAAAAAAAAAGAAAAGAAAAAAAAAAGAAGGGGGGGGGGGGGGGTGTCACTTGACCAATATATAAGCGCTCCTAAAATCTCGTATCCGGTGCAATACGTTTATCGGAAAATAAAAATTCTTAACTGAAAACGTACAGTACGTATTGCCACACGTAATTTACTTCTCTTTAGCACAAGACTCAGCAAACAATAATGTAAGAGACAGTTTCGTCGTAGAAACACGAGACCAGGTGATTAGAAACAGAAATGTTACAATCAACATTTTTTATATAGTATCTGGAGATTTACGTCCCAAAACCCCTATTTGACTATGAGAAACGCCGTTGTAGAGGGCTTCGGAAATTTTGGCCATATGGTGTTTTTTAGGGTGCACTGACATCGTAGAGTACACGGGCCTCTTTCATTTCGTCTTCATGGAAATGTGACCGCCGCGGCCAAGATCGGAGCCGCGACCTTCGGGTCAGCAGCCCAGCACCATAACCACTGCTCCACCGGGGCGGACCAACAGTTTTCAGCGACCATACATAACATTTCATGTAGAGATTGAGTATGTCCGTACCTAATTGTTTTCCTCAAGGAGTATATTCCACTTGGCAGTTCATATTCAGGGCTGCATGGAACGTAAGTCATATCGGCGTCTGTAAGTTTCCAGCTGCCTGGAGATCATCACAGCATGCCTTGGATACGATGTATGCTGTAAACAGTTTCAACGCAAAACACTGAATATGGCAAAAAAAAAAGAGGACCATTTGTGCTGCCTACGTACCTTCAAACATTCCGGCTTTGACAGTTACATAACATGTATACCGATTCAGCTTTTCTAATCACAATGACACGCTGCTTTCACCCTAGAACAGAACGAGAAAAAAAAGTTACCTTATTGTAAGAGAAGAGATTAACATCGCCACAGAAGTAAGAGCATCGAAAAAAATTGAAGCACACTTTGTACATTCCAAAGTGTGTTCGGCGAAAGCGTGTGGCCATTCCACTGACTATGCCATGTCTTTTATCTTTTACACTCTCAGTGGGATAACACACAAACCGAATGTGTGCGTGTTTTCTTTCTTAATTTTTTACCGCGAATCGCAGCGAGACGCGAGACTAATCTTCCTCCGTACGCATGCGTTAGTATTTTCTCGCGCTTTGCGCATAGTGCAAACGCCATCCGCGTTCCAGCGCTTAAATTGACGGAACCTTTGTAAATTCGAAAGTGTATTTCGTGAACGCCTGTGTCCACTGAGACGGCGTCGGTCAGAATGATTGCAAACGCTGGGCACAGCGACGCTACGCAAGCAAAGCGCGAGCGCTGTAGAGTCCGACGCGATCGGCGTCCGTTTGCGCATCCCGGCGGCCACCTGGCTATGTGCCAGAGCTCGGACAGACGGACGGACGGACAGACGGGTGGACGGACGGACGGACTGACAGACCGACGGATGGACGGACGGACACCGGACAGACACCGGACGGACGTGAGCATGAGACATTAAAGGCTTTCGCCTTAATACATACCAACCACACCAACCATGTCCCCCTTTCAACTCCTACTATACACGATTGCTGGCGTTCATGCTATCTGAAAATAGTTAAGCCACAACGTATCGCTTTTTGCGTAATATATCATTCGCAGCTGCCCCGTGTCGATAGCAGGGGCGTAGGCAGAATTTTTTTTCGGGGGGGGGGGGGGGGGGGGCACCACCTTGATTTCGGGGGTGGCACCTCATTGAAATGGTCATTTTTCGCTCTGTATGCCATGGCGAAAAAAATTTCGGGGGGGGGGGGGGGGGCACGTGCCCGGTGTGCCACCCCCTGGCTACGCCACTGGTAGATAGCGACGCAGTTCGACGTATTCGCGATTCCAAGTGTGCGCTCGCCACCTGGCGGCCACGCCTGGAAACGGCACTAACAGGGTCAACCTTGAAAGGAGATATGTTGTCACGTTGCGCGCGTTGAGAAGCGGCCGCATAGTTGCTTTATTTTCGCTATGCCGTAAGCGCGAGCCCGAAAAAGAAGAAGCGATGCACACAGCAATGGTCCAGAGACCATTGCTGTGTGCCGCAATGCGTGGAATCGAGGTTGAAAGGTGGCAACGTTTTCGTTCTATCACTTCCCGAAGGATGCAGCAGACGACGCGCGACGGAGAACGGCGAAAGCAGAAACTTACGCATTGGAAAGAAGGTGACGGACACTATGGTGGTTTGTTCTAATCACTTCGCTCGGGAAGACTTCATTCTCCCCAGTGAGTACACCATTATTTAGCGAGTGTGCATTCCTGTCAATGTTCGGGCTTCTCAGAGAGCGCAGGATAGTTTCGTTTGTATAAGCAAGCGCTTTGGGAAATTTCTTGCGTTATGTGTGTGAGTGTATTTTTCGCGTAGGCTTGTTTTCTGTGGAAGTCGTAGTGGTACCCATTCTCAAGCTGCTACCCATACCCAACCTGCTGTAATCCTTCCCCTCGAAAATTTTTGATTTCCATGTGTGTATATACACGCGCAGAAATGCACGCACGAATATACAGAAAGGATGGGTGTGCCTCACCGAAATAAAAATTTTCGTTGCGCCCCTGTTTATGACGTACGTTTCTTCCGCGTGAACTGTAGTAGTGAAACATGAACTATATTTATTATGGACAAACGTACGGTGTTTATGTCTGCGTTTGCTCTCCGGTGTATACAGACGGTGCTGTGTTCTCATTAAACGCGGCGCACTGACAGTTTAGGTTCGTCAGTACGCAAGAAATTTAAGAGGAACTGCAAAAACCGATTGTTCCAGCCTTTGGAGCTCACGACTTGCTGGCGCATCACTCGGTTCTTTACCGACACAGTGCAGCGCAACTTATTAGGGCGCCTTGATGTGCGCGCGCCTCCGCTTCCAGGGTGGAGACACCGGATGGATGGATGGATGCTATGAGCGTCCCCTTTATAACGGGGCGGTGACATGTCTGCCACCAGGCTCGAAAAAAACTTTCTTTTTATGTTGGCCTAATGCCTTATCTACATTGATTAAATCTATGTTATTACAGCAAAGAAAAATATAAGTTCACGGTCCATATCTCTGTTTCTTAAGGCAGAATGACCTTATTTTTCCCCATTCTTCATTTTTGTCCTTTATCTCTACTTTTATGCCACCAATACTCTAACCGTCTCTTACTTATTTCTATCGCGGACGTGTTCAGCTTTCCATTGATGTCCCTAAAACCCAAGGCTTCATGTAGACTCGTGCCCACACGTATATCTGGGTGGATATCGACACATTCAATCAGTACATGTTCCATCGTTTCCTTAGTTCCCCCCACAGCATGTACATTGTTCTTCTTCGTTACAGAATCTCGCTTTATAGCTACGCGTTCTAAGGCAACCCGACCTTGCCTCAAACAGTAAAGCGCTTCCCCTTGAATTATCATAAAACCTCTCCCTCCTTATTTCGTTTTTTCCCTTTCGGTAGTCACTGAGAGCCGGCTTCTTTACCATCGCTGTCATCCAATAAGTCCTCTCCGCCTCTCTGACTTTTCGCTTAATGCTCCTTGTTGCCATGTCGCCCACACTGCTAGCCGTATATTTACTGGTGAGCCTCCTAGTTCTTTTTTTCCACTGCGTGTCGACGCTTTTTCTATACAAATACCTGAAAACCTTCCCTGCCCATCTACTCTCCTTCATTTTCCTCAGCCTCTCTTCAAATCTAATTTTGCTCTGAGCTTCCCTCACTTCAAAACCTGTCCATCCCATATCACCCTTTACAGCCTCATTTGTCGTCTTCCCGTGAGCGCCCAACGCGAGGCGTCCCACAGTCCTTTGATTTACATGCATTCCTGATTGCACCTCTGACTTCATGCACACCACTGAGTTCCCAAATGTAAGCCCCGGAACCATCACACCCTTCCACAGCCCTCGAAGCACCTCGTACCTATTGTATCCCCATAACGCTCTGTGCTTCATGATTGCAGCATTCCTCTTTCCCTTTGTTACCGATGCTTTCTCTTGTACCTCCATATATCTATCCCCCCTCATTTACCCACACTCCGAGGTACTTGTACTCGCTTACCCTCGGTATTTCTTGGCCCTGTATTAAGACCACATGGTCTTCGTGATCATTGAATACCATCAATCCACATTTTGTTGCACTAAAACCTAGTCCTAGAGCCTCGCCCTCCCTTCCGCATATATCTGCCAGCCGCTGTATATCATCTTGACTGGCCGCAAATAAGACAATATCGTCAGCATAAAATAGACCTGGAAGCTTCTGCTCAACCATCGCGCCTGCCTGTTTGTGTGACAGATTAAATGCAATGTTGCTACCTTCTAGCGCTTTTTCCATCCTCACCATGTACAGCATGAATAACAGCGGGGACAAAGGACATCCCTGTCTCAGCCCCTTGCTAATGTCAACGCTGTCCTTGCTGCTTATTCCTTCCCATTCTACACAAACTGTATTTTCTCGGTATATTTCCCTCAAAAGCTGTATACAGTCGTCACCTATGTCCCACTTCCTTCAATATATCCCACAAAATTTCCTGATTAACGTTGTCATATGCCCCGGTGATGTCTAGATAAGCTACGTATAAGGGCCTGTTTTCTATTTTTGATATTTCTATACACTGTGTAAGAACAAACAGGTTATCGTCTAACCGCCTGTCGATTCGGAATCCATTCTGGAGTTCTCCCAAACCTGAACTGGTCATTTTTCGCTCTGTATGCCATGTCGAAAAAAAATTTCGGGGGGGGGGGGGGGCACGTGCCCGGTGTGCACGTGTCCCCCCGCGCCGCCTGGTGGCCATATTGGTTCGAAAGTCTCCGGCGGCGCGCAGAGGCTAGCGCGGGAACGGTGCTGTAAACACGTTGTTCTTGATGTGTTGATCGAGATCCGTTCTTTTGCCGCTATGACAGGCTGCTGTGTGCCACTCTGTACTGGTTCACACGCGAAAGGCCAGCGGATTTTTCGCTTCCCTCGCAACAGCGAGCGAAGAAAACAATGGGAAGCACAAGTGAAACGCGACCGCTGGCATCCGACCGACAGCACCAAGATATGCGAGGTTAGTTGTTGACTTGTACAGCATGTGGCCGTGCATTTTTTAATCGCTGTCAGTGAGCATGCTGTTAAAGCATTGAAAGTTGGGCTAGTTGGTACGGATGCATTTTTGGTTACAGCGCAAAAACGACGAAGACTGCGCTCGTTTGTGTCCCTTCCGTCTTCCGTCTTCGTCGTTTTCGCGCTGTAATTAAAAATGCTGTTAAAGAAATCCTTGCTTGTCTCGCTATAGCTGCATCGCATAGTCACCGCGTGAAACTGCATTTACAAACAGGATGTTAAGCTTTGCGTTAAGCCGTGCGGAGTGAATAGATGATTCGGCTACCTTGCCGATAAGCTTAGATAAGCTTGGTCAAGGCAAGTTAATCGTAGCTCATGCTAAATAAGCATAGTCAAAGCAATCAATAATAATCGATACGAATCAATACTGATTGTTACTCACTGATACCAATTAAGCCGTCGGATTAAACCAGGGTATAAGTAGAAAAAGCCTAGTTAAGCCAGTTTATCGCAGCCTAATTGAGTTTGGACAAGCCAATTTAACGCTAGTCGATACCTGTCTATACTGATAGATACCTACCAAGTGGGATTAGGCAAGATTAGTGGAGATTATGTTGGATCACGCTAATCCGGTCTTACATCAGTCGCATAGCCATGAGGTAGATTAGACCCGACTAGGCTATGTTCTCTCGGATTGAGCATGAATAAATAAATCCGGGTTAAGCTAATCCTGAACAAGTCAATGTTGAGTGAACTGAGAATGACTAGCCGTTTGGGCGTATGGTCACATTAAGCCAATATGATTAAATTTGATTGAGCGGGATTAAGGTAATCCGAATCTTGAACCATCTAATTTTGAGTAAGTTGAGACAGATTACCCCGTTAGATGACAGAGTATGACCACAATAAGGCGATGTGAATTAAGCCGGATTACGCTAATCCACATTCAGCTAATCACGAGCAAGTGAATTTGGAGTGAGTTGAGATTGTCTAGCCTGTTGGATGCCGGAGCATGGTCACGTTAACCCCACCCGGATTAAGCCAGATTAAGCTAATCTGAATTAAGCTAATCTTGAGCGTCTCTTATCAGTAAGTTGAAATTGCCTAGACATTCGGATGACTGAGCATGGCCTGAATAAAACAATTAGCTTAATCTGGATTAAACCGGATAAGGCTAATCCGGACCAATATAATCCTGAACCAGCCATTTTGAGTAAATTCACTTTGTCTAGACAGTTGGATGATAGGATATGGCCACTAAACAGTGTGGATTAAGCCGGATTAAGCTAATCCGCGTTAAGCTAATCACAAGCAAGCGAATTTGGAGTGAGATTATCTTGCTTGTTGGATATGCCTGAGCATGGCCACGTTAGGCCAGCTCGGATTAAAGTGGGTTAAGCTAATCCGTATCAAGCTAATGCCAAAGAAATCTCCAGTATGAAACAGCGCTAAAAAACGGGACGAAGAAAGGACACAAACCACGGCGCTGACTAACAACCAAATGTGTTTTATTCAACCAGTCCGCATATATATGCTCCCCCCACAATCGCAAGAACAACAGAAAGAAATCGATGATCAGCCTGCGCAGAGGCAACAAAACTACTCAATTGGACAGAAATGTTATCTCCTTCGGAAGGAGGGAAATCGACGGTAGGCTAACACATGCCTCGCCGCCGTGTGATAAGCTTCAGAGATGAGGCGCGCGCGTTCATCATAGTACTTTGACAGAAAAATTGAATCTTTAAAAGATGGCTCACAACCGCAATCATTACAATGAAGAGACAGTTGACTATCTCTAGCTTATTTTCGGACCTTATTCGCGTGCTCGCGCATGCGGTCATTAGCGCACCGGCCCGTTTGACCAACATAGTAACGCCCGCAAGAAAGTGGAATCTTATACACCACAGCATCGCAACATTCAACAAACTTTTGCCGGTGCTTCTTACTACACCTTTCCGTCTTGGTCTCTCGATTTACTTGCTGACACAAGCTACCAAGTTTATTTCTAGCAGAAAACAACAACCTGACGGTTGAATAAAACACATTTGGTTGTTAGTCAGCGCCGTGGTTTGTGTCCTTTCTTCGTCCCGTCTTTTAGCGCTGTTTCATACTGGAAAACATGAACCAAGCAGCCCAAATGCGTACCCTATTGCCAAATAAATCTATTTTGAGTAAGTTGAGATTGCCTAGCCAATTAGATGACAGAGTATGGCCACAATAAGGCAATGTGGATTTATGCCAGGTCAATTTTGGTACTCGTCAATTTAGTCAATCGGCCGCGAGAGCGCGAGGACCTACGCAGCCAGTGAGATAGACAGACCGATAGATAAGCTCTAAATGCCTTTATTTCGCCATCAAATGCTTCGTGCGTAATAATTAGTGCCTAATCTATTTGTTACCAACATCATATGTGCAAGCCATACCTACAAAAGCGATGAACTGAGCCAAATTACCGCGCATTTCGTTGAAAGCGATCCTTCTCTGCATGCCAGGCAATGCCAGCGAACGCGAACGTTTGAACCAATATGGCGTCCACAAAAGCAGTGTATCCACCCTGTTCCGAAGGAGCACATCGAGGCACCCTACAACTTATGTTGGAACAGGCTTGTTTCCGAGTGATGCATTTATCACCATTCCACTGAATAAACGATCGCTAATTTCCGCAAACCTAACGTGGTTAATTAAAAATTAATTTACTTTGATTAGTTACGAGTTTCTTAACATTATCAATACTTTCACCAGGGTCGTATGGCTGGCATTTTTTGGGGGGCCGGTATATATATGTTCGTGCGTGCGCGTATATATTATGTTCGTTCGTGCGTAGCGTGCTTAGTGTGTGTGTATATATCTGCTTTGAATATCAAATACTTCCAACACGAACAAGCGAGTGTTCGGAAGCACACGACCTTATTTATTGGAAACCTAATAACATAGATCGGCGAACGAAAAGAAAGGAGCACTCCTATTACAAGTCAAACTACGATTTGCCTTATCTCAAGACTCAAGATACACTGACCCAGGCATAGCTCCGTTCTTGTAATCAAGTGAACGGCATGCGTATTCAGCTTTTGACGGGACAACGGAAATCGATGGGATCAGTGTTGCGGAATGGGCGCCTCCATTCCATTCCAATTCACTTCTGGGAAATTAGAACTTGCCGCAATTCCATTCCTTTCAATTCCTCGGAATGAAAAAACTTAGCCCATTCCCACTCCAGGAATGGCAGGGCAGTTCAATTTCATTCCTGCAATTCCTCAACGTAGGAAAGGCATGTTATCGAGTTAAGAATGAACGCCCCATAAAGCTGATGTCATCAGTTGCATTAAGACCAGTAAAAGCACGCAAAACAGGTTACCAAGGTCGAGGGATAGAAGCTTGGTGACATATCTCGTGCAGTGCAACCACCCTACTAATTCCCATGGGGGGCAGTTCTCCCGCTACCTATAGTATTTGCGAATACGGAACACAGGGCCGCACTGCTCGCCAGGACTCACGCTTGTCAAACGCACCTCGCAAGCATGGGCGGGGTGAGAACTTTCTGTGTTCGCCTGTGCGCCGGTATGCAATGCCTTCCTTGTCGCAAAGGTTATTTAGGTGTGTCAGGTAGTAAACTGCTCGTGAGATGAAGATCAGGCTGTACATAGAGTACTCGCCACTTTCGTGTGGGGGTAACAATGGGAACCAACGCGGAGGGATAATTCAATTCTCCCTTCAGTATCTGCTGGGATAATGCATTGCTTGTGCACTAACTTACGCCTTGGTTTCTGTTTTACAAATTGGCACATCGTTCACACTCTCGCACCACGGAGTACAAACAGTTCATCGTGTACGACTGTGTGCTGCGCTGACCCATAGACGTTATTTCAAAAGGATGGGGGGGAGGGGGAGTACGAAGTGAGATGGCGCGCAAGATGGTAAACGAAAGCTTGCAGTGAATACAAGCATCGCGTCAGCGTCGCATCAAAACTTAGAGAAGCGCTTTTTTCGAATATGCCTCCGAGTCGCCGACGATGACAGAAGCAAAAAATTCACAGTTTCGCCGCAAGGGCGAAGCAACGAATGCGATAGGAATGAATTGGCATTTCACGTGAAGAACGGCAAGCAGATCGAAACTTTGAGCTCACTGCTCAAGCGCAAAGGACGCACGAAACATACGCACAGGTATACACAGGACGAGTGCGAACTAAAATGCGTCATAGTTGTTACTTCACTGTGTTTAAACAGCACGCTTCTTTCGGAAACGGGGCCTCTGCAGCGAGCGAAGTGACCTTTGTGCGCTCTGTAACCTAAACGCAGTCTTTCCGACGAAAGCACACGACGTAAAACTCCCCCCATCCCCCCCCACCCCAAGATAAGCGCGCGCGCGCGCTCGGGCAAAGGCGACTACACCCTGCAGGCCAAAGTGCAAGGGGAGCCAACGCAACGCAACGAGTGGGGCGCCGAGCAGGCACTTTGCACCATCTAACTTTCTTCGTGGGTTTTGTGTGTATATATATATATATATATATATATATATATATATATATATATATATATATATATATATATATATATATATAATATACGGGGCACGACGGCGAAAAGCCGCCGAGAGTGTCCATATAATTGCTATCGCAATAAAACAAACAAGTGAAGGGAGGGGAGGCGGCTGGGGCGCCGCCGAGGGAAAAAACGAATCGCAAGGCAGGGTATTGAATTGAATTGGATGGATTTTATTCAAGTGCACAAAGTTACACTTAGGAAAGAAAGGACTAAAGGCATTGGCGCCTGACGAGGTCCTCCCACCTGAAACAACTACAGTTTTCCCACAAGCATTGGCAACAAAAACAGAAGTGACTGAAAATTTACATAAACAAGGCTGCGTACATAGAATGCGTAAACAAGGATGCGTACATAGAATCGGTTCACCGCCGATCAACTTGTTCCGAGCACCCAAAAAAACTGAAGGAGTATTCCTGCAAAACAAAAGCCTTTAAAAACTCATTTTTCCCGCTTACTGTCACTAATTGGAATGCTCTGTCTGCGGATCTGATAAACTGCGAAACCGTACAATCGTTCATGGCAAACCTAAAACACCAGCAACCCACATGACTCTCTTTCTTTTCGCTTGGCCATATACTATTCCGCCACGCATCCGGAACAGGCTTCAATTTATGTTTCACTCTCTAACATTTTTCATATACTTATATTATTATCATGGTATGCTTGTTATCAATGCGTTGTATTCTGAAACGTAGTTGATTTTTGTCCCGTTATATGATGGTTGCCTCTTTGGTTTTGTATGACCAGATGTCTGTTGTTATTGTTTTTGTGTTGCTTTCGTTTTTTCAACTTTTTTCTTGTGCGTGTACGCACATATCTCTATAATTGTGGAAGCACTGGCGTTTCATTTTGATGCACTAGTTCCCGATGGTGTAGCTCTGAATGATATGTTTTCTTTTTTTTTATTCATATATACCCTAAAGGCCCATTCGGGCATTACGTAAGGGTTTTTTGTCACTTGTATAATAAACTTCCAAAAAAAAAACATTGTTACTATACAATAAAAATGGTAAACAAACTAAAATACAGTTCCATGAGCAAGAACTAAAATATAGTTCCATGAACAAGAGTACAAAAAAAAAACATTGGTAACATACGAATGGAAAATTCAATAAGGGGAACACTAATACAGTGAGAAATAAAATATAATGAAAATTGACATGAAAAAAAGGAATATATGAATCATTCAAGGGGAATGCCGCTACAGTGAGAAAAATATATTATGAAAATTGACATAAAAAAGAAATATATATTTACAATGGAAAAGAGACTAAACAAAAGAGAAAAAAAAGGTAATACATTCACACATGCACGTACACACACTCACACATAAATAGGCCAGTCATATGTCCAAGAAAATCTTCAACTCGTTGAGAAAAGCAGCATCATCAATGATTGAAGCGATGTCCCTCGGCAGTTTGTTCCAGTGATGTATGGCTAGAAGTAATGGCGAGTTTTGATACATATTTGTGCGTGCAAAGAAAGGCTGTACATTGAATGGGTGATCGAGACGATGGGAAATATTATGAGGTATGTTAATGTGAGCTTCACGAAACCAGGATTCACTATGATAAAATGTATGAAAATGCGATAACAGTGCTAACAGTCTGCGTTTATGAAGAGGGGGCAATGAAAGTGAGTGTTTAATATCTGTAATGCTATAGTTGTGTGAATATTTCTTGGTGATAAATCTTGCCGCTTTATTTTGTATCGATTCCAGTTGATCGATCAGATATGTTTGATGTGGGTTCCAGATGACGGATGCATAATCTATCTTTGAACGGACAAGTGTAGTGTATGCTAACAATTTAGTGGTAGAGTTCGCTAAGTACAGGGTTCTTTTAATGAAGCCAAGTGTTTTTGACGCCTTACTAGTTATGATATTGATGTGCTCATTCAAAGATAGGTCACATGATAAATGAACTCCGAGATATTTAAATGTGGATACTTTTTCAATGGGGACACCTTGAATGACATAATGGCTTAGTTTGGTTTTATGAGCTCTTGTGAATGTCATGGCCTTAGTTTTAGAAGTATTAATTTGCATTTGCCACTGGTGACACAAAAATGCGAGTTTATCGAGATCCGACTGTAATGACTCGTTAGCTTGGGTGTTGTTAATTCGTCGGTAGATGGTGCAGTCGTCTGCAAATAACCTGATTGTAGATGATAATCCATGTCCGATGTCGTTGATGTAAATGAGAAATAGAATTGGTCCCAGGACCGATCCTTGGGGAATACCAGACTTTACAAGTGAAAGTGAAGATGTGTTCCCGTTCACATAAACTGATTGGCTGCGGTTTGTCAAAAAATTATTTATCCATTTTACGATTTTGCTGTTTAGGCTCAGATTCGTTAATTTCATTATCAAGCGGATGTGCGGAACCTTGTCAAATGCTTTTGCAAAATCGATCAATACAGCATCAATTTTAAAACCACCATGAATGGCTTTCTGTAAGTCAGTTACCAATTCAAACAGTTGGGTTTCACACGAACGACCACGAAGGAAACCATGCTGACTGCTGGAAAAGAAGTTTTGTTCTGTTAGAAATGTCATTATGGTGGATGATATGATGTGCTCTAGTAGTTTACAACATATGCTCGTTAGTGAAATAGGCCTGTAGTTAGAGACTAAGGATGGATCACCGGATTTAAAAATGGGAACCACGCGCGCAGTTCTCCAGGCGTCAGGGACGCATCCTGTATCTACCGATTGCTGGAAAACGGCAACTAAAATGGGTGATATAACTGGTTTTGTTAGTTTCAGCATTTTTGCGCAGATGTTATCTGGTCCGGGTGCCGAATTAACTGGAATGCGATCTATAGCAGCCTCTACACCTTCCCGAGTGATCATGAGGTCATTCATGGAAGCGTTTACTTTGATGAACTTGAGATTTGGTGGTATTGGTTCTTCTGATGTAAAAACCATACAAAAATAGTTGTTTAATTCGTCTGCAACATCGGACTGCAAAAGTGGCTCACCGTTCTTTGTTATTGACACAACGGACGAGGATGACGATTTCGGGTTCACAATTTCCCAAAATTTTTTGCTGTTGCTTTTTAGAAGTTGTGAGAAGTCGTAGTTGTAAAACTTCCCCTTCGCTGCATGGATTTCCGTTTTGCACAGTCTTGACTGTTCGCGATAGCATTCCCAGTCGTGGGCCGCATTGGAACGTTTTGCCTTTAAGTACTTTCTTTTTTTCTTATTTATGGAACGCTTCACTTGTTTTGTAAACCACGTATTTCTGTTTGAATATGTGATTTGTTGTATTTTCATGTTTCCTTTTTTGTATCACCCACCCCTGCCTAAGGCCTCATGTGAGAGGCTGGCAGTACTTCTCAAATAATAAAGAAATAAAAAGTAAACGTTCACGTGCAACTTTTAATACTTATAGAAGATAAAATAACATTTCGCAGGTAAATACAAAATTGCAAAAGTATCATTGTTGGGAACGGAATTAATTCAACAAAAATAGCTTGCAATATGCACAAGAAGTAACACAAAGAACTATGAAAGAAGTAGTTGACTTATTTGGCGCTTTATTATTTTTCCTGATTTGTGGTTTCTTATTATTTCTTCTATACCTTTGTTGTTGTTCAAGAGTGTCGTAATCTGGTAGTGCAGCGTTTGTGAACCATAGTTTGTCCTGATCCTATTATTCCTATAGATAACATGCCGAAATGTATAAGGCAGATGTTCTTGAGGGTTGTGTAAGGTGAGTGTAAAGGCGCCGCCGTAGTTCCGCACGACGGATGCCAACGGCACAGAACCGTGGTTACGCGAAGAATAGAGACAAACTTCGGAGCAACACAGTCTCTATAAGGACAGAATTGTAATAGGTGCGTTGCTTATAAATGTACCGTGCTTGGAATCAGCCAAGCCATGTTAAAATACTGCTTTATTCTTAAATTCTAGGCTCTGACTTTATAATGCTTGAAGTTTGAAAACCAGTGCGTAGACGAAAACGTGCTCTATTTTCGGAAAAAGACGTAATTCCATTCCCATTCCATTCCATGCAATATGCGCTCAATTCCATTCCCATTCCCTTCCTCCAAGTGTTGTCCCCATTCCATTCCCATTCAATTCCGGGGTCGCGAATATCCGAAATGATTCCGGAGTCTTTCCAATTCCGCAGTGGCAACTCCGCAACACTGGATGGGATACATGCAATCGGCAGCACGAGTCGCAGCGCAGAGTTACCTCGAAAACTGTGAAGGCCTTGCCTATAGCAGTGCAGCAACGCAGCGCACAAGTGCTAGCACCTTTCGGAGAGGCCAGCTACACATGAGCAGTTGCCTTCTTCGACTTCGCGCTCGCTGGACAGGTTCTTCAACTTGAAGTAAATCTGATGCGGTCCGTCGAACAGTCTCGATGTTTGCACGCACAGCGTAACTATTTCCGCTGTTTCGCCAGTGAAATCCTTTATGTCAATGAGAATGAGGGGGTCAGCGGCCAGCACTTTCACCTTCGACGAAGCAACGCGATCCGACGCCACAATAAAGAAACTTCAGCACAGCGCCAAGCGAAAGTGCCGCGTTGACCCTGTTAAGAGTAGCCATCTTTGTTTTTTCGACCAGTGTTGCCAGCACACGGAGCGTTTTATGGAGTTGCGAATAGTCGAGCGACGCAGAGCAAGTACTGCCGAAAACAATGTATTGCGTAAAATCATGACTATTTTTATGACACGACCCACTTGTAGCAGTAGCATAAGCATGGGCATGGATTCAGTAATCTGAATTTTGAATTTTGAAAGCAAAAATTGAACACCCCCCCACCCCTCACAAGCACACACACACACACACACACACACACACACACACACACACACACACACACACACACACACACACACACACACACACACACACACACACAAGCGCGCACACACACACACACATACACACACTCACACGCACGCACACACACGCACGCACACACACACACGCACACTCACGCACACACTCACACGCGCACACACACACGCACGCACACACGCACACTCACGCACGCACGCGCGCGCGCGAAAACACTCATTCACTTCCCCCCATCCCACACACACACAGACATCATCTACCTGCGACCAAGGCGTGACAAAAAACCCAGACTGCCCTGGAGAGGAGCAAGTTAGTGCGCACTGAGAAATCGTCTGGGCAACGCTGATATGGGCACTTTGTTGATGCTGGCAACAACATCTCACACCGTGATTGCAGCCTTCATCAAGAAATTTCAAGGTACCAAGACGATGACAGGAAGAAAAACTAAACTTGCAAATGAGTTCTGCGCAATTTCGTAAGGGTGGCGGAAGGGTTAAGAAAGGGAAAATACACAACCACCCGTTTGTAGCACGAAGCCACAAGGAAATCCAAACGGATTTCTCAGCAAGAAAATCTTCTTAGTTGCCTAACAATTCGTCCTGGTCGTCCTGGTCCCCGGACCAGGACGAATTTTTCGACAACTAAGGAGCTTTTCTTTCTAAGAAATCCGTTTGGATTTCATTGTGTGTTCGTGCTACAAACGGGTGGTTGTGTATTTTTCCCTTCTTAAAGGCTAAACTTGTGTCCTTCGTAGCTTCTCACATAAACGGGAATGAGAAATGATCTTAGTCGGATGTTTGATAATATACGCCCAAACACCCGCCTTCTAAAGTCAAACGCGAAGTGCATAATGCTGATCACAGTGCACTGCATAAAAACATGACATGGGTTATTTTTCTGACATGGTATACCTCTTACAGTAGCATAAGCATCAGCATAAATTCATGTAAACACGTGACAGAAACACACATACGCAAGCAAATGCTGTACTGAACAGAGAACATTACTTACGTGTAGATCATATTTGCTATTGTCTTCGGCCAGCGTAACAGCGGATGCAATACGCTCGATAATTACCAGTCTCAGAAAGGCGAAGAATCAGCACTGCAGCTCGTTGCAACGGCCGCGCAGCGCACTGAACATGTCCCGTTGCATGGCTTCGTGGCTGTTTTACGGCCGATCGCGCGTTTGCGACTGTCTTTGCTTACTGTATTGCCAGTTACGCGCCACTCACGTACAAAACACTATTAGGCCACGCACGTCATCAAAGCGCGGAGCGTAAAACCTAATTAAATCGATGAAATAAAAAGCAGCACAAGCGCGACTTAAACCACCGCACCAACCGCCACTTATTCGAATGCTCTTCCCGGCAAAGACCTCAAGCTTTTGCAACGCCTCCTCTATTTTTTTTCGATGCCAGTGCAAACGCTCGCTCCTCAATGGGAGCCGTCGGTCCACCTTAGTTCATGGAGTGGTCGCGATGCGACGCCACATGTAGGGTAGCGCTCCTTACGTCACACGTGCGTCCGAGCGCTTTCCCATGGAGATGCGATACACGCGTTTTCTCTCTGCAATACCATACGTCTGTCAGATTTGTTCCTTCGTGCTCCTTCTTTGTAGCTCGAAGCAATGCCGCCGCCGCCTCACAGCGCTCGTGTGGCACCTCTTAAAGGCAGCGCATGCACTGCACCGTCGCACTGAGGCGTCCCAATTGGTTGCCTGCATAGCGACATGAACGGAGACGCGATATCTCAAAACGCCGTGTCTCTGACAGAGCCAGCGTGACCGCCAACATAGTGAACACGAGGGACGCAAGACGCCGCCTCACGGATCTGTACACAACTGAAAAAAAAAAACCCTTCATATTGTCACGTGGTCGTGACGTCGACGAAGGCAACAGTCGGCGAGTTAAAGAAGAAACTCTTTATTTTGGCCGAACTTGTGGCCGGGAAACTGAAGGTCGGACTACACCAATACACGCTGGCAGTGAGAGCGGCGAACAAAGCGTCGGCCGTCGATAATCTGATCATCGCTGGAACGCACCGGCTTTTTCACCTCACGCGTCGAACATTCTAGCCTTATCACTGGTCGTCGTGCAAGCTCTGGAATAAGCTAGAGTGTTCGCGTCTTGCGCGCAATCTTAACACAACGATCTACAATTATCGTGAAGCTTCTAGAACAATCAGCCGCGGTTTGCGCTGAGCACGCGGACAGTCTTTGTGGGCGAAAACCGAGTGCAACAAGAATGAAAATAAGAAACGCGCGTGGCAATGCCCCCCCCTTTGAAAAAGCATCGTCCCGATACTTAAAAAAGAACACGGGGGAAAAATACACGCAACAAGAAATCACAAGAATAAAGAAAGAAATTACAATAATAAAGCAATAAGTCCATTATCAGGTTCGCTAACGCGCGTAATACGGTTTGAGGCGCACGACATGGACGACTTCAGGTCGCGCACGGCGATGTTGAGAGTTCGTAATGCCGTCCGGGACGACCTCGTAGTCCAGAGTACCGAGACGTCGAAGCACCTTGTATGGCCCGAAGTAACGCCGAAGAAGTTTTTCACTGAGTCCACGTCGGCGTATCGGCGTCCAGACGCGGTCGCCGGGCTGGTATTCCACGAAGCGTCGTCGAAGGTTGTAGCGGCGGCTGTCAGTCGTCTGCTGGTTCTTGATGCGCAGCCGGGCGAGCTGTCGGGCTTCTTGAGCGCGCTGAAGGTAGCCAGTGACGTCGAGGTTTTCTTCGTCAGCGACGTTGGGCAGCATGGCGTCGAGCGTCGTTGCCGGGTTCCTTCCGTAGACCAACTTGTACGGCGTCATCTGTGTCGTCTCCTGCACGGCCGTGTTGTAGGCGAAGGTCACGTACGGGAGGATTGCATCCCACGTCTTGTGCTCGACGTCGACGTACATGGCCAGCATGTCCGCGATGGTCTTGTTTAGACGCTCGGTGAGACCATTGGTCTGTGGGTGGTAGGCGCTGGTGCGGCGGTGGCTTGTGTGGCTGTACCTCAAGATCGCCTGAGTTAACTCCGCTGTAAATGCCGTGCCTCTGTCGGTAATGAGGACCTCCGGGGCGCCATGACGCAGGACGATGTTCTCGACGAAGAACTTTGCTACCTCGGCGGCGCTGCCTTTGGGCAGGGCCCTTGTTTCGGCGTAGCGGGTGAGGTAGTCGGTAGCCACGACGATCCACTTGTTTCCGTCAGCCGACGTCGGGAACGGCCCCGGTAAATCCATGCCGATTTGCTGGAACGGCCGGCGAGGTGGCTCGATGGGCTGCAGAAGTCCCGCTGGCCTTGTCGGTGGTGTCTTACGTCGCTGGCCGTCCCGGCATGTCCTCACGTAACGAGCGACGTCGGCGGTAAGGCGCGGCCAGTAGTACTTTTCTTGTGTTCTTGCAAGCGTGCGCGAAAAGCCGAGGTGGCCAGCCGTTGGGTCGTCGTGGAGGTCCTGCAGAATTTCTGGTCGCAGATCCGAAGGTACAACGATGAGGTAGCTGGCTCGGGCTGGGGAGAAGTTCTTCTTTACGAGGACGTTGTTTTTCAAAGAAAACGACGTCAATCCTCGCCTGAATACTTTTGGGACGACGGTGGTCCTGCCCTCTAGGTATTCCACTAGGCCCCTCAGTTCCGGGTCTTCTCGCTGTCGATCGGCGAAGTCGTCGGCACTTACGGCTCCCAAAAAGTAATCATCATCCTGGTCGTCCTGCGGCGGTGGGTCGACGGGGGGCACGAGACAGGCAGTCGGCGTCGGAGTTTTCCTTCCGGACTTATACACGACGGTAATGTCGAATTCTTGAAGTCTCAGGCTCCACCGTGCGAGACGACCTGAAGGATCCTTCAAGTTAGCTAGCCAACACAGGGCGTGGTGGTCACTCACAACTTTCAAAGGTCTGCCGTAGAGGTAGGGGCGAAATTTTGACGTAGCCCAGATGATGGCAAGACACTCCTTTTCTGTTGTGGAATAGTTGGCTTCTGCCTTGGATAGAGACCGGCTAGCATAACTGATAACCCTTTCAAGTCCGTCAGTCCTCTGCACTAGGACGGCTCCGAGCCCCACACTGCTGGCGTCGGTGTGGATTTCCGTGTCGGAGTATTCGTCGAAGTGCGCAAGTATCGGCGGCGTCTGCAAGCGTCGTTTGAGTTCTTGAAATGCTTCTACTTGTGCCGTTTCCCACTTAAAGTCCACGTCGGTTTTAGTGAGATGGGTTAGCGGCTCGGCGATACGTGAAAAGTCCTTGACGAAGCGTCTGTAGTAGGCGCACAAGCCGAGAAATCGGCGCACGGCTTTCTTGTCGGTGGGTGGCGGGAAAGTGGCGATGGCAGCTGTTTTCTGCGGGTCTGGGCGCACTCCAGTCTTGCTGATCACGTGACCCAAAAACAGAAGCTCCTCGTACGCGAAGCGGCATTTTTCTGGCTTCAGGGTGAGCCCGGAGTTCTTTATTGCTTGAAGTACGGATTGGAGGCGCTGGAGGTGTTCGTCGAAGTTCGAGGAAAACACAACGACGTCGTCCAAGTAAACAAGACAAGTTTGCCACTTCAAGCCCGCCAATACCGTATCCATGACACGTTGGAAAGTTGCAGGTGCGGAGCAAAGGCCAAACGGCATGACCTTGAACTCGAAGAGGCCGTCTGGTGTTATAAAGGCAGTTTTCTCTCGGTCTCTCTCGTCGACTTCGATTTGCCAATAGCCGGTTTTGAGGTCCATCGACGAAAAATACTTCGCGTTGTGGAGTCTGTCCAGGGCGTCGTCTATCCGTGGGAGAGGATACACGTCCTTCTTCGTGATTTTGTTCAGGCGGCGATAGTCGACGCAGAAGCGCAGGGTTCCGTCCTTCTTCTTCACTAAAACCACGGGTGACGCCCACGGACTATTGGACGGCTGAATGATGTCGCGTAGCATTTCGTCGACTTGTTTTTTCACGGCCTCACGTTCGCGCGTAGAAACTCGGTACGGGCTCTGTCGAACTGGTCGGGCACTTTCCTCTGTTATGATGCGATCTTTCGCAATTGGGGTCTGTCCAATTCTTGACGACGCCGAGAAGCAGTCCTTGAATTGTATGAGTAGGGCTTTGAGCTGGTCTTGCTTGGCCTTCGTAAGGCTCGGGTTGATGTCGAAATCGGGTTGGGGACCTCGATTCGTCGAAGCAGGTTCGGCAGCATCGAAGAGGGCGAAAGCATTGCTGGCGGCCACGCATTCGTTGATGTAGGCGACCGTCGTACCAATGTTGAGGTGCCTGTATTCGTGGCTGAAGTTTGTCAGCACTACCTTTGCTTTACCGTCACGCAGCTCAGCTATACCTCTTGCGACGCAAATTTGACGGTTCAGGAGTAGGTGCTGATCGCCCTCGATGACGCCTTCAACGTTCGCGGGTTTTTCGGCGCCGACGGAAATAATGACGCTGGAGAGCGGCGGTACGGTCACTTGCTCTTCTGTCACATTCAATGCACGGTTCCCCGGCGTCGCGTGGGGCAGGATCTCTTTTTCTGAGGTTAGTGTTATCGACTCAGACCTCAGGTCGATGACGGCGCCGTGGTTACTCAGGAAGTCCATTCCAAGTATCACATCCCTGGAGCAGTGTTGTAGGATTACAAAGCTCGCTGGATAAGTCCGGTCATTGATGGTGACTCTCGCCGTGCAGACTCTAATTGGAGTTATCAAGTGGCCTCAAGCTGTCCGGATTTCAGGTCCACTCCAAGCGGTGTTTACTTTCTTCAGCTTGGCGGCGAATGGCCCACTGACGACGGAATAGTCGGCCCCAGTGTCGACGAGAGCGGTGACGCTGTGGCCGTCGATGAGAACGTCGAGGTCGCTAGTCCGTCGCCTTGCGTTGCGGTTAGCTCGCGGCGTTGGATCACGGCTACGTCGAATTGTTGCGCTGCTTCCATGCTGCGTCGTCAGGTTTTCCTCAGTCCACGAGCTTCCGTCGGCAGGGCTCTGTCTGCTTCGCGTCGTGTTCAGCGGGTTTCGTCGCGTCGTCGTCGTCGGCGGAGGGTCTTCGTTAGTTCGTCGTACAGCAACCGCACCTCCAACGGTTGCTGCCCCTAGTTTTCCGGGTACGGGCTAAGCGACCGGCCCCGGTTTGGGCCAGTGTACTGCCGGCGGTGCGGCGACATGTAGCGGCCGGGCGATGGTGAACGGGATGGTCGCCGTTGTTGCCACTGTGTTCCGGTAATGTAGTCGGCGATGTCGCGAGGTCGTTCACCCCGCTGCGGACACGGCGCGTTGACGGCGAAACCGCGCAGCCCCATCTGTCGGTACTGACAGCGGCGGTAGGTGTGGCCGGCCTCCCCGCAATGGTAGCAGAGCGGGCGGTTGTCAGGAGCGCGCCCGACGTCGGTTTTCCTTGGCGCGTAGCGCTGGCCGACAGGAGGACGGTAGGGCGTCGGTGGTGGTGGTGGCGGTAGCGGCGGCGCCTGGCGATGGAATTGCGGCGACGCGGTGACTTGATGTTGTCGCGGAGCGGGAACAGGGCGGCGGACTGCAGCAGCGTAAGTCATAGCCTCCGGATGTGACTGCGGTGGTTCAAAAACTCCCAACGCTTGCTGGACTTCATCACGAACGATGTCCGTGATCGAGTCCACTTGAGGTTGTGGCGAGGCGAACAGCTTCCGCAGTTCCTCCCTCACGATCGCTCGGATCGTTTCCTGCAGGTCGGTGGAGCAGAGCCCTTGGATGTCGGCGAAATGTGGAGTCGAACGGCGATTGTACTGCCGGTGGCGCATGTCCAGGGTCTTCTCGATAGTCGTCGCTTCCGTGACAAAATCTTCGAGACTCGTCGGTGGGTTGCGCATCAGTCCCGCGAAGAGCTCCTGCTTAACTCCTCGCATCAGGAGGCGAACCTTCTTCTCTTCGGGCATTTCAGGGTCTGCGTGGCGGAACAGTCTCAGCATCTCTTCCGTGAAAAGCGCCACGTTTTCATTCGGTAGCTGAACACGCGTTTCCAGCAGAGCTTCTGCCTTCTCCTTGCGGACGACGCTTGTGAACGTGGCGAGGAACCTGGTGCGAAAAATGTCCCACGTGGTCAGGCTTCGCTCTTGGTTCTCGAACCAAGTCCGAGCAGCGTCCTCCAAAGCGAAATAGGCATGTCTTAGCTTGTCGTCGTTGTCCCAGTGGTTAAAAGCGGCGACGCGGTCGTATGCTTCCAGCCAGCTTTCTGGGTCTTCGACCGATGATCCGCGGAATTTTGGTGGTTCTTTAGGCTGCCGGATAACGATCGGTGTAGGCGGCGCAGGGGTTGTCATCGTGCCTGCGGTTGAGGTCGCTGGCTTGGAGTGCCTGGTGTGTTCAGTAAGCCCGTACTCTGGCTCGAGGCCCCTCTGCCTGCGGCTGCTTCGACTTTCCGGGTTGTCCTTTCTGTCGTCTTCCTCACGGGTTGGGCTTGGGTCAGTACCTCGCGGGGGGCGTCCGGAGCATGGACGAAGCAGCACTTCCACCAGATGTCACGTGGTCGTGACGTCGACGAAGGCAACAGTCGGCGAGTTAAAGAAGAAACTCTTTATTTTGGCCGAACTTGTGGCCGGGAAACTGAAGGTCGGACTACAGCAATACACGCTGGCACTGAGAGCGGCGAACAAAGCGTCGGCCGTCGATAATATGATCATCGCTGGAATGCACCGGCTTTTTTACCTCACGCGTCGAACATTCTAGCCTTATCACTGGTCGTCGTGCAAGCTCTGGAATAAGCTAGAGTGTTCGCGTCTTGCGCGCAATCTTAACACAACGATCTACAATAATCGTGAAGCTTCTAGAACAATCAGCCGCGGTTTGCGCTGAGCATGCGGACACTCTTTGTGGGCGATAACCGAGTACAACAAGAATGAAAATAAGAAACGCGCGTGGCAATATGATTTCCGTCGTGAGGCACCACATAACGGGTGCTCTCCCCCATGAACGCAAAGCACACGCGAAGGCTAGGCAACGGGTGAGAGTAGGAAAGGGCTAGAGGAGAGGGTGGTGAACGGCTGGAACGGGCGCATTTGGCTGGCATTGATAAAATAGAGGAAGCGTTGGCTGTGCAAAGCCTCGGAGAGATGACGCCGTCCCTCCTTTGATGCGGTTGAAGCGGCGCCGGAAGGACGCCACATTTGTGAGTCACCGTGAGCTCACACATCTCTCTATGCACCCTCACTGGAGCAGCCGTCGCACGCTGTTTTGTGAAGCGGCATGTTTTGTAGCGTTAGCTACACTGGCCTACCCAAACCCGTTTCGCGCGGCACATCAAGAGCCGTGCTGCGCATGCGCGAGGATCAGTGATGTCACACAGCTGGCGCACCGGTGCCGGCATCTCCCGCGCACTCCGCCGCCGCCGCGCGCAACTCACCGCCGCCGGTATGCGCATTCCAGAGGAGTGACGTCGTAGCCGTGGTAGACGCACTGGCGCCGGCGCGCACGCGCAGCTATTCGCCTTCGCTGTGCAGTCGCCGTGTGACACTGCGCTGGAGCCGCTGCGCTTCTGACTGGCGTTTGCCAGTGTGGTATAACCATGGAGAAGGAGAGCGCAAATGCTGCTCAACGGCGCAGAAGAGCAGAGAAGCGTGACTCATCGGATCCCGAAGTATAGTTGCCTGGCAATTAGCGGTTGAGGGTAGGAAGAATGAACAGAATATTGTGTTGGGGCCATAGAGACGGCAGCGTGTTACTTCACTGATCACCAAGCCGTCTTTGTGGCAATAGAGAAGCAACCTGACGTTGAGCAAAAATATAGGCTACATATGCCACATAATACGTATACCGTGTTTGTGTGCCATTGGAGCAGCAGTAAGCATGATAATCAAGCTAATCCCAGACAATCTAGACTATCAGGAAAGCTAAGAATAATCAGCTGAACCTTTGCTAACGCTACGTATATCCTGGCATAGCCGAGCTAAGCCACTGCAACATTTTTTTTCTCCTGTGTTGGCTAATTGATGATGGTTAAGCGTGTGTGGTGCAATGCTGTGACCGGACGTTTGCTGTACATTACGGCCAGTTAACTTTCACACAAAAAAAAAGAGAGAGAGAGAAAAAAAAGAAAAAAAAGCTGACAAGACGAGAAGAAAATTCGGATAAATTGTACTGCGAGTCTTGGAACATATTTTTCTCGCGCCACGCAATGGTTCTTCGATCGCATCGTTAGTTTAATTTTTTCGGTCGTCGTGCGCTCACACTACTTTATCATGTCGCCGGTTACCATCTGATGCATCTTTTTCTCCGCTATTATCTAAGGTTCCCGGGGGCAAATCAATTAGACCGTGGCTTAAAAGCAAAATAGATATGAGAACAACTCAAGAAGTTAAGCACAAATATTTGACCAACATAAGAAGATAGTTCGTTCTTGTGCCCATGTCCGGATTTTATGCCACTTCTTGAATTACGTGTTTTGGAAGCGGACTCACTTTGTTGAACTGCAGCTTTTCTTCATATCCCACCATCACTTGCCGCAGTACTTCGTAATCTAAAATCGCTCCTACTCTCACTTTCTTTTCAGCTGTTAAGACCCGTTCTGTTTATACATTATCTATTGTTCAATTGTAAAGCCAACCTTCAACAAAAAAAAATGCCCCCCACCTCCCCGAAGGGAAATCGTGAGGAAATGCGAATGCGCCGACACCGACTTCATTGCCTTGAGAGGCGCCCAGCCAGCGAACGGTCGAGAGTGAGGCGCGAGCGGACGGGAGAGTGGGGCGCAGGGAGGAGAGAGAGCGAACGGCGAGAGAAGGAGCGGCGAAGCACTGCACCTACCCTCTCCTACACTCTCTCGCACCACATGCTCCGTTTGCTAGGGGCGATGATAAGCGCGCGCGCCCGCAGCTGTTGCCTATGGGAGAGGGAGGGAGAGATAACACCTGCCGGCGCGCGGACACCTCCTCAACCTATCCTCCTCCGCGGACAACGCCGGACAACGCGGGACAACGCCGCCTGACATAGCCCGACTAAGAAATGCATTCGCATTTAAAACGATCGCGATTTGACACATTGATCAATAAACTTCCGCTCCATAGTGTAGGTCCCCTGACGGATAAGTCGCTGCGATTTTATAAGTTACAATCTAAAGGTTACAATGCATATCATGGTGCTTTAGCTTTTAAAATGACATGCTACTGCCAATGAAACCTTTATGTGAGAGGGAAATGAAGAAAATACAAAGATAAAATTAATGCTACAGCCATGTAACTTATAGATAATAAGTTACTTGCCGTTTTATGCTGTCGTAAACGTTACCGTGATTAGAGTGATAGGCGTGCGCGGGATTTCCCATTGTGGGGTGGGAAGGGGGCAGTTTCGTTGCATTGCCTCCCCCCCCCCCCCCCCCCCCGATCGCTGTGTCGAAAAAAAAAACGATACAAGAATAAAAAAGTACCGATGACGTGCATCTCAAACAGACCTGCCATCTGTCCCCGGCTTTACGGGCCCAGGGTTATCTACGGGGTGTAACATGAGGGGTGCCTAATTGGTCGCCATTCGCCATCACTGTCAAAACACCATGCGTAGCCATGCGCATTAAAAACTAACCTGAAGAGCGACTCAGCAAAGGTAAGGGGCAGGATATTGCGTCCCCTTTAGATGATTGGGGTGGGGGGGCTGCAATCGCCTTCCCTGCCCCCCTTCGCGCGAACGCCTATGGCCTCACGTATAGGAGTTTCATGAAGCGCCGTCATATATCCAGTTAGTGCGTTGAGACTACGCGCGATATTCTTAAGTTTGTTGGCTCAATTTTATATTGCCTGCTGGCCGTGTGAAGCGCAGAGTTATTCGTCGTCGGAGGGGGGTCAGTTGGTGGGCTTTGAATGCATGCCTTAACCAGCGTCCGCGATCGGTGCTGCTACTCGCTCTGTCGAACGGCGCTGGTCGAACTCTCGGCGATGAAGACTGTCACTCTTCGCTCGGAGGGAATTATTTGGCGCGGCTGCTGCTATTCTTGCGATTACGAACTGCTGGATGGTAATCATAGACGTGATGTCGCTTGAAGAGACTTACTGTCATTGTGGCGAAACACTATCGTGTTGCGCTGAAAATTAAGAACAAAACCAGACGACGGCGGAGGCAGCCGGATGGCCCGTATTTGGTAGACTAATCCACAAGGAGGTCCATATATTTCGGCAATGTGCTTATCACGATGTTGCTGTCAGCCACGGAATGGCAGCTTCTGAATGGAAAATTTAACACGTAGTGGGAAGGCTGGCAGGCTGCCGTTTCGTTATGTAATCCGTGCATCCTTTCACTTCGTGTTGTACACGAGATAAATATCTCTGCGGACGACCGTTTCGCGTGGTGTCGAACGTAGCTGAAGGGGAAGTGTAGCACATGGAATGAGTGTAGTGATAGGCTGCGAAATAAGCTATCTTGTCAAATCATCGCACGGCCAGTTGTCCCATGCAATAATTATTTTTTTGCGATAGCAATTTTATGGACACTCTCGACTGATTTTTGCCGTCGCCGTCTGTCGACGCCGTCATGTTCTGGATATGTATATTGTTACGGTTAAGGCAGCGTCGGTAGACTACACCAGCTCACGTCCTCTTCCTCTTCTGCTTCCTCGGCTCATACCCGTTGCAATCCCCGGTTCCCAGACGAAGCCCGCTGGGCGAATCCGAATCACTGAGAATGTGTCGGGTAAAACCGCTTGAGACGGGCGACATGTACCAATTGGGTGCCGCTTGACCGACGACCAGCCGAGGTCAAGCGTGCGACGACGTACGTCAAATGGCTCAAGCGGTCAACAATGACGAAGGGGCCCGTGTACTGGGGTAATAACTTTTCGCATAAGCCACGCTTACGTTGCGGAGTCCACAACCACACAAAGTCTCCTTTGCTGTACAAGACTGACTGATGTCGGCTGTCATAGCGTTCTTTTGATCGGTGCTGTGATGCCACAGTACGAATACGAGCAATTCGCCGGGCTTCTTCGGCAAGACATAGCGTCTTGGCGACAGAGTACTCGCTATGATAGTCGAACGGTAGTATCGTGTCGATGTAGCTTAGCGGCAGACGTGCGTAAAGGAGATAAAAAGGACTGTAATCAGTCGTCTCATGCTTTGCAGTATTGTAAGCATAAGTGATGAAAGGTAGAACATCATCCCAGTCTTTGTGGTCGGAAGATACGTACATAGCCAGCATGTTAGTTAGAGTTCTGTTCGTACGCTCCACAAGTCCATTTGTTTGAGGGTGGTAAGGTGTCGAATGGCGGAACTGTGAGTTGCACAGCCGAACCAGTTCCTCTACAGCGTCCGCAACGAACTGACGACCGCGATCACTAATAATCACACGGGGAGGACCATGCCGAAGAATAATGAAACGAAGCAAAAACATTCCAACGCATGCAGCTGTTGATGATGGTATGGCCGCCGTTTCGGCGTAGCGGGTGAGGTGGTCCACACATACTATCACCCATCGATTGTTGTTAGACGATCGTGGAAATGGGCCCAAAAGATCGATTCCTACTTGTTCGAATGGCAGACGAAGCGGTGTCAGTGGTTGGAGAAGACCCGGTGCAGAAGTCGAAGGGCGCTTGTAGCGTTGACACTGTTCGCAACTTGCGACATAGTGCTTGACTGTGTCTCGCATTCTGGGCCAGTAAAAGCGCTCTTGAATCCGGTTCAAAGTTCTGATGAATCCCAGATGACCAGCAGTCGCATCGTCGTGCATGGCTCTCAGTATGTCCAATCGCAGACTCTGTGGCACGACCAGAAGGAAGCGTGGCCCTTTAGGCGAATAATTGGTCTTGTAAAGAAGGCCGTCACGAACGCAAAAGCGACCGGTGGCTCCAGGGCGCGATGCAGTGACAAATAGTGGTTCCAGACTGATATCATTTCCTTGCTCTGCTTTGAAAGTCCTCGAATCTGGGAATGTCGAAGAAATGGAAGCAAAACAGTCATCAAAACTGTCTTCGTCACACTCCGTCGTTGTCAGAGGAAGGCGGGAGAGACAGTCTGCATCTGCGTGGCGGCGACCAGACTTGTACGAGATCACGAAGTCGTACTCCTGTAGTCGCAGAGCCCATCGTGCCAGTCGTCCACTCGGGTCACGGAGATTCACCAGCCAGCATAAAGCGTGGTGGTCGGTAACAATAGTGAATGGGCGTCCGTAGATGTAAGGCCGAAATTTGTGTACCGCAAAAACAGCTGCTAAGCATTCCTGCTCCGTCACGGTATAGTTGCGCTCAGCCTTATTGAAAGAGCGACTAGCATAAGCCACTACGTGTTCAGCTCCTTTATGCCGCTGCACTAGTACGGCACCGATGCCGATGCCACTAGCATCAGCGTGCACTTCCGTTGGCGAGGACGCATCGAAGTGACGTAGTATTGGACCCGACGTTAATAGGAACTTTAGCTGCCGGAAAGCGTCGTCGCAAGCCGAAGTCCACTTGAAAGGAACGTCTTTTTGGAGAAGACAAGTTAGGGGGTGCACCACGTCGGCGAACCTTGGAACGAAGCGACGGAAGTATGAGCATAGTCCTAAGAAGCTCCTCAGCTCCCGCACTGACTTCGGTGGTTCGAAGGAACTGACGGCCTCAATCTTTCGTGGATCTGGCCTCACCCAGCTTTTGTCGACCAGATGCCCAAGTACTAACGTCTCCGTTTCGCCGAAATGACATTTCTTAGAGTTTAGGATCAAGTCGGCCTTTTGGACACAATCCAGAACAAGACTTAGACGTCTGTTATGCTCACTTAATGTGCTGCCAAAAATCACCACATCATCTAGATAGCACAAACAAATTTCCCATTTTAGGCCGCGAAGTATAGTGTCCATAAATCGTTCGAATGTCGCTGGCGCATTACAAAGGCCGAACGGCATAACATTAAATTCATAAAGGCCGTCTGGCGTCACGAAGGCCGTTTTCTCCTTGTCGTCTGGGTGCATGGGTATCTGCCAATACCCTGATCGCAAATCCAGTGATGAAAAGTAGGCAGCCGAATGAAGACAATCGATGACATCATCAATTCTCGGAAGCGGATACACGTCCTTTTTGGTGACCGCATTTAGTTTCCTGTAGTCGACACAGAACCGCCACGATCCATCTTTCTTCCTCACTAAGATCACTGGTGCTGCCCACGGACTAGAGGACTCTTGAACAACACCTTTACGTAGCATGTCTGCCACCTGTTCAGCGATGACTGTCCTCTCTGTCGATGACACGCGATAAGGCTTTTGCCGAATGGGGTGGGCAGATCCGGTGCTAATTCTGTGACGAGCACGAGAACGCGGTAGTGAAGCCTGCTTGTCACCTTGTGCGAAATCGAACACAGAAAGGTGTGTGTGCGGAACTTGTGCAAGGGCGTGGCGTTCATGTGAGGGCAGTGATTTGCTGATCATCCGCATGATCTGCTCTTCAGAAGGGCTTTGGTTGGGATCACTAGTATGCGACTGCTCTTCATCACTTAAAACTGTGATTGAACTGTAAGTGATTTCGTCGAATTGAGCTAGCTTCATGGCGCGTGGAATAATGGCAGGGACAGAAGAACAATTGAAAGCCCACAAATGTGAGGCGCCATTCACTACCGTCACGAGGGAGCGTGGCACAAGTACGTCTTTCTTCGCGCGACACGACGCGACTGGGTGGACTTGTGCGTCAAATGATAAAAGGTCGGCAGCAGCGGTATTTACCGGAACACGTGACAGCGACCATGGCTGGAGGAGCAAATCGTTCGATGCAACAAAATAGTTTTTCTCAGGCAAAGATGTATCGGCCAGAATGGAGAGAAGTGCGTCATTCAGTGTAATTTCGCCGGTGCCGCAGTTAACGGAAGCACCACAATCCTGAAGGAAATCAATCCCGAGAATCACATCATGAGTGCACCGCGGTAGTACAAGAAATTCTGTTTTAAGAACTTTCTCCCCGAGTGAAACACTGGCAATACAAATACCAAGGGGCGCAAGGCACTCTCCACTGACACCACGAAATGTCACACCACCATTCCACGGGTACATAACTTTGCGACCAAGCCTTTCTTTAAATGTCACACTCATGACGGAAACTGTAGCACCAGTATCCACTAACGCAGTTGCAGGTACACTATCGATGAACACACACACTTTGTTCTTCACCATCATAACAGGAAGAGGAGTAGTTCGCAGAGACGGAGATTGGCCGGCGACCTTACCTCCATTGGCCGCGGCGGCTAGTTTCCCGACGGTGGTGGTGGCGTAGAACGTCGCCGTGGTGACGGAGATTGGCGTTGGCGACTGATTGGTGGCGTCAGGCTGCAGTCTGATGCTGGCGAGTCACTCCTCCTGTTGTAAGGACGGAAATAATTCATGGGAGGCGAGCCTGTGGGGTTTGATGCACGAGGTTCTGTCGGCCAACGGTCATCGTTAACGCCATCTTCAAAGTTAGGCCAAGGCGATGGTGGGCCGTATCTAGACTGGCGGCGCCGACGACAAAAACGTGAGATATGTCCTATGCCACCACAGCTGTAGCAGACAGGCGATGGGCGACCGAAGTTGTAGGCTTCAGGATAAGCTCTGGGACGCTGCGAGTAGTAAACACGGTCTTCTGAGTGCCGGTTCATGGTCGTATCCCTGCGGGTGCGTTGGTCGTGCGTCATGTCATCGGGAAAAGAACGTCGGTGCTGTCGGAGCTGATCGACTCGCCTGTCTGAAACGCCTGACATGGCCGACAGCGAGGAGACAGTCGTTGCAGGTTCGTGTGGTTGGTTAAAGGCGTTAAAAGTGCAACCAAGTTGTTCGGCGTTCACTGATTTGTTGTGCCGTTCAAGTTCTTCGCGGACAATTTGCCTCACAGTTGCCGCAAGGTCAAACTGAAAATTGTAGCTCTGCTCAACGCTTGCAACCGTTGCAACATTTGGTAACCTGCCGAACTTCGGCGCGATACGGCGTAGCTTCAGGGCCTCAAATGTGCGGCAATGCTTAATTACGTCAGCGACCGAAGCGAGACTCTCCTTGCCGATCAAGTAGTTGTAGACGTCCTCGGCGATTCCTTTCAGAAGGTGCCCAACTTTGTCCTCTTCGGACATTCGAGGATTTACCGTCTTGCACAACTTGAGGATCTCCTCTATGTACATAGTACAAGTCTCACCTGGCACTTGAGCACGCGGAAGCAATGTCTGTTCTGCCCGCTTTCTTTTCGTGGTGGAATCGCCGAAGCACTCTGTTATTTCCGTAGCGAAGCGATCCCAGGACGTTAGTGATTCTTCGTGGTTCTCGAACCACACAAGCGCAGTGTCCCTCAGGAAGAGAGCGACATGCTCTAGCTGAGACGCGGGATTCCAGCCGTTGCACTTGCTCACACGCTTGTAGTGGGTGAGCCATTCCTCCACGTCCTCGCCGGGTTTTCCTGAGAAAGGGCGTGGCTCCATCTGATGCATCCAGGCACCGGTTGTCCTTGCCGGAGGAGCTGAAGATGACTGTTGCTCGCCGTTGTTGGACATCACGACCTCCGGTAGCGTTGGGGGGCAGTCGAGCGAGGCGTCGGCTTCGGCGTAGACCTAGCGGCAGCTGCTCCGTCGTCTTGGTCGAATTACCCCGCACCTCCACCACAAAACTGTTACGGTTAAGGCTGAAGTATGTTTATTTACAGGGCTAGGTTGACGGTGGGGTAATGGCAGCGTCGGTAGACTACACCAGCTCACGTCCTGTTCCTCTTCTGCTTCCTCGGCTCATACCCGTTGTAATATGTATGCGTATATATAAAAAAGACATAAAGAAAAATAAATCAGTAGAAAAAAATTCCAGACCACCTGACCGGGGATTCGAACCAGCGACCCCTCGCTCCGCAGCCTGCTGCGCTAACCAACACAGCCGCACGCCATGCTCGTGCCAGCGCTATAACGGCGAGCTATTCATATGCACAATTTGCCACTCGTGGTACGCAGATCTCGGAACAGTTTGAGCGTGTTTTCTATCACGCAACGCTTTTACAGATTTTTTCAAATTTAAAACTGCCCTTGAGATGCGCACGAAAAATTGGCTCCCTTCCGTACCACTCATGATGTAGAAGGAAAAAAAATAACACCGGGCACACTTGGCGTCAGACGCCACCGCGTGGCAGGAGACGCAGAGGGGGGCATTCCATGTGCCGTAGTTTAAAAGAAAAAGAAGTATCAAACAGCGCGAAAAATCATATAATCATATAATCAATCCTGGGCCAATCCCCCCCGAGTGGGTATGAGCCATGTCAGAGGCAACAGCAGCAGCGTCGGCTTCTGCATTGTGGACACTCGCAGCGCGTTGCTCAAATACAAACACGTAACAACTGCTACAGTTGTTAGTTCACGCTTGTCCTGTGTATACCTATGCGTCCTTTTCGAGCGTCCTTCTTTGTGCTGCGGCGGCGCGTTGCAAGTATCGAGCTGCTTTGCGTTCTTCGGGTGACAAACTAATTTCTTGCTATCGCATTTATTGCTTCGCCCTAGTGGCGAAACTCTGACTTTTTTTCGTTGTATCATAAGTGTTGACAACTTATATTTGTGTTCGGATAAGCTAGAATTACAACCCGCTACACCTTCCTCGAAAGCTCCATGGGCCGCGAGAAAAATAAAAGCTAATCAATTGGAGCTTATTAAATGCGAAGCATTTCTTAGCGAACTTCGGCGACTTTGGGCGTATCTATCTGTCTAGCCGCCTATGACTTTGTGCTCTCCTGGCTGTATAGTTGATGGGATTTATACCAAAATTGGTATGACATAACATGACTGTATGACGAACACGAATGACTGGTCATATCATTAAAATCATGATTAACTTGTCATGAAAAGTATGATTTTCACGCCATGGCCATGGTGCCCCTGAGGCCGTTTTATTAATTTGATATATCCAAAAATTCGTACGATGAGACATTTCTGCATGACCAACATAAATGGCATGTGGTAATCTGAAAATCATGACCTACATGTCATGTAAAACATGATTCACATGCCACGCTCATGGCGCGCTGACGGCCGTTTCACTATCTTGATATACACCAAATTTGGCATTGCGTGACGTGACTGTATGACGAACATAAATGCCAAAGGGCCATATGGGAATCATGAGATGTCATGTGCAACATGACTTGCATACCACACTAATGACACGCTCGCGGCGGTTTTGCTAGCTTCATATACACCAAATTTGCTATTGGGCAACGTGACTATATGACGAGCATAAAGGACAAGTGGTAATATGGGAATCATGACATGTCACGTGCGACATTACTTGCATGCCACACTCATGGCACGCTCGCGGCCGTTTCGCTAGCGTGATATTCACCAAATTTAGTATTGCGTGACGTGACTGTATGACGAAGATAAATGACAAGTGGTAATATGGAAATCATGATATGTCATGTGCGACATGACCTGCGTGCCACGCTCACGGCACGCTCGCGGCCGTTTCACTAGCTTGATATACACCAAATTTGGTATTGCGTGACCTCACGGTATGACGAACATAAATGATAAGTGCTAATATGGAAATCATGACATGTCATGTGCAACATGACTTGAATGCCACGCTCATGGCGCGCTCATGGCCGTTTCGCTAGCTTGATATACACCAAAATTGGTCTTGCGAGACGTGACTGTATAGCGAACATAAGTGGCAGCTGGTGACATGAAAACCTTGGCATGCATGTCATCTACAATGCCATTTGCATGCCACGGTCATATTGCGCTTGCGTCCAGTTCGCTAGCTTGATATCCACCAAAATTGGTGTTACTCGACGTGACTGTATGACGAACAATAAATGACAGGTCCTAACATGTAAATCATGACATGCATATTAAGTACAGCATGATTTCCTTCTTGGTAGCTGCTTCGCGTTACATCGATTCCCACAGTGCGTGTGATCTGATGATTTTTTACCTATGAAATCGACGAGCACTTCTAATTGCAGGGTAGGATGAGAATACAAAGACATACATGTGGAACTAGGCAATTATGACTCTCGAAGCAGCGCATCACTGACGGCTTCTTATTTGGCTTGTAAAATATTATAGACACATTAACATCGTAGTTCCCGTTCTCGTTCAATGAGACTGAAACAAAATAATCTTGAGACTAGCTGTCCCTTTTATTACCTTCTTTTCCTTTAACGCTCAAGCGCATTTAGTGACTAACGTGACAATAGTCCATCAATGTCCCGGCCACTTACTATGTCCTAGCCAGGCTGGGATGTGGGGTTACATAAAAAAATGTGGAGGAATAAGGAAGCTCAGACGGAAAAGATTACGCAAAGGTCGGCAAAATATATGGAGGGCCTCGCAAGGAGTTCCTCTAGCGTTGGGCTCCTGGCAGCCTTGCCCGGGCCACCAGTAGCAATGACCACTGGACAAATAAAGTTAATTCAAGTCAACAACAATGCTATATACATGAACCCCCCCCCCCCCCCCCCCCAAAACGTCGTTGGTGCCTGTATTCATGCGCAAATTAAAGGAGGACCAATGGTCTGTCATTGGGCTTAGTGCCGCGAACAGCCGCCATGGGCGTCCATGATATTCTGTATTCGTCCAAGCAGAGACTCATAGAGGTTCCTTATGTGGTCTGGGTCAGTCGTTGCCACTCTTCTTGCAGAGCAATCCACTGGGTGTATCTGCTTTGGATTTCCAGAGCACGTCGCGCCAGGCTTCGTTTCATTAAGCCCCATATGTTCTCAACAAACCTTTTTCAAGGTATCCCAGAAGCCACTGCGAGCGCGTAGTGCAGTATGGGAAATGTGTGTACATCGGCGGAGGCAAGCTCGGTTCGAGCAAGCGCCCGACGCAGTGGCAGCTGTGTGGTCGAAGCACGATGCGATAAGAATCGAATCCGAGTTGGGTGAATGCAGTCTGTCGACGTAGCCTGTTCATCCGCATCGTGAAACGTACGTACCATTTATATTTGCTCGTCCAAAACGATGCACGTACACAAAACAGGCGCACGCTCAACGTGGCTACTCTGCTTTGCTCTCGAAAATTTTCAGGGCCGCATGTTCAGAATAACTGATCAACTGGATCGCATGTGCTGCAGAAATGACATTTGTGAAAAAGAGGTGAGTGTGCATTTTCAAAAAAAAAAAAAACTAGAAAACTGGAGCTTCGTCCAGGCTGCAAACAGCTGGCTGCGCCAACCGGGGTAGCATGGCAATATGTTGTATTTAGAATCGGGTGACGCACCTCGATGCTTCTTTCGTATGGTTCGGAGGTCAAACAGCGATATTCAAGAGCAGATAATATGCAGTTAATGTTGAACTTACAGCGATTGACGAACATGCAAGATTTTGAGCGACTAATGTATATGCCGGCTGCAGTTATATCTACTCAGCGTGGCGTTTTAGAAAGATTGTACGACAGCAGTTATCGAAGAGCAGCGACTAGCAAAATTACGGGAACCGCATTCATAGCCATAATGTTGCACAGATTTCAAACGTTCAAACACATGTAAACATGCCCAAAGCTAGCTCACAGTTACATGCTGTCCCGTACCCATATATTTTGGGCTCTATCTTGGCCCTATCCGAAACTTGTCATAGCTAGGTTCTCTATTAAAGAAAACTTTCGCGAGCAAAATGACATGAACATCTATTTAAAGCCACTCATCCTGCGAGCAGCATGGGCATGTGGCGCCTCGAGTGTGCTGTGACTGGGCATTTAGTCACAGTGATCAGATTTGATATTATTAGAAGGTTATTAATGCTGACAAAATAATATCATGCAGTCTGCACTATTTTGAACTGACTGTGTTTGTGGGGGCTTCTGTGTTATATTATTGTGGTTCCCAATTTTTCACAAATTGTGAACCACAACCTCTGAGCAACACTGAACGTTAGTTTGTGTAATGCCACTTATCAGAAGTAAACATGGTAAACAGTTGGGCATTCGGGCTTGTTGGTTCATGACTACGAGTGGAAAATAGAACGCTTAAAAGTCGGGACAAGGAAGGACGCAAGACCATGCAGCCGAGGTCTATTAAGCGCTGTTTTTCTACTCGTGACCATGATCAAGCTGTAGCACATAATATATTATTATGAACATTTGATTTGTGAAGTGTCCAAATTTATGTGTCAAGTGAAATAAACTGTAAGCTATGATTAGCATAGGCTTGCAAGATTTTTGTAACTGTGCTTTTCGATTTTTATCAATGTCAGTAAGTTGAGCTAGTCGGCGTTTGTGTCATCTCGTTCTGTTCTGCTGTGTACATATTTGCATGCCCATCCTCTTTTCTGATGTATTATTTTTCGTGTGACTACTGCTTCGTGTAAACTTTGTTCTTGCTATTCAAATGGGCCACCTTATTTTACTACAAAGAATGGTGCAAAAATTATTCATATTACCTAAAAGGCAAGACACATATGATATATGAATGTGTAGAAAATGAATCATAACCTCGTGTGTACATGAAAGCGATTATTTTCTGATGATTGCAAATGTCATCTACTCTAACAAAAACACAGAGTGATATAGTTGAGCGAGGGCTGAGCAATGTTTTATTTTAGAGCAAAAAACAGAAGTTACAAAATAAAACATTCCAGGACTAGTTTATTGCAACATTTGTGACTGCATTCTTGAATAAGAGGAATACAGGCAAGCAAAAAAAATCAGTGGTTCATTTTAGACTGTTCCGTGTGGATTAAAATACACAACTCAACTACGTTTTAGCAGGTCTAAGTGTGCCTATGACAAATTGTTCCAGGTGTTGAAGTAACAGTTTTACATCTAGCTCGTTTCCATTTGTTACGTTGGTTTGCTGTATCTGTGCTGTTCACTGCAGGCCGGCGCTTACTCCACAACAAGAGTTTCAAGTTCGAAAAAGTCCATGGACAGAGCAACTGAAAGATTTTCCAACCGCATTTTGTGAGGAAACCAAGGAGCACGAAAGAGCCCATGGCGCCGAGAAGCACTGTTCTTCTGGATACCGCATGTTTAAAGCCGACAAGGTCGGATCTGTGCTTCTGCACTACGGCAAGGACAGTACATTTGTAAAAGCAAGTGTTCAAGCATCTTTTTCAGTAGCCAAGATGTACGACACAGCCTGCGTACTCTGCTCGGGTGGCAAAGTCGAAAGCGGCAGTTGCACATGTGCGGCTGGCGCAGGTGGCGTGTGCGAGCATGTCGCTGCGTTACTGTGGTACTTGCTGGATGTTCAACGCATGGGCCATCTATTTGTACCAGACAGTGTGTCGTATACATCGAAACCAAAAACATGGGGGTGTCGGAGCGCGAAGCGTAATCTTGAGGTAACAGACTTTTGAGATCTGCAATTTATAAGGCACCAGCCAGGTAAAGTGCTTCGACAGCAAGAACGGTCAGTTGAAAAGCTGAATGTTCCGATGAAAGTGTCTGCCCTCAAGAAATTATGTGCAGGTCTCCAAGAACCCGGGCTCTCTCCAATGTTAGTTGCTGTGATTGAAGAGGCCGGGTATGAACCGCACAAAATTGACGAGCCAGCTGAAATTGTGCCCACGCCGCAACAACAAGTAAGGCTGCCATTGTGTGTGGAGGACTGCCAAACAGAAGATGACATGAACGCTTGTGCTCTGTCTCTCGAAGAAGCTCACGCCCTAGAAGAAATGACAAGGGGCCAAAGTAGTGTCTCTCTCTGGCATGAAGAAAGAAAGAAAAGAATAACTGCATCTCGCTTTGGAGACATTGTAACAGGAAAAGCCCCTGCCACGGAAAAATTTGTTGCCTCTATCAGAGGCTCAAGATCAGCTCCACCCACTATATACATGAAGGCCGGCCTGCAAAATGAAGCGAGTGCCATGAACAAGTATAAAGAACAGCAAAATGTAGAAGTCTTCTCTGTAGGTTTGTGTGTAAATCCCGGTGTGCCTTTCCTTGGAGCCTCCCCAGACGGCCTTGTTCTCGACAAAACCACAGGCGAGCATGGTCTTTTAGAAGTGAAGACATTTGCCAAAGCAATGGAAGAAGGCCTTTCATTGGAGGAAGGAATTAACTGAAAGAAAGTGCCCTTTTTGAAAGCGGGAAAGCTCAACAACCGACACAAATATTACCATCAAATTCAAGGACAGCTTGGTGTTACTCGACTAAAGTGGTGTGACTTAGCTGTGGACTGTGGTAGAGACATGTACGTTGAGCGAATTCCGTTTAATGCTGAAGCTTGGAAAGACATGCTTCCTGCACTAGAGCAATTTTACTGTCTGCATATGCAGCCTGATGAAAACATCTTTGACGGACACGGACATGCTTAAATATGCTCTGCCACAATGAATGCATTCGCGATTCCCGGAGCCCTCACATACTGTGCCGTGTTCACCCTAAAAGCTCAAGCTCATTCACACCTGCGACTTGCACCGGTCGCGCGACCTGCGACTTAAAAGCGACCGATGCTCACACCTGCGCGCGACTCATACGCGTCACCACACAGAATTCAAATCATCTCGCATATGGCTCGCATTGCCGTTGCCTCGTAAAATAGGCTTACCTACTGTTCCTGTGCATGTGATTGGTTCAGAGGTTTGCGACTGCAGTCGCACGACTGAAAAATCGAGCAGCGAGTGACTGAGCCAAAGCAGTCGCTTTACGACCAACTTGGTCCTGCGACTGGTGCTAGTCGCATGAGCAATCTAACTAACCATAAAGAGACCGACAATTCAAAAACTGTCATTAGATCCTGGTAGAAATGAAAAGACTGTGAAATATAGTGACACATCCCTGCATCTTTTTCGTGTTGCAAGTGAGATTTATATTCTTAAATCGTGTTTAACAGTAACAAAAAAAACGGCATGTCGCGCAGCCTAGCGGAATAGCCTTGAAGCTCGGCTATGGAGTCTATCACTACACGTAGTAGCATAGTTTGATGCTGTCATGTGTGCCATAATTCGTCCTGAAATTTAGTGTATGTATATTGTTATCCATCCCCGCTCTATCTTGTACTGCTTACAAGGTAAAATGAGTTACATGGCGAGGAGTGAGGCGCTGCCTCCACGGCAGCCAGGGGACTGTGTTGACCCGCGGCGCACACATGCGGATTGCACACATGTGCAGTAAACCACCATGCTCGAACGCAAACCGCTCTCGCGCTCACTGTTTGCACCATGTGTTTTCACGTGTCCATAAGACTTCATATTCGCCGCAGGCAGAAGTATTCTGATTACAAGTGTATCGCGGCGTTTTCCACTTTACCATTCCATGATTAAACAACGCTGGAGAAGGTGGTAAAATGGAATGGGAATGGAATTAAGCGCGTTTCGCACGGAATGGAATCGGAATGAAATTACGTCTTTTTCCGAAGAGAGAGCACATTTTTATTCTACGCGCTGTTTTCCAAACTTCAAACATTAGTAAGTCAGAGCCTCGAATTTAACAATAAAGCAGTATTTTTAAAATGGCTTGGCTGATTACAATCACGGTACATTTGTAAGCAATGCGCCTACTACAGTTGTGCCCTTATATAGACTGTGTTTCTCCGAAGTTTATCTCTATTCTTCGCGTAGCCGCGGCTCTCTGCCGTTGGTATCCGTCGTGAGAAACTTCGGCGGCGGCACCCCCCCCCCCCCCTAAAGCCTTGCGATTTTTTTTCCCTCGGCAGATCTAAAGGGTTTTGTTCCCCATTAACCAAATCTTAGTTTTCTCCATATTCACGACCGCTCCAGACGCGTGGCAAAAATGCTTAGTCTTCTTGAACACTACTTTTGTCAGCATAAAACTACGCTGTGTCGTCATTTTCGCATTAACACATTTAAGCTTAAACAATATTAAAACACCACCATTCGTTCAAACATGCTGACCATGCAAATACTATAGGTAGCGGGAGAACTGCCCCTGTGGGAATCAGTAGGGTGGTTGTACTGCACGAGGTATGTCACCAAGCTACTATCCCTCGAACTTGGTAACGTGTTTTGTGTACTCATGCAGTTCTCAATGCATGTGATGATATCAGCTTTACGAGGCGTTCATCCTTAATTTGATAAAACTACAGTGATGCTTTTCCTGCGATGAGGAATCATAGGAATGGAATTTAACTGCCCGGCTATTCCCGGAGGGGCAATGGGCTAAGGTTTTTACATTCCGAGGAATTGAAAGGAATGGGACTGCGGCAAAATCTAATTCCCCGGAATTGAATTGGAATGGAATTGAGGTGCTCATTCCGCAACACAGGTTAAGTCCAATAAGCTCAAGCCACCTAACACTTCCCGGAATGCACTTGGTATTTGTAAATGACTCTGGCTTTCCCTGGTGCTTTAGTTACAATACTGCAAGCACAAGCTGTCTAAATTTTTTATGCATTCCCTTGTCTTTCCAAAAATTAAGGTAACTTCAAAGTCGTGCTGCCGAGCCTGAAGGAAGTGCGTAGCTGGCAGCCTTCTTTGTTTCTCTTAGGCCTTCTCTTTATTTCCTCCTCTCTTTCTTTCTTTTTTTTCTGTTTCCGTTTTTCCTATCCTTTTTTTTTCTATCTTCATTTTTATTGCTAACTTTCTTCCTATTTTTTTCCCTTTCTTTCTCTCTTTCTATTTCTCACTTGCTTTCCCTTCTTTTCTATTTTTATACATGCTTTTGCCTGCGTTACGCCAACCGACGACAGCATACGTGAGCCCGGGTCCCTAAAGTTATCAGCACTAAGAAGAAAAAGTCTGAACACGTCTGTGATTTTAGTACTACCTAAGCCTTCATTCTGAGAAGTGGCTTCTGTCGTGTTTTATTTACAGAATAGTTAAGGTCCTGGTTAATGGGCAGTTAATGATGAACAAAAGTTACTAACTGGTCCTTTGTTCCCGTTATTAAATGTGCGCTCGACAAAATCTACAGGGATTAGAAGGGGGAGTACGTATTTACATTTGACAAGGTGTTTGACATGCACATTTGCCGAGGTCGAGAATCCAAGCCAAGATACAGCGGAATACTGGGAAACCATGCTTTCTCAGCAAAGTAACAGTCACGGTATAGCACGTGGAATTGTTGATAAAGTGTGTCCACTGTATCGCGTTGAAGCGTAGACACCATGCATGAAATATTTAGCAGTAAACTAGAACAAATAGCTCTAAAAATAAAAAAATACAGGTTTAAATAAATGGATGGTGCTACATACACGTACTCATTACTGTAATTAATTCAGTCAGTCAAGTAAGACTGTCGTCCAAGAACAACTATATCGGTATTTTCTCCGACTGCAACCACATCAGTTACAAACTATTTTATTGAACTGAATAATGTTTAGTCACGGTAGTGTCATGTAGTAATAGATAACTAACACAGAAAGATTCGCACTATGGAGAGGTTGAAATCTAACGCAGTAAGTTTTACAGTAAGGGCGTCTTTCAAAGGCTTGTGCACAGCAACTTCACCTACATAGCACTTTCTTGTCTACTGCGACGGCCACTCGAAATTGCAGGGGCTACGTATGGATTTAGAGCGGCTGCCATCTTGTTGCTCACCGAAAGAACGCAAGAACGACGTCTTGGCGCATGCTTGGCGCAAATAATGAAATTTTTGCCAAGATGTAGCACGATGTAGCAGGTTTCACCTCTTGGCGCAGTTTGGCGCAATTGACGCAGCTATCACATCACTGTCCAATTTGTAAAATCGAACGGAACGATGGTTGGCTCAAAAATGCTCTCCTTTAAAAAGCAAGTGTCGAGCATGAGCTCAACCTTTCAGGAAGCATCACTTTGAGATTTCAGCTATCATGAGTTCTACAGATGGAAACCATTATGAGGCAAAATGAAACTAGCCACTGTGCACTAGCATTGATGCCCAAGCGACAGCTTACACACTGCCCTAAACAAGCCTTGGAATGCACACCAAAGGTCAACACCACAAGAAAAAAAGAAATTCTTTGTATCATCGCAGCATGACAGCACTTGCTGGGCTAAAAACTGAGAGAGTTGGAAAACTGGTGTGTTTTTCAAACGCCCAGCAGTGCTGTATAGACTTTATGCAAAATCTGCTCGGATTGAGGAAATTGGGATGCTAAAAACAGATTTGCAGGAAACTAACCTCCATGTTATCAGATTTCCTCATGGCCGATGAGAAGTGCCAGATCGTTCCGTTGCTCCGTATACTGTGTACGACTAACACCGTGTTTATGTTCGCCGTTCTTAACAGATGCTGTATGTGACAGCATAGGCACTCATCAGAGATCACTCTTTCGTGTCAAGCCAGAACGAGACAGTTTTCGTACTGTGTGGTTGCAGGGACAGACAAATTGGCATCATGTACAAGCTTCAAAGCTGCATCGTGGCTACTTGCACTTGCCTGCGCTGCTGTTTACAACATTACTTTGTTTATTACATTGCAATAACAATTACATGTTAGCCGAGTAGCTCATGCACGTCACCTATTCTCAGCAAAGGAACCGGTTATGCTGTCTGTAGTTTGTTTTTGATTGTGGAGTTTAACAAAGTAACATTTCGTGGCTTGTGCATGTATTGCTTCAATATGCGTATTTTTCAAGCAATCCGTGTGCTATTTCTCAGTGGTGCCAAATTTCAGAATGACGTGACCGTACCCCCCCTTACTTCTTTTTCAATAGTGATACCCCAAGAACAGCACATATGTTTTCCCAAAAGCTGATCCCCCCTTCCGTAAAATCCTATACCAATCCCCGTGCGCTTTGCAATGTTAAGAGATGCTTCAATTTCCGTATGAAACTAAAAAAAGATGTTGTCAAGCAAATGTTTGACATTCGATCGTGGGTGCGCTACCATTGGTTACGCTCAAAACTGGTTTCGCAAATGTTCAGTTGGTGATGAAAAGCTGCCCTGCTGCAATGGATTGGAACTGTAAGGCACGAGTAAGCTATAAAAGCGACAATATGAACACCAAGATTTTAGGCGTACTGCGCTATTTACGACATTTCGAAATGATATTCAATAAAATACCAGTTAATCAGCACATACTTCTTGGGTAAACTAACGCTTTTCATTTTCACTGTTCATGCGCGTGAGATGCTGAAATTTTGAAACTTGAAAAAAATTTTTAATCGTGGGTTATAGGAGCACTGACGTCAAATTTACGTATGTGGATTTTTTTGCATCCGCGAGTAGCTATCGACCCCCAAGTAACGATTCTTGACTCAAAATGCAGCGGAGGGATGAATAAGTACCAGTAATGTTGATTAATATATCCGGTATCGAACGCGGTTCAAAACGGGTGGAAAGGCCGCCAAATTGTAGTGCTGGTAGCGCTACTTCGCGGCAACGACGGGGCCGCTCCCCAGCTGATCCCGCTGCCACAAAAAAGGTGACGTCACGTCCAAGTGACATCGCTGACATTTCGTCTGCTAGGAGCACACGTGCAGCCATGTCTTTGTCGTCAACATCGTCATCGCCGCCGTCGTCGCGGTCAACATCGACAAGCGAGTATGACAACGACCTGCAATTGGGAATTGCCGCGATCCGCGACGTCGTGAATCATTTTCGCTTTGACCCCCTTGGAAAGCAGCGACGAGGGAATGGTCACCGGTCCGAGCAGCGACGAGGAGTTGCCTGCGGACGCACGCTTAGGCCACGCTCAATGGTATATATGCAATGCAATGAATTTATCAGCCCCGGCCGTACTGCCGGAGCACAGGAACACCAACTACGTTCCTCATGTCGGGGACGTTTGGCGAGTGAATCGCTGCTTTCAGCTGCAGTATGGCACACGCATACGGTGGTAATAGCCCCGGCCTCGAGGCGGGGCCTCGTATTAAATGAGAGACCCAGCTGCTTCGCCAACACAGGATTCATCCTGTAGCAGCCCGCGTCAAAGTGAAGCGAGCAAATGCGGCTGCTGATCACAGGCGTCCAGACCCTCGGTCCAGCGGCGCGCCGTACGAAGTCAACCCACTGGCTGCGTTGAGGTTCGACGCTTGGAAATGCATGAAAGGACACGCACTTTCCGGATCAACGGATCAACACAGGAAGGAGAGCCACTAGAGAGACCATCGCCGGGCGTCGGCGCCACAATAAAAACACTCAGACCGTCAACGTCATTGTTACTAGCATATCACTAGCGAACGTCACAGGTGTGGATGTATCACACCCCACACGTTGCACTAGTGTCGATGTGGCAGAGCACTCAGTTTTCCGTTGAGCTTTCATACGCTGTTTGCCCTCGAAATAAAATAAGTTCCACGCGACGGACACCATTCAAATTTGGCCAAGAAGACCTATGAACACCGAGCAATCGAATGAAGGACACATCTCGATTTTGAAACTTAATGTCAGTGCTCCTTTAATGCTATACATATGTTGATGACCACAGCAGTGAAATATTTGATATATAAATAAAGAAAGAGTACAAAGTTTCATTTAAAAATAGATGCACAGATCAGGTCGACGTAGACTGTGTGTTGTGAAATACGATTTCAATAGGTTAACAGAGCTTTCGTACCATTATCGCTGTCCCCAGCTGTGTCACGCTAAAGCCTCTTCTCAACTACCCTACACTACACGCACCATATTCAGACCATTATCGCTGTCCCCAGCTGTGTCACGCTAAAGCCTCTTTTCAACTACCCTACACTACACGCACCATATTCAGATAGCTAACAACGCTTTATCCACTACACTGAAAATAGACAATTTATAGCCTAGTTCAAAGCTTCACTCTCAAGACAACAGGCTTAGATGTGAACCGCTGATGAACTTCTACCTTCTTTTTGTTGCAAGGTAGTTCTTTACATGTAATAACTGTGCCCGTAATAACTAGGGAAAGGCCGGTCAACGTGTACAGGCCCTTAGACACTTGTCTGATGTCTTGACGCCCCGATTACCTACTATCAAAGCAGATAGAAGCAAGAAGTTATAGAAGTGACAGCTATATGATTCGGACACAATTATTTATTTATTCACAAGGTATTGTCAATAAATAAATAAATAAATAAAGTAAGAGGAAGAACTAGCTAGAGTCCCCGGACGCAACGGTGTGACAATGTGTGAAAGATTGCTATAACTATGCAAGGCAAGGCATGGAGTGGAGTTCCTGCAAGACTGTAGTGAATGCGACAACACGAGTGCGGACTTAGCGCTAGAGTGGAAAGCAAATTAGCCGCTGAAGCTTCTTGGGAGGCGCAAAGATAGGGATGTGCTTGATGCCGATGAAAGTGGGCTTCCTTTTAGGTGAGACCTAACACACTCTTTCAGGCAACCACTGGCACAGAAGTGGCACAGATGAAGGATTTGACCAGGTACTTTGTTGTATTACGGTCTGTACATAAAAAAAAAAAACTGCTGTTTACTGGGTAGTAGATGCAGCCTCACACCTAGCAGCACATAAGCATGACTGTTGACTACACTGCCAACACAAAGGCACGGATAAACAGACTTTTTAAACACGTGGCTGTCGCACTTTGATAGGCAAAAGATAGAGCAGAAGCTGGTGCTCCTCTATTTGAACGAGAACTAGAGTCACAGCTTATCTAGGAGGAATTGAGCTGGCTTGGCTTACCTTTCCCTCAAATGCGACATCAGCAACCCAGCCAACTGATCAAGGTATTACGCGCTCTGTGAAAGCTTCCTACTGCGCACACCTTGTCGAGTGGTTGTACAAAAGCTCTTCGACATGTAGAGGAATCGGGAATTCAAAATCTACATCAAATTTCAATCTAACTGTTCGCAGGCGTCTCGAAAAGGCTAAAAAGAGATGTTGAAGGACCCCTGACAGCAAAATTTTTGTTTGCAACTTTTTTTTTTCACTGCGATTTGTAGCTTTGTGTCTGGCAATGTCGTAAATTACCAATCGTAAATGCTGTTAGTATTATAATTATTGCTACCACCATTAACTGTGAACATTTTAGCGATACTTCAACACACGCCTGCCTAAAATCGTAGGAAACTAGCGCCTCACAGTGGGATCAACATGTTTGCACAGCGCAAGAAAGACGAGGACGTAGGGAGCACACAACACAGCCTCCCTACGTCCTCGTGTTTCTTGCGCTATCCAAACATGTTGATTCCAAATCACCAACTAGCCCGAGCTTCCGTTTTATCAACTCACAGTGGGGGGAGCACCTAAGATCACATGCACCCAAGCTGTGGTGAGGTTGAAAGCACTGTTTTCAAATTGAGGCTTCGCATGCGGCAAGGATAGCAATGATGTTGGTGCTTCAGTATAAGTGAGGCCTGTGAAGCACGTGTCCCCTCACCAAAAAAAAATGCATTCCAAGCCAAAGTAGCCATAACTGCTTTGAGAGCAGCCCGACAACAGAGAGAGAGGGGTGAATAACAATAGCCCTTGCGGGGTGCCAGTCGTGGTACTGTGTACACCCCACAAATATTCTGTGGCGTCGACAATACTCACTTTACTCGTGGAACACTGCAAAGGGCCCCTATCTACATCACACAAGTGGGGTTGTGAGGTGCCGCCAACTAATGTGAGCACTCACGCATGCTCTAAAATCAAACTGAAGTATCTTAAAGGCTAAGTCTGCCACTAATAATCGGTTAGATGTGTCCACGAATACAGGACAATCAAACAACACAAACATGTCCAAAATTCAGTTTCGCTGTCAAGGGTATTTTAATAATAACTGCTTGAGGAAAGCTGGTTTCAGGGGAAATTACAACCCTGACAGCGAGGTATTGCCCGATCTGGATGATGAGCGATTGGTCCTGTCAGTGTGGTTTTAATTCAAGGAGGCATTCAAGCAGAGACCTTCTCTCATTGAGTAATATTTGACAATAATGTTGTCGACGCCGCACAACAGACGGACAAGGACGTGCGAGCCATGGCTGAAGATCATGCCAAGCTTTCATTAGACAGGAATCAAGAAATGAGCCACCTACAGTCAAGGTAATTTGACAAAAAGCAATAGAATATAATGAAGTAGTGAAGGAATACTTTCAGCAGCACGAAGATGACTGTCGTGTTTCCAATGTTGCCACAGTGTGAGGTACAGTGCAGTGACTGCATCTGCTCTAAAAGTGGTCCGCAATCTCTTAACACCAAGTTTGTGACTTCAGATCACTCCAAGATCAATTACCTTTGGTTGTGGGTTGCAATTTGTCACTGAGTGGTCGCAACCTGCACACGTTATGATCCTGCCCAATTTATTGTGCCCGCAAAGCTGTGGGTGTAAGCAGCAGCACCACACCACATGAACTTCTCCCACCGAACTTACAAGTCACATGCATCACTTTTTGGAACTTGGAACATTTTTTTTTGGAACTGTGAACATTTTAGCGACACTTCAACACGCCTGCCGAAAATCATAAGAAACTAGCGCCTCACAGTGGGGGAGCACCTAAGATCACATGCACCCAAGCTGTGGTGACGTTGAAAGCACTGTTTTCAAATTGAGGCTCCACATGCTACCGAGGACTTCAGCTTTCGAGTAACAGGAACAGCAAACTTTTTATTTTGGTGCACTTAGGAGCAGGCAGTTTTGCATTTAGGAGCACCCTGAAGCAGCTAATTTGACATTTGAGAGTGCATAGGAGGAGTAAGTTGCATTTACATTCAGACACCAATAATTAGTACCGGGTTCCAACAAAGATCTAGCTAAACATCTCGATTAGTTGCAAATCTGGAGAAAATTCTCTCCACAGCACTCGTTATTTCACTCACTTATGCAAATGCAGTTGGATGTTGTGAAATAACATCTCCAGCTTTCTTCGACTCAAATAAACAGAATACTGGATCAATAAAAATCGCATAGCATGGAATAACATTCTAAACACAATTATGTGGTCATTTATGTGCAGGGTTCCGCCAGCAATCATCTTAATAAATGCTGTGCTTCAAATCAGCATAAGTGCTAGAGAAAGGCCACGACATACAACAGCGCCTCGATGCTAAAAAGCCACAAGGTCATTTCTTATGCATTCCCTGAAGACGACCCAAAGGCGAAAGTCAGCTTGTTTTTCTCATCAGTCAATTGTATTTACCCTTTTGATTTACTACTGAATATTGCCTTAATTACATGCAGTGTGTCGCTTGAAACGAGCCACGAGCAGCATTTCTGGAACAGACGTCAGCCGATGAATTTCCACCACCAATTAACTTAGAAGTCCTAAGCCTCTGCAGTGAGTGTTCAACTAACGTGCACAACAGCAGCGCTTAAAGGGGCACTAAAGGCAAATAAAATTTTACATCAGAGTGAAAGATCAATGTTTGAGAACGTATAAAACATCAGTATTATCAAAAGCAGTGCTCTAATATTCGAGAAATTAAGGTAAATCTACGGCACCATATACGCCACGAGTTGGATATTTTGAAACGATCCCGATGACGTCCACACTCTCGAGTACAATTAATCACCAGCAATGAAACCATTTGCAATAAAAAAAGCACCTTCCGTGCATTACGTGTAATAAAATGCTGCTTGTCCATTTCTGTTCGATTCAAGGATGAAAGAACCGCTTGGCGTACCATGGGAATATTGCGAGTGGTTCAAAAGTTCCGTTTTTTGCCGAACTGTGCTTCGCTCACGAGGACGTATCTCGAGGGTAGTTTAGGTACCGCGTACGGCTGCATGTACTTTGCACGCTCGCGAAAGTCGCTGCGATGGAAAGTTCGACAAAAACTGAAGGACACTTTGTACATGCCAAAGTGTGTTCGGCGAAAGCGTGTGGTCATTCCACTGACTATGCCATGTCTTTTATCTTTTACACTCTCAGTAGGATAACACACAAACCGAATGTGTGCGTGTTTTCTTTCTTAATTTTTTACCGCGAATCGCAGCGAGACGCGAGACTAATCTTCCTCCGTACGCATGCGTTAGTATTTTCTCGCGCTTTGCGCATAGTGCAAACGCCATCCGCGTTCGAGCGCTTAAATTGACGGACCCTTTGTAAATTCGAAAGTGTATTCCGTGAAGGCCTGTGTCCACTGAGACGGCATCGGTCAGAATGATTGCAAACGCTGGGCACAGCGACGCTACGCAAGCAAAGCGCGAGCGCTGTAGAGTCCGACGCGACCGGCGCCCGTTTGCGCATCCCGGCGGCCACCTGGCTCCGTGCCAGAGTTCGGACGGACGGAGGGACGGACGGACAGACGGGCGGATGGACGGACGGACGGAGAGACGGACGGACAGATGGGCGGACGGAGGGACGGACGGACAGTCGGACGGATGGACGGACACCGGACGGACAGACACCGGACGGACGTGAGCATGAGACATTAAGGGCTTTCGCCTTATAATGCCACGTACATATGATGTTTCCGGACGCCTGCATGGTGTATGCCGCTTGATCTTCCACAAAAAAACCGACGCGACTTTCCTCTAGGTGCCGTAAAAACGAATCTTACGCTCGAGGCAGCTGCCTCTGCACCAGCGTCGCGAGCTAATGTCTCAATGTCAGGTTCACCGACGACATCCATCACAGCAAGCGTATGGCTCTTTGTTGCTGTTGTGGCACCCGCTACTTTCGTTCTGCTGCTACTAGTGTTGGCGGCCATGATGTGAAGGCGGGATGCGTTGGGCAAGGCAAGGCAACTGTGACGTCAGATGGCCCATTCAGGCGGGGGAGTCAAAGGGGTCCTGACACAAAAATTTTGGCCTGGCGTTTTTTTGCTGGAATGTGTTGCTGGGGGGCCTGTTAGTCATGACAAGGCACATCGTTTGCTGCAGCGTGTGAGAGAAAATTAATTATAGGCTCCTCAATACCGACCAGTCTAAGGCTTGAGAGAGCTTTAAAAACGACAAGCCGCCGAGTACAAAACAACCTAGCGAGCGCAACGCTCGACCACGTCAGCCCACAGAACTGCGACGCACTTCCACATGGTGTGCATCAAGAAGTCCTTTCGAACAGGAAACGCGACAGCAGTGTCGCCAAACACAAAACTTTCAACGCAAGCACCTCGGCCATGGACTCGCGAGCAGCCGCGAACTAGTGGTCTGCTGGAGCGAAGGCGGCAAAAGAAAAATGGCAGCTATGACGTCGTCATAACTTGTATCGACTGCAGTGTGGTGACGTGAGGGAAGTAGGGGGGGTCACAGTGGGGTCACTTTTGAGGGTGTCAATACCGCGAGGTGCGGCATACAGCGCTTGATCGCGCATGCAAGCTTCAAAATTCATGTAAAATACCTTCCAAGCTATGTTCGCTGTTGATATTTTGCAGATGATATACACGTGTTCACAGAAATCGATCCCGCAGGCCAACTAGCACATAAAGTTAGCCTTGGCTACGGACATGCACATTGTACTACGTGGCTCAAACTACTTCTCACGTGGCTCAAACTACTTCTCACATTGCCCCCCTTAAAGGCAGAGAGAGCGCAGGGCAAAATTTTTGTGAAATCACTTTTTTTTTCTTTGCTATTTCAGAAGTGTATCCCCTGGCGCATATTTTGCATATTCGCTCCATTCTGAGAAAATATTTTTCTGGCAGACGAATATTTTTTGAAAAAAAGTACTTTTAGATCACGATTAATCATCTACAGTTAGCAAAACTGTACATATTTTAGTTGCTGAGGAAACGGTTCCTGAACTTGGTCGAAAACGCACGGGAAGTGTAGGGATAACCCTGTGCCCATATGTGAACCCTGCCAGCCCATGAACTCATGATCATCATCACCATAATCAGCCTGTCTACGCCCACTGCAGGACAAAGGCCTCTACCATGTTTCGCCAATCAACCCGGTCCTGTGCTTTCTGCTGCCACGTTATACCTGCAAACTTCTTAATCTCATCTACCCACCTAATTTTCTGTCTCCCCCCTCACGCGTTTGCCATCTCTTGGAATCCAGTCAGTTACCCTTAATGACCAGCGGTTATCCTGCCGACGTGCTACGTGCCCGGCCCATGTCCATTTCTTCTTCTTGATTTCAACTATGATATCCTTAACCCCCCGTTTGTGCCCTGACCCACTCTGCTCTCTTCCTGTCTCTTAAGGTTACACCTATCACTTTCCTTTCCATCGCTCGCTGCGTCGTCCTCAGTTTAAGTTGAACCCTCTTTGTAAGTCTCCAGGTTTCTGCTCCGTAGGTAAGTACCGGCCCCATCCCATCCTTATTCTTCTAGTTATTTCACTCTTATGGTTCGGCTCCGCGATTACTACCTGTCCTAAGTAGCCGTACTCCTTTACAACTTCCAGTGTCTCGCCACCTATCGCAAAGCGCTGTTCTCTGCCAAGGTTCTTCCACATTACTTCAGTTTTATGCATATTAATTTTAAGACCTACTCTTCTACTTTCCGTATCCAGTTCGGTAATCATAAGTTGTAATTCGTCTCCCGCGTTACTCATCAATGCAATGTCATCAGCGAATCGCAGGTATCTGAGATACTCTCCATTAACTATTATCCCTAACTCTTTCCAATCTAGGGCCCTGAAAACCTCCTGTAAACACGCGGTGAATAGCATTGGAGAGATCGTGTCTCCCTGCCGTACGCCCTTCTTTATTGGGTTTCTGTCGCTTTCTTTATGGATGACTATAGTGGCTGTGGATCCGCTATAGATTTCTTCCAATATGTTTATATAGGCTTCGTCGATGCACTGATTCCGCAGTGCCTGCATGACTGCTGATGTCTCCACCAACTCATGATCAGTATGGTTTGAAACACAGGAGCTCAAAGCGTGGTGGTGCGATTATACATCAGTTTCTGGCACCCATCGCGCGGGACTAAACGTACGTTTGACCGCAGTGAACACCAGAAAACCACTTGACCCTTATTTTTTTTAGGACATTTACTGTTCACATCAAATCCACGCGGAATTCTTGAGCCCACTATTGAAATTGCGACACCAACATTTCTCGCGCAAATGGTTCACTAATTTTGTGGCACTTTCTAAAGGATACCCGAGACGTAGGCAGGCGGCATAGGCTCATGTCATGTAACGGTAAGCCATACGCAAGTTGCACATGAAATCCCTGAATAAACAGCTCTACTCTGTACCCTCCAATCGAAATAACAAAGATCGATCACTCAGTTCGCACGTACGCGACTGATGTCCTAGCCGCAACTGCTCGCCCTACTAACTAGCCGAATACTCGCACACAATGACCAGTTGATTAAGATGCACGTAACAGGTGTGAACAAGAAAGCGATCGTATGGAAGAACTTATACTAACAAATTAATCCAAGGAGTTCGCTGCCTTGTCGCTGAAGTGCTCTGCCCAGATCCCCGGATGACAAAATCAGGGTTGCCAGGTCTTGGTGAACGAACGCCACCGAAATAGCTCGAAATGTGGCGGCCAGGGAATTATTCATTCACAACAAAAGTAGAAAGGCCTTGAAGCCTCTCAAACAAAAGTGTTATTTAGCTGTCAGATAGGCAGCGATGATGCAGTCAACCAGAAAATGTGAAACACACATGTCGTTCAGCTGGGCGAGCTGGTAAACTATCGCGACAGTAGATCGTGGTTGGCGCAAAGGACGAAATAAAAGAGGTGGAAACAGAACGGTGTGCGGATTCCGAAATGAAATTTTAATAAAATAACACAGAACTTAAACCTTTCATGCAGCATTAGCTGGCTATATAACTGACAAAACAACGGAACAACTTGCAATAGCACGGAAAGTCGAGCTAGTTGGTATGAATGCATATTTGAATAGCGCAAAAAGACACAAAGACAGCGACAGGGCTCTAAGATAGTAAATTGAAGTGCTGATTATTCTTTTGCTGTTAGACAGAGTCATTGCGCATGACCAGTTGTTATATGTATATATGTTGTCTTTCCCAATAAACGTCAGTTGAAAGTAGCGCGTGTATCGTCTTACTCGCCTGTGTCCCTGTGTCTTTTTGCGCTATTAAAATAAGCGAACAACTACTTACGAATGTCCTAGGCTTGTATGTCGCGTCACGGACACCTGTCACAGCGGTTGGATTAAGACGGTCGTGATCTGCGCATCGCGATTTCCGAGTCCCGGGTCGTGATCTTGCTGACGTCTGCACCAAACACAACCCAGATTAGTTTGGACCGTGTAGCAGCGACCACTCTCGATAGCGATAACGAAATTCAGTCCAGGCCTGATCACGATCTAAAGACACCGTTACAAATAATCAACAAGAAAACTCAGGTGATCCTCGCAGAGTCATGAAAATCAGCATCAGCTGACACGAGAATGCAGTATATGTTTTGTATCATCATTCTGAAGCTCCAGATGGCACGCTTATATGCAACGTACTGCAGTCAGCTTGAACTCGACAAGGCGAACAAGCGCACTTCTGGCAATGGCCTCCGAGCTAAATTGGGAGTAAGGTGTATGAGGCGTTGCCATAAGGTGGGGTTCAACCCCCAACCCCGAAATAACCAGTTGGCTACGCCGTTGACAATATGTGACCCATCTGGTCACACATGGCGTCTTTTAATCTCACAATAATACACCTCGCTCTAACGCAACATACACCAGACCGCGGGAACACGAGGCACCTCTTTAACGACAATGACCAAGCGTATACATGCGCAGGCCAGTCCACCTACTCCCGCCAGCAGCCTTCTCTATTAGCTTAGCCCTAACAAGATTACATATTTTGATAGTTTTAGCCAATAAGGAAAACTCTGCATCTGTGCAAGCGATATCGGTTAGAGTACTACTTGTGTTTTTAAGATAATGCAACCTGCTTCTTTTCGTTGCACGTTATTATTGCACACTATATTATTACTGTTTCATGTTTTTTACCTCGGTGTCACCAAAACAGAGTGGGATGGTGCATTGAGAAAGAGGGTCCTTGAGAAAAGAGTCTGAGGGCTCAGATGGCCGAGAAAGAAATAAATGTTTGGATGGTTTGACTGGACCATGAATTGATGTATGATATATTATTTCGGGAGGAGTGTTTCGGGAGGGCTGCCGTTCAAAAGAATTTTTGAGGCAGCCATCTCAAATTATAAATTTCCAGATTTTGCACTAACTTCGCTCAGCCCAATGTGGCTGCGTGCTGGTGTTTCCATGTTCCGCAAGTGGTGCCGAAGTGGAAACCAGGAGGCCGATGGCATGGCAGCAACAGTTATTTGAGTCAATTGAGTCATATTTCAACCAAGCAACGATGCCTGTTCAATAACTAGCACCACATTCTCATGATGTTATGATGCCACAATTTTCTCCGAAATTGACCTCGTGTGCTCCTACGATCAAATCTTTCCAGAAGACATTTCAAATAACAAGGTGATGACACCCTTCAGCCATGTCTGAGGTCGTGTGCCTGCCGCTCGGCACGAGAGCTTGCACACTGACATTTGACGATTTTACCCAGCCTCGAATTCAGTCATGCTTGCCTCAACAAGCTATTCAACACAAGCAGTTGTATGTCGTCCTGTCTCGTCCACTTGGCGTGAGCACACTTGAGGGTACATTCAAGAGCTGTACGAAGCCATTGTTGAGGATGCAGGTGTGAGTATCTTTTGTTGGCGCATGGAGGAAGAGTCGGATATATGAGTAAGTGCTTTCTTCTCCATGGGTGCTTCTGGCATTTGTGTACATACATTCTTTTTAACGTTCTGATGCAACAAAGGCATTCAACGTATGTTTTCGTGACTTTTCAGTGTTGTGCCTGAACTGCTGACGTGGCTGAAAGGCTCTCCTTTTGGTTGTGGTGTTGTCTCGGTTCAACACGCATTCTTGTATAGTACCTGTCAGACTCAACTTGCACGTTCCTCACTTAACATAGCCTTTGTTAAAAGCTAATGCTGTGCCTTGCTGCAAATAGTTTTTTCAATATGAAAAGTGCCCTCACTGTCCTCTTACTTCATTTGCTTTACATTAGTGTTCCATTCAGTTAGTTGCAGCAATATTTGCAACAATGACTAGAGCTGTCAGCAACAAATTCAGTGCATTGAACTAAAGCTGCTGGGAGTCTGAATAGCATTATTTTAGTGCGCTGGAATGAACGTGAAAAATAATAAATTGGGCAGCACTATACATAACAATTAAGGCAACAGTGAAGTCGAAAAGAGTTCGTACTAGTGGATTTTCACATGAACAAGTGGGGAAAGAGCTACTATGTGAATGTCTGGTGCACACAGTAAGCTTTCCGGTTTTAGAATGGCACGACAAAGACAGGCTAACGAGCCACACAAACACAAGCTTCCTGAGTAGTTTTGTCATGATATGTTTCAGAAGCATAGGTCGGCAAAAGATGTGGAGCTCACTCAGACTCACCCGTGAAATATATTTTGCCCTTAAGACTCACTCAGACTCAGATTCACCAAAATATTCCTAAACCGAGATCACTCGGACTCCAATTCACAGAAATTTTTCTCAGCCTGACTCACTCGGACTCAGACTCACCAAAGTATTACTCACTTGGACTCACTCAGACACAGACTCATGGCTTTATCTGAGTATGAGTGAATCTGAGTGAGCCGACTCATGAGTCTGTTAGCGTACAATTGGCTTTCTCGAACATGGTGTCACTGCTCTTTAAGCCCCTATCTCGCACAATTGGTGCTCTTGTCGCCTTGTGACCTCGTTTCTTCCAATATATGATATCAGTGGGTGCAATCCAGTAAAGAGATTGTTATAGAAAGAGATGACTTACAAGAGATATTTTGATCAAAAATTCCCGGGAAAGAGTTTCCAGGGGGGGGGGGGATTGTGTTGGAGGCCACGGCACCTCCTCCTCCATAACTCAAGCCTCTGACCAATAAATAATTAGCAGACGTATGAACGTTGGGGCTTTGAAGTATGTGTGAGTCGTCGTGAGTAGAAACGTCAGCCGACGTGAGGCTGATAGTGATTGCTGAAGTTGAGTAAATAGAACCATAGATCGGCAAAAAAGTGTATCGCTCTCTCAGACTCCCTCTAGAAACACATTTTGCACCTAGGGCTCACTCGGACCCAGATTCACCAATATTTTTTCTCAACCGGGCTCACTCGGACTCAGACACACTAAAATGTTTCTCAACCGGACTCACTCGGACTCAAACTCTCTAATATATTATTCACCCGGACTCACTCAGACTCACGGCTCGGTCTGAATCTGAGTGAGTCGACTTATGAGTTTGCCGACCTATGTTCAAAAGTAATCAGAACTAATCGAGACGGCACATTCAAAATGAAAAACATTCATGTATCAGCTTTCCTTCAATCGCATTGGAGGATAAACAAATCTTTCACCTTAATGGATAACTTGTTTTTGTTTTTCGGTTTTGCTGGTCAGTTGTTGTGGGTAGCCATGGGGGGTGTAAAAATCTGTTCTGTAACGGTGAATAAACTTCAGTTGTGAGTCGGCACTTGTGTTTGTGTTGCTCATTAGCCTTTTCGTCGTCTTAGTTGCGTTCTAAACTCATGCATCCGTACCAACTCACCGAACTGCCGGTCCTACTTAAGCTTTCTGGCTCCTATAGTTGCATGTATTACCAAACCACTGTCAGAGTTATGACTAAACATACCTCCCAAAATGCTTGGAGGAACCATTTGACGTATGGCAAGGTTCACAGCATTTGTCACATTGGTTAGTTGAACATTGCTTTTTGCTGTCCAGGGGCGCATGCACCTTCTTAAGCCACATTGGTTAGTTGAACATTGCTTTTTGCTGTCCAGGGGCGCATGCACCTTCTAAAGCCTTCATTTTTGCAATTAAATGTGGCTTTGCCTTCAGCGATTATGATGTGAATGAGTTGGGAAAGACAAGCATGACTTTCATCAATGAGCTTGTTGATGTATACAGTTAAAACAAGGCTCCAGGCACGTGAGCATGCATGCTGTCTTTTATGCCAACATATAAAAAATGCAGGTATTTAGAATAGTGCCTGAAACCTTCTTTGAGTGAGATCTGGTTGCCGAGTTCAAGCTCACATCAAACACAAAGGTACACTTATTTTTTCAAAGTGCCTGAAAGCGTAGGTACAAGGCCATAGAAAGTTAAAATAACTTCTTCACTCGTTATTTGTGGCACTCAAAAGCTAGCACATTAGCAAACCCTTCGAAAGCATAGATTTACTCAATTGTACGAGATATAAAACTAGAGCAGTTATTCATTATTTTTAAATGCGAAGCATTTCTTAGCGAACTTCGGCGACTTTGAGCGTATCTATCTATCTATCTATCTAGCTATCTATCTATCTAGCCGCCTACGACTTTGTGCTCTCCTGGCCGTATAGTTAATGGGATTTATACCAAATTTGGTATGGCATAACAGGACTGTATGGCGAACATAAATGGCTGGTCATATCATGAAAATCATGAATAATTTGTCATGAAAAGTATGATTTACATGCCACGCTCATGGCGCGCTCGCGGCCGTTTCGTTAGCTTGATATACACCAAATTTGGGATTGAGTGACGTGACTGTATGACGAACATAAATGACAGGTGGTAATATGCAAATAATGACGTGCATGTCATGTGCGACATGACTTGCATGCCACGCTCATGACGCGCTCGCGGCCGTTTCGTTAGCTTGAGATACACCAAACTTGGTATTGAGTGACGTGACTGTATGACGAACATAAATGACAAGTGGTAATATGGAAATCATGACTTGTCATGTGCGACATGACTTGCATGCCACACTCATGGCACGCTCGCGGCCGTTTCGTTAGCTTGAGATACACCAAACTTGGTATTGAGTGACATGACTGTATGACGAACATAAATGACACGTGGTAATATGGAAATCATGACTTGTCATGTGCGACATGACTTGCATGCCACACTCATGGCACGCTCGCGGCCGTTTCGTTAGCTTGAGATACACCAAACTTGGTATTGAGTGACATGACTGTATGACGAACATAAATGACACGTGGTAATATGGAAATCATGACTTGTCATGTGCGACATGACTTGCATGCCACACTCATGGCACGCTCCCGGCCGTTTCGTTAGCTTGAGATACACCAAACTTGGTATTGAGTGACATGACTGTATGACGAACATAAATGACACTTGGTAATATGGAAATCATGACTTGTCATGTGCGACATGACTTGCATGCCACGCTCATGACGCGCTCGCGGCCGTTTCGTTAGCTTGAGATACACCAAATTTGATATTGAGTGACATGACTGTATGACGAACATAAATGACAAGTGGTAATATGGAAATCATGACATGTCATTAGGGACATGACTTGCATTCCACGCTCATGACGCGCTCGCGGCCGTTTCGTTAGCTTGATATACACCAAATTTGGTATTGAGTGACATGACTGTATAACGAACATAAGTGGCAGGTGGGAACATGAAAATCTTGGCATGCCTGTCATCTACAACGCCATTTACATGCCACGCTCATGGTGCGCTTGCGTCCAGTTCGCTAGCTTGATATACACCAAAATTGGTATTGCGCGACGTAACTGTATGACTAACATAAATGACAGGTCCTAACATGTAAAACATGACATGCAAATTAGATAAAGCATGATTTGATCCTTCCTGGCTGCTTCGCATTACATTGATTCCGACAGTGCGTGGGATCTGCCGGCTTTTTTATAGTTATCATATCACAAGTGCCATAAATACAATCGTCCTTTTTTTTCGCACCTAAATTATTATTTCGAGATACCAAATTCGGTACATAAATAAAGTACAAAAAATTTTTTCCAAAAGCCCGAAGAACTGATGCTGGTAAAAGCTTTTTTCACCAGCTTTACCTGAAACCGCGGTCAACGTGTATTTTTAACCATAGCCTCGTGGAGAATGTTCATTGACGTTATGTAAATAAGCAGCATACTTTTGCTGTTGCAGGCCATTTGTGTACTGGTGATGACATCTGCATAGGTAGTGAATCATCTGTTTTGATTTTGTATAACACTTCGGTAAAGATTACTCAAAAGAAAAGTTTTGTGAAGTGGGCAACTTGGCACAGATGAGGGACTGTTTTCAGCCCGTATCATTCCGTTAAAATGTGTACAGGAGTCAACTTCCCTGCTAACATATGTGTCTTCCTGTGCGCTGTCACAGAGCTAGTAGGTCGAAACTTCTTCGTGATGTTATATGTAGACGAGATGTGTAGTCACCGGCAGGAATGTGGGCTACGTGTTGATCAGACTGAAAGAACGTGGTGACTTGGCAGACCTACAGTCACCCCGAAAACAAGTTGTACAGTGCTGCAGTCAATGTGTTCTTGAATGTCACGCATATATATCTCATTTCATTGCTCATTGGGAGGTAGGCTGCAGTGGAATGTCGGCCCAAATTGGCTTTCTCTATCTGCTTTGATTGAGGACGGCATGCCGAAGCGATGCAGCCAGCTGCTGCAAAATCAGGAGCAGCTGGCTGCATCGCTGGTTGGTTGCGGCTGTAATGTCTGGAATCGGATTACATTCCACCCAACGCTTGAAACAATCAACATAAGCCAACAAGTTTGGCTTTGGCGAGGTGGCAATAGCACGATAAGATCCACAAAAATGTAGTTGAATCATGTGTTTGGGCCTGCAAACATATCCAGCAATATCTCATTGTGACTGAATCTGAAGTGCTGCAAAGAGATCGACACAGGTGGAACACCAACGTGATGCTACACCTCATGTTGTCTACCTGGGGAAGCTTTGGATTGCCTGGGTATTTGGGTGTGAAAGACTATGATGTCAGTACTAATTGTGTTTGCAAGTGCCCATAAATGGTCAATGCTTGTGTCACAACTTATGTGCCACAGAAAATGTCTCCTGTTCCTGGCTAAGGGCTGTGCACCACGTAGTCTAGCAACATCGAAGCTTATAATTCTTGCAGATGGCAGAATTTGTTGTCATTATGTCAAGCAATTGCTACTTTTTCTAGGTCTATTCCTCTGAGACAGGTGAAAGCGTTGATTGGGCTATGTGACAGGGCAGTAGTGACAATGTTGTCAGCTCCCTTGATGTGGCTAATGTCTGTACTGAATTCTGATATCTTTGACATCTGCTGCAGTTCACGGGCAATGTGGTTGCCACCGTTGGAACTGAGAGAGTATATTGCGTACAAGAAATATGAACTCATGTATTTTATAACAAAGAATTCCCTTCCTTCCACGTAATGATGAAAATATTGTACTGCTGCTTCAGTCTTCATCCAAAAATGCTGTAACGCTGCTCAGTGGGTGTCAGTTTTCAGCAAAGGGAAGCGATTGGCCACCATGGGTACTCCTCTGATGAGTTTTGAAGGACATCCAGCACCCAAAACTGCATTCAAGATGTCGTACGATGATGCATAGTGGAACTCTCATTTGATGTTCGGGGAGTAACATTGCCAATGCATCTCTTGATCCCGAAAAGTCTGCTTGGGCGTTCTTGGTCCAGGGGAGCTCAATATAGTAGCAGTTCCGTGTATCAACAACAGGAAGTGGAGGGGATGTAGAATGGCCCGGCCCATGGTACCAAATGGTGCTAGTAGTTCACAAGATGAAGAAACTCGCAGGGCTGATCAGCATCTAGTATTCGGAGATAGTAAGTTCTCAACAGCTATAAATCTGCCTGGGTGGGGTTGAATACTGGATGCCGAAATGACAGGGCCTTGAAAGGTGAGCTTGTGGACATCAAATGCACGCAGCTGACAATTGTTCCTTGTTGGGGTGCTGGATCACAGAATGCAGATGCGAACTGTGCTCATTTGATAACTGCTTGTGTTGAGTAGCTTGTTGAGGCAAGCATGACAGAGTTCGAGGCTGGGTAAAATCCTGAAATGTCAGTCTGGATGCTCTCGTGCCGAGCGGCATGCACACGACCTCAGACATGGCTGAAGGGTGTCATCACCTTATTATTTGAAATTTCTTCTGGAGAGATATGATGGTAGGAGCACATGAGGTCAATTTTGGAGAAAAAGTCACAGTTTCACCGCAAGGGTGAAGCAATGAATGCGATAGCAAAAAATTGTAATGTTATACGAAGTGAGGCTGGCAGCTAACTCTTTTTGGATCCGATCTCACGCAACTCTAGAAAACGCTTGTTTAAGAGAATTCTCTTCGCGTTGAGAGCGCAGCACGTAGAAGGGTACAACGGCCCCCCGCTGTCAGCCGCCGAGAAGGGGAGATAACGCGCGCGCCCGCGCCCGCGCTCGTAAAATCGAACGTTGACCCCCCCCCCCCCCCGCCCGCGGTCGGCCGCCGAGAAGGGGAGATAACGCGCGCGCCCCCCGCTCGTAAAATCGAAGGTCGCTCGAGGGACCCCCCCCCCCTCGCGTCTTTTCACGCTCACGAACGACGAGCGGGGTTATATATATACATATACGGCAAATGACGCCGACGCCGACGGCGAAAACCAGCCGCGAGTGTCCATATAATTGCTATCGCAATAAAATTGTGGTGCTAGTTATTGAACAGGCATGGTTGCTTGGTTGAAATAGGACTCAGTTGACTCAAATAACTGTTGCTGCCATGCCATCGGCCTCCTGGTTTACACTTCGGCACCACTTGCGGAACATGGTAACAACAACACAGAGCACACATTGAGCTGAGCGAAGTTAGAGCAATCTCTGGAAATTTATAATTTGAGATGACTGCCTCAAAAATTCTTTGAACGCCAGCCCAAGACACTCCTCCCGAAATAGTATATCATACATCAATTCATGGTCCAGTCAAACCATCCAAACATTTATTTCTTTCTCGGCCATCTGAGCCCTCCTACTCTTTTCTCAAGAGACTCTCTTTCTCAATGCACCATCCCATTCTGTTTTGGTGATACCGAGGTAAAATGCATGAAACAGTAATAATGTAGTGTGCAATAATAACGTGCAACGAAAAGAAGCAGGTTGAATTATCTTAAAAACACAAGTAGTACTCTGACCGATATCGCTTGTACAGGTGCAGAGTTTTCCTTATCGGCTAAAACTATCAAAATATGTAATCTTGTTAGGGCTAAGCTAATAGAGAAGGCTGCTGGCGGGAGTAGGTGGACTGGCCTGCGTATGTATACGCTTGATCATTGTCGTTTACGAGCTGCCTTGTGTTCATGTGGTCTGGTGTATGTTGCGTTAGAGCGAGGTGTATTAATGTGAGATTAAAAGACGCCATATGTGACCAGATCGGTCACATATTGTGAACGGCGTAGCCAACTAGTTATTTCGGGGTTGGGGGTTGAACCCCACCTTATGGCAACGCCTCATACACCTTACTCCCATTTTATCTGGGAGGCCATTGCCAGAAGTGCGCTTGTTCGCCTTGTCAAGTTCAAGCTGACTGCAGTACGTTGCATATAAGCCTGCCATCAGGAGCTTCAGCATGATGAAACAAAACATATACTGCATTCTCGTGTCAGCTGATGCTGATTTTCACGACTCTGCGAGAATCACCTGAGTTTTCTTGTTGATTATTTGTAACGGTTTCTTTAGATCGTGATCAGGCCTGGACTGAATTTCGTTATCGCTATCGAGAGTGGTCGCTGCTACACAGTCCAAACTAATCCGGGTTGTGTTTGGTGCAGACGTCAGCAAGATCACAACCCGGGACTCGGAAATCGCGATGCGCAGATCGCGACCGTCTTAATCCAACCGCTGTGATAGGTGTCCGTGACGTGACACACAAGCTTAGGACATTCGTAAGAAGTTGTTCGCTTATTTGAATAGCGCAAAAAGAAACAGTGACACAGGCGAGTAAGACAATATAAGCGCTCCTTTCAACTGACGTTTATTGGGAAAGACAACATATATACATATAACAACTGGTCATGCGCAATCACTCCGTCTAACAGCAAAAGCATAATCAGCACTTCAATTTACTATCTTAGAGCCCTGTCGCTGTCCCTGTGTCTTTTTGCGCTATTCAAATATGCATTCATACCAACTAGCTCGACTTACCGTGCTATTGCAGTTGTTCGGTTGTTTTGACAGTTATATACCCAGCTAGTGCTGTATGAAAGGTTTAAGTTCTGTGTTATTTTAATAAAATTTCGTTTGGGAATCAGCACACCATTCTCTTTCCACCTCTTTTATTTCGTTCTTTGCGTCAACCACGACCTGCTGTCGCGATAGTTTACCAACTCGCCCAGCTGAGCGACAAGTGTGTTTCACATTTGCTGGTTGACTGCATCATCGCTGCCTTTCTGACAGCTAAAGAACACTTTTGTTGGAGAGGCTTGAAGGCCTTTCTACTTTTGTTGTGAATGGATAATTCCGTGGCCGCCACATTTCGAGCTATTTCGGTGGCGTTCCTTCACGAAGACCTGGAAACCCTGATTTTGTCATCCGGGGATCGTGGCAGAGAACTTCAGCGACAAGGCAGCGAACTTCTTGGAATATTTGTGAGTATACGTTCTTCGATACGAGTGCTTTCTTGTTCACACCTGTTACGTGCATCTTAATCATCTGGTCATCTTAATCATCTGGTCATATTCGGCTAGTTAGATGGGCGAGAAGTTGCGGCTAGGCCATCAGTCGCGTACGTGCGAACCGAGTGATCGATCTTTGTTATTTCGATTGGAGGGTACAGAGTAGAGCTGTTTATTCAGGGATTTCATGTGCAACATGCGTAAGCTTACCGTTACATGACTTTGAGCCTATGCCGCCTGCCTACGTTTCGGGTATCCTTTAGAAAGTGCCACAAAATTAGTGAGCATTTTGCGCAAGAAATGTTGGTGTTGCAATTTCAATAGTGGGTTCAAGAATGCCGCGTGGATTTGATGTGAACAGTAAATGTCCTGAAAAAAATATACGTCAAGTGGTTCTGTGGTGTTCACTGCGGCCAAACGGTACGTTTCGTCTCGAGCTATGGGTGCCAGAAACTGATGTATCATCGCACCACCACGCTTTGAGCTCCTGTGTTTCAAACCTTACTGATCATGAGTTCATGGGCTGGCAGGGTTCACATATGGGCACTGGGTAAGCCCTACACTTCTCGTGCGTTTTCGACCAAGTTGAGAAACCGTTTTCTCAGCAACTAAAAGATGTACAGTTTTGCTAACTGTAGATGATTAATCGTAATCTAAAAGTACTTTTTTTTCTAAAAATGTTCCTCTGCCAGAAAAATACTTTCTCAAAATGGAGCGAATATGCAAAATATGCGCCAGGGGATACACTTCCGAAATAGCAAAGAAAAAAAAATTGATTTCTTAAAAATTTTGTCCTGCGCTCTCTCTGCCTTTAAGGGGGCAATGTAGTGAACCCGAGCACGCAAGAACGAGGGTTCACGAGTTTTCTTTTTATTTGCACCGTTCTTTTTTCTTTGCTCACAAAACCGATTATTTGTACATATATGCGCCTTCCCCATCAATAAGTCTGCACTCGTTCTTGTATCACCATCGAAGTGAAGTAGTTTGAGCCACGTAGTACCATGTGCATGTCCGTCACGAAGGCTAACTTTATGTGCTAGTTGGTCTGCGGGATCGATTTCTGTAAACATGTGTATATCATCTGCAAAATATCAACAGTGAACATAGCTTGGAAGGTATTTTACATGAATTTTGAAGCTTGCATGCGCGATCAAGCGCTGTATGCCGCGCCTCGCGGTACTGACACTCTCAAAAGCGACCCCACTGTGACCCCCCCTACTTCCCTCACGTCACCACACTGCAGTCGATACAAGTTATGACGACGTCATAGCTGCCATTTTCCTTTTGCCGCCTTCGCTCCAGCAGACCACTAGTGGGCGGCTGCTCGCGAATCCATGGCCGAGGTGCTTGCGTTGAAAGTTTTGTGTTTGGCGACACTGCTGTCGCGTTTGCTGTTCGAAAGGACTTCTTGATGCACACCATGTGGAAGTGCGTCGCAGTTCTGTGTGCTGACGTGGTCGAGCGTTGCACTCTCTAGGTAGTGTTGTACTCGGCGGCTTGTCGTTTTTGGAGCTCTCTCAAGCCTAAAGTGACACTGGTCGGTATTGAGGCGCCTATTAATTCTCTCTCACACGCTGCAGCAAACGATGTGCCTTGTCATGACTAACAGGCCCCCCCAGCAACACATTCCCTCAAAAAAAACGCCAGGCCAAAATTTTTGTGTCAGGACCCCTTTGAATCCCCCCGCCTGAACGGGCCATCTGACGTCATAGTTGCCTTGCCCAACGTATCCCGCCTTCACATCATGGCCGCCAACACTAGTAGCAGCAGAGCAAAAGTAGCGGGAGTCACAACAGCAACAAACAGCCATAAGCTTGCCGTGATGGATGTCGTCGGTGAACCTGAAAATGAGACATTAGCTCGCGACGCTGGTGTAGAGGCAGCTGCTTCGAGCGTAAGGGTTCGTTTTTACGGCACCTAGAGGAAAGTGGCGTCGGTTTCAATGCTGCAGATCAAGCGCCGTACACCATTCAGGCGTCCGGAAACATCACATGTACGTGGCATTTTGTCGAACTTTCCATCACAGCGACTTTCGTGAGCGTGCAAAGTACATGCAGCCGTACGCGGTACCTAAACTACCCTCGAGATACGTCCTCTTGAGCGAAGCACAGTTCGGCAAAAAAATGGAACTTTTGAACCACTCGCACCATTTCCCATGGTACGCCAAGCGGTTCTTTCTTCCTTGAATCGAACAGAAATGGACAAGCAGCATTTAATTACACGTAATGAACGGAAGGTGCTTTTAGGGGCGAAGCACCTTAAGACCGAGCCTTGTCGGCGTGCAGCGTTGTCCGTGCTCACAGCACAGCTTTTTGTAAAACAGCTTGTGCCAGCCGTACTACTATTTTTTGCCTTGCCTGAGACAGCTGAAAAAACACTAGGGTCTTTAGAATTGCGTACCTATGTATTTTCTGATAAAGAACACACGTCCTGACACTTACATATTAATGTTGTGCCTCAGGAATGCGTAGTATTTGCTTTTAGGGGCGAAGCTCCTTAAGCCGTAGGTCGTGCGTCCTCGATGTATGTAGTTGTAGGTAGCCACCTCTCGTTTAGTTCTTGGAATGTCCGCTAGATGGCGGTACTTGTATATGATGAATATATTTATGGGGCGAAGCTTCTTATGGCATCACCTCGGTGGTCCTCGGTTGTCCATGCATTCTGAGTAGCCAGTAGGCACTGGATTTCGACCTCCAAGGTAGTGCCGGTGTGAGATGTCTCCTGTGCGTGATTAAACAATAAAAAATTCACAACGTTACATGTTAAATTAAAGTGAGCTGCGAGTCGCCATGACACTCATCGACCCTTTAGTATAAATGCTTCCGATCTCACGTCGTTGATGCTGTACTGCGCAGAATTTGCGGAAGATTACCGGTTTACCGACGCACCTCCGAAGCTTCGCCCACTCATCATCATTCACTCCGGGGATATGGTGTCGTCATCTCCAGTTCTCGTCTCGTTTCCGAGAGGGCGCTGTCCTATAGACATGCGTACAATATGGCGGTTGGGTGAAGGTACGCTAGATGGCGTTGGCGGTGCAGCTGCTCTCCATTAAGCGAAAAGTCAGAGAGTGAAAAGTCAGAGAGTCGGAGAGGACTTATTGGATGACAGCGATGGAAAAGAAGCCGGCTCTCAGTGACTACCGAAAGGGAAAAAACGAAATAAGGAGGGAGAGGTTTAAGATAATTCAAGGGGAAGCGCTTTACTGTTTGAGGCAAGGTCGGGTTGCCTTAGAACGCGTAGCTATAAAGCGAGATTCTGTAACGAAGAAGAACAATGTACATGCTGTGGGGGGAACTAAGGAAACGATGGAACATGTACTGATTGAATGTGGCGATATCCACCCAGATATACGTGTGGACACGAGTCTACATGAAGCCTTGGGTTTTAGGGACAACAATGGAAAGCTGAACACGTCCGCGATAGAAATAAGTAAGAGACGGTTAGAGTATTGGTGGCAGAAAAGTAGAGATAAAGGACAAAAATGAAGAAGGGGGAAAATAAGGTCATTCTGCATTAAGAAGCAGAGAGATGGACCGTGAACTTATATTTTTCTTTGCTGTAATAACATAGATTTAATCAATGTAGATAAGGCATTAGGCCACCATAAAAAGAAAGTTTTTTTTTTCGAGCCTGGTGGCAGACATGTCACCGCCCCGTTATAAAGGGGACGCTCATAGCATTCATCCATCCATCCATCCTCTCCGATTGCGCGGACTGCCGTACGAGTGCGCTTGCCGGATCGTGCTGCTTGGCGGACCATGGTCGAAGACCGGTCGCTGAAGTTTGAATAAAATTTCACACACACTATAGCTTTAATTACTGCTGGGCGAAACCACTGAAGATTTCACGGTGTAACCATGATTGCTTCAGTCACCATAACTCTCATCGACCCTTTAGTATAAACGCGCCCGATCTCACGTCGGTGATGATGTACCGGGCAGAATTCACGGATGATTCACGGTTTACCGATGAACCTCCGCAGCTTCGCCCACTAATCATCATTCACTCCGTGGATATGCTGTGTTTTTTTTTATTGCAATTGGTTTCATTGCTGGTGATTAATTGTACTCGAGACTGTTGACGTCATCGGGATCGTTTCAAAATATCCCACTCGTGGCGTATATGGTGCCGTACATTTACCTTAATTCTCGAATATTAGAGCACTGCTTTTGATAATACTGATGTTTTATACCTTCTGAAACATTGATCTTTCACTCTGATGTAAATTTTTATTTGCCTTTAGTGCCCCTTCAAGCGCTGCTGTTGTGCAAGTCAGTTAAACACTCACTGGAGAGGCTTAGGACTTCTAAGTTAATTGGTGGTGGAAATTCATCGGCTGACGTCTGTTCCAGAAATGCTGCTCGTGGATCGTTTCAAGCGCCATACTACATGTAATTAAGACAATATTCAGTAGTAAATCAAAAGGGTAAATACAATCGACTGATGAGAAAAAACAAGCTGACTTTCGCCTTTGGGTCGTCTTCAGGGAATTCATAAGAAAGGATCTAGTGGCTTTTTAGCATCGATGCGCTGTTGTATGTCGTGGCCTTTCTCTAGCACTAATACTGATTTGAAGCGCAGCATTTATTAAGATGATTTCTGGCGGAACCCTGCACATAAATGACCACATAATTGTGTTTAGAATGTTATTCCATGCTATGCGATTTTTATTGATCCAGTATTCTGTTTATTTGAGTCGAAGAAAGCTGGAGAGGTTATTTCACAACATCCAACTGCATTTGCATAATTGAGTGAAATAACGAGTGCTGTGTAGAGAATGTCCTCCATGAGATTTGCAACAAATCGAGATGTTTAACTAGATCTTTGTTGGAACCCGGTAGTAATTATTGGTGTCTGAAGCTAAATGCAACTTGCTCCTCCAATGCACTTCAAAATGTCAAATTAGCTGCTTCAGGGGTGCTCCTAAATGCAAAATTACCTGCTCATAAGTTCACCAAAATAAAAATTTTGCTGCTCCAGTTGCTCCGAAGCAGAAGTCCTCGGTAGCATATGGAGCCTCAATTTGAAAACAGTGCTTTCAACGTCACCACAGCTTGGGTGCCTGTGATCTTAGGTGCTCCCCCCACTGTGAGGCGCTAGTTTCTTATGATTTTAGGCAAGCGTGTTGAAGTGTCGCTAAAATGTTCACAGTTCCAAATAAAAGTTCCAAGTTCCAAAAAGTGATGCATGTGACTTGTAAGTTCGGTGGGAGAAGTTCATGTGGTGTGGTGCTGCTGCTTACACCAACACCTTTGTGGGCACAATAAATTGGGCAGGATCATAATCTGTGCAGGTTGCGATCACTCAGTGACAAATTCCAACCCACAACCAAAGGTAATTGGTCTTTGAGTGGACCTGAAGTCACAAACTTGGTGTTAAGAGATTGCGGACCACTTTTAGAGCAGATGCAGTCACTGCACTGTACCTCACACTGTGGCAACATTGGAAACACGACAGTCATCTTCGGGCTGCTGAAAGTATTCCTTCACTACTTTATTATAGTCTATTGCTAGTTGTCAAATTACCTTGACTGCAGGTGGCTCATTTCTTGATTCCTGTCTAATGAAAGCTTGGCATGATCTTCAGCCATGGCTCGCACCTCTTTGTCCGTCTGTTGTGCGGCGTCGACAGCATTATTGTCAAATATGACTCAATGAGAGAAGCTCTCTGCTTCAATGCCTCCTTGAATTAAAGCTACACTGACAGGTCCAATGGCTCATCATCCAGGTCGCGCAATACCTCGTTGTCAGGGTTGTAATTTCCCCTGAAACCAGCTTTCCTCAAGCAGTTATTATTAAAGTACCCTTGACAGCGAAACTGAATTTTGGACATGTTTGTGTTGTTTGATTGTCCTGTATTCGTGGACACATCTAACCGATTATTAGTGGCAGACTTAGCCTTTAAGATACTTCAGTTTGATTTTAGAGCATGCGTGAGTGCTCACATTAGTTGGCGGCACCTCACAACCCCACTTGTGTGATGTAGATAGGGGCCCTTTGCAGTGTTCCACGAGTAAAGTGAGTATTGTCGACGCCACAGAATATTTGTGGGGTGTACACAGTACCACGACTGGCACCCCGCAAGGGCTATTGTTATTCACCCCTCTCTCTCTGTTGTCCGGCTGCTCTCAAAGCAGTTATGGCTACTTTGGCTTGGAATGCATTTTTTGTGAGAGGACACGTGATTCACAGGCATAACTTGTGCTTAAGCACCAACATCATTGCTATCCTTGCCGCCTGCGAATCCTCAAATTGAAAACAGTGCTTTCAACGTCACCACAGCTTGGGTGCATGTGATCTTAGGTGCTCCCCCACTGTGAGTTGATAAAACGGAAGCTTGGGCTAGTTGGTGATTTGGAATCAACATGTTTGCATAGCGCAAGAAACACGAGGACGTAGGGAGGCTGTGTTGTGTGCTCCCTACGTCCTCGTCTTTCTTGCGCTGTGCAAACATGTTGATGCCACTGTGAGGCGCTAGTTTCTTATGATTTTAGGCAGGCGTGCTGAAGTATCGCTAAAATGTTCATAGTTAATGATGGTAGCATTAATTATAATACTAATGGCATTTACGATTGGTAATTTACGACATTACCAGACACAAGCTACAAATCGCAGTGAAAAAAAAAGTTTCAAACAAAAATTTTGCTGTCAGGCGTCCTTCAACATCTGTTTTTAGCCTTTTCAAGATGCTTGCGAGCAGTTAGATTGAAATTTGATGTAGATTTTGAATTCCCGATTCCTCTACATGTCGAAGAGCTTTTGTACAGTCACTCGACAAGGTGTGTGCAGTAGGAAGCTTTCACAGAGCGTAATACCTTGATCAGTTGGCTGGGTTGCTGATGTCGCATTTGAGGGAAAGGTAAGCCAAGCCAGCTCAATTGCTCCTAGATAAGCTGTGACTCTAGTTCTCGTTCAAAGAGAGGAGCACCAGTTTCTGCTCTATCTTTTGCCTACCGAAGTGCGACAGCCAGGTGTTTAAAAAGTCTGTTTATGCGTGCCTTCGTGTTGGCAGTTTAGTCAACAGTCATGCTTATGTGCTGCTAGGTGTGAGGCTGCTTTTACTTCCCAGTAAACAGCAGTTTTTTTTTATTGTACATACCGTAATACAATAAAGTACCTGGTCAAATCCTTCTTCTGTGCCACTTCTGTGCCAGTGGTTGCCTGAAAGAGTGTGTTAGGTTTCACCTAAAAGGAAGCCCACTTTCATCGGCATTAAGCACACCCCTATCTTTGCGCCTCGCAAGAAGCTTCAGCGGCTAATTTGCTTTCCACTCTAGCGCAATGTCCGCACTGGTGTTGTCGCATTCACTACAGTCTTGCAGGAACTGCACTCCATGCCTTGCCATGCATAGTTATGGCAATCTTTCACACATTGTCACACCGTTGCGTCCGGGGACTCTGCTAGTTCTTCCTCTTACTTTATTTATTTATTGATTGACAATACCTTGCGAATAAATAAATAATTGTGTCCGAATCATATAGCTGTCACTTCTATAGCTTCTTGCTTCTATCTGCTTTGATAGTAGGTAATCGGGGCGTCAAGACATCAGACAAGTGTGTAAGGGCCTGTACACGTTGACCGGCCTTTCCCTAGTTATTACGGGGACAGTTATTATATGTAAAGAACAGCCTTGCAACAAAAAGAAGGTACAAGTTCATCAGCGGTTCACATCTAAGCCTGTCGTCTTTAGAGTGAAGCTTTGAACTAGGCTATAAATTGTCTGTTTTCAGTGTAGTGGATAAAGCGTTGTTAACTATCTGAATATGGTGCGTGTAGTGTAGGGTAGTTGAAAAGAGGCTTTAGCGTGACACAGCTGGGGACAGCGATAATGGTAAGAAAGCTCTGTTAACCTATTCAAATCGTATTTCCCAACAAACAGTCTACGTCGACCTGATCTGTGCATCTATTTTTTAATGAAACTTTCTACTCTTTCTTTATTTATATCAAATATTTCACTGCTGTGGTCATCAACGGACTACCTCTTAGCTGTTAGTCGCGGAAAAAGCTCTTTCTTTCATGATACCCTACCCAGTGTATTAAATAATAACCCCCCAAAAATTCTGGAAAATCTTGCAACCCAAGGTACCTGAAACTATCATCCTCACAGATCATAATGACTTAATGATCACTGACCAAGAGTGTGCCGATGCGTTTAACGTCGCGTTTTCAGCTGTCTTTACAAGTTATCCTGCCACTCCTGGTCCGTTACCGCTTCTCACCTACACTCTGTCATGCCACCCATCGAATTTCGCCGAACATCGCATAATGCTAATAATCGAAAAACTAAAGTTATCATCAGCTTCCGGGGTAGACGGTATCAATTCTAAACTGTTAAAAAATACAAAACATGTGTGCGCATCTTACTTGAAACTAATCTTCGCCGAGTCCTTATCATCCTCCAGTATTCCCATCGACTGGAAGAGCGGGCAGGTCGTTCCGATTTACAAATCAGGAAATAAAAATTCACCTCTTGACTACCGGCCTATATCTCTTACAAGTGTATACACTTGTGGGGTATACCCTGCAAAATAATGGAGCACGTAATCTACACCCAAATCATGCGCTTCCTAGACACCGCTAACTTCTTTCACCCTGCCCAACATGGCTTTCGCAAAGGCTTATCGTGCGAGACGCAACTTGCTATCTTCACCCATGACTTGCACATTAACCTCGACAGAAACACCCAGGTTGACGCTATTTTTCTCGATTATGCAAAAGCATTTGACAAGTTACCTCACAAACGACTATAACTAAAACTATCCCATTTGAACTTGCCCCCCAAACATTCTGAACTGGATTGCTGAATTCCTCTCTAACCGTCATCAGTCAGTGCATGTCATTAATCGTACATCCGCACCCCTCCCCGTAACGTCTGGCGTCCCGCAAGGAAGTGTCCTGGGTCCCCTACTCTTCCTTATCTACATTAACGACCTTCTCCTTCATGTTTCTTCTTACATCCGTCTGTTTGCCGATGACTGTGCCATATGCCGCGCAATTAATAACTACTCTGACCACAATGCCCTGCAAGACGACCTTAACAAAGTGCAACACTGGTGTAACGACTGGCTAATGACCCTTAACCCCAATGAATGTAAAGTAATGTGTTTCACCCGCCGCCATCAGCCCTCCCATATGCCCTATAACATCAGTAATACTCCTTTAGAAAAAGTAGACTCATTTAAGTACCTTGGTGTCACCCTTTCATATGATTTAGATTGGTCTGTTCATGTGTCGCGCATTACTGCTTCAGCTAACCGAACTTTGGGATTCTTAAAACGCCATTTACGTCATGCACCTCCTCACGTTAAGCTACTAGCACTTAACCCTTTCAGTCCCTGTGATTACAATTGGAATCATAAATTATGTAGGTCAGTCAGCAAGCATCTGGTAAAGATAAAGATTTGTTCTTCCTCAAGAGCCCTTACTTAGCATCTGCCCTACATGTGGTGTCAGCATGGTACATATAATAAAGGCAGGTCACGTCTGAGCGAAGAAATTACAGAAGCGGTCGTGCTGCTCGCGCATTTCGCTGAGGCAGCGTCTTCTTTCACCGTGCAGAGATAGGGCATTAATTTTAGTTCTGTGTCGGAAATTTGAATTTTGGCTATTGGCTATCCTATGTAAATAATATTTTATGTAGTAAATGAAGCAAAAATTGTGGAATGATTATTAAATAATAATTATTTGTTAAATTAGTTGACACGTTAATTACTCTTCTCTGAAAAGTATGAGCGAATAGTTTTTCAGTTTTTTAGGACTACCACGATCATGCTCATCTCAAAATGTAAGAGCTAGTTGCTTACATTGAAAATGTTTAATTCGGGACTGAAAGGGTTAAAACACTTGTACGTCCGAAACTTGAGTACGCATCTCCGATATGGTCCCCACATCAAGCACATCTCATCACTGCACTCGAATCAGTCCAAAATCGCGTGGCAAGATTCATTCATTCATCGTACTCTTATCACACAAGCGTGTCACTACTGAAGGCACGATCCGGCTGAGAGTCACTGTCATCCCGGCGCCGCATTGATTCACTAATCATTTTCACAAGTTCTATTACAGCTCGCTTCATCAGGCACCATACATCTTGGCCCCACCCCCCACGCCTTTCCCTTCGCACTGGGCATCACTGACAAGTAACCCGTCCACGCAGCCGCACTACTACCTTCTCAGCATCCTTTTTTTTGCCGTTCATCGACTGAGTGGAACGGCCTGCGCCGTTCTATCGCTGATATCACTTGCCCATCATCATTTGCTGAAAAGCTTAAACACTAATTTATTCTTATGTTTATATGTGGCTTTTAGTTATATGCGTATGGGGTTATTGTGAATATGTTATGAATGTATATATTGTCACGTGGTCGTGACGTCGACGGAGGCAGCAGGCGACGTGTCCAAGATGAAACTGTTTATTAGGCCGAACTTGTGGCCGGTAAACGGAAAGTGGGATTACAGCAATACACGCTGGCACTGATAGCGGCGAACACAGCGTCGGCCGTCGAGCAACTGAACATCGTTGGAGCGCGCCGGCTTTTATGCATCACGCGTCGAACATTCTAGCCTTATCACTCGTCATCGCGCACGCTCTGGAATAATCTCGAGTGGTCGCGTCTTGCGCGCAATCGTAACAAAACGATCTACAATAATAGCGAAAGTTGTAGAACAATAAGGCACGGTTTGAGTTGAGCTTTGCTGGCGGTCTTTGTGGGCGAAACCCGAATACAACAAAAGTGAAAATAAGAAAAGCGCGTGGCAATATCATTGTTTGTGTATAATTTTTGTGTATATATAAATATGTATATGTTATTATGTATATATGTGGCTACAATTGTCAACCCACCCCTTATGTAATACGCCCCTTGAGGGGGGCCTTTAAGGAAATAAAGGGAAGTGAAGTGAAGTATAGCATTAAAGGAGCACTGACATTAAGTTTCAGAATTGAGATGTGTCCTTCATTCGATTGCTCGGTGTGCATAGGTCTTGGCCAATTTTGAATGGCGTCCGTCGTGTGGAACTTACTTTATTTCGAGGGCAAACAGCGTATGAAAGCTCAACGGAAAATTGAGTGCCCTGCGGCATCGACACTAGTGCAACGTGTGAGGTGTGATACATCCACATCTGTGACGTTCACTAGTGATGTGCTAGTAACAATGACCTTGACGGTCTGAGTGTGTTTATTGTGGCGCCGACGCCCGGCGATGGTCTCACTAGTGGCTCTCCTTCCTGTGTGGATCCGTTGATCCGGAAAGTGCGCGTCCTTTCATGCATTTCCAAGCGTCGAACCTCAACGCAGCCAGTGGGTTGACTTCGTACGGCGCGCCGCTGGACCGAGGGTCTGGACGCCTGTGATCAGCAGCCACATTTGGTCGCTTCACTTTGACGCGGGCTGCTACAGGATGAATCCTGTGTTGGCGAAGCAGTTGGGTCTCTCATTTAATACGAGGCCCCGTCTCGAGGCCGGGGCTATTACCACCGTATGCGTGTGCCATACTGCAGCTGAAAGCAGCGATTCACTCGCCAAACGTCCCCGACATGAGGAACGTAGTTGGTGTTCCTGTGCTCCGGCAGTACGGCCGGGGCTGATAAATTCATTGCATTGCATATATACCATTGAGCGTGGCCTAAGCGTGCGTCCGCAGGCATCTCCTCGTCGCTGCTCCGACCGGTGACCATTTCCTCGTCGCTGCTTTGCAAGGGGTCAAAGCGAAAATGATTCGCGACGTCGCGGCTGGCGGCAATTCCCAAATGCAGGTCGTTGTCATCCTCGCTTGTCGATGTTGACCGCGACGAAGGCGGCGACGACGATGTTGACCACAAAGACATGGCTGCACGTGTGCTCCTAGCAGACAAAATGTCAGCGATGTCAGTTGGACGTGACGTCACCTTTTTTTTGTGGCTGCGGGATCAGCTGGGGAGCGGCCCCGTCGTTGCCGCGAAGTAGCGCTACCAGCACTACAGTTTGGCGGGCTTTCCACCCGTTTTGAACCGCGTTGGATACCGGATATATTAATCCACATTACTGGTACTTATTCATCCCTCCGCTGCATTTTGAGTCAAGAATCGTTACTTGGGGGTCGATAGCTACTCGCGGATGCAAAAAAATCCACATACGTAAATTTGACGTCAGTGCTCCTATAACCCACGATTAAATATTTTTTCACGTTTAAAAATTTCTGCATCTCACGCGCATGAACAGTGAACATGAAAAGCGTTAGTTTACCCAAGACGTAGGTGCTGATTAACTGGTATTTTATTGAATATCCTTTAGAAATGTCGTCGTAAGTAGCGCAGTACGCCTAAAAGCGTTCATATTGTCGCTTTTATAGCTTACTCGTGCCTTACAGTTTCAACCCATTGCAGCAGGGCAGCTTTGCATCACCAACTGAACATTTGCGAAACCAGTTTTGAGCGTAACCAATGGTAGCGCACCCACGATCGAATGTCAAACATTTGCCTGACAACATCTTTTTTAGTTTCATACGGAAATTGAAGCATCTGTTAACATTTCAAAGCGCACGGGGATTGGTATAGGATTTTGCGGAAGGGGGATCAGCTTTTGGGAAAACATCTGTGCTCTTCTTGGGGTATAAATATTGAAAATGAAGTAAGGGGGTTACGGTCAGGACATTATGGTCGCCATTCTGAAATTTGGCACCACTCAGAAATAGCACACGGAATGCTTGAAAAATACGCATATTGAAGTAATACATGCACATCCCACGAAATGTTACCTTGTTAAACTCCACAATCAAAAACAAACTACAGACAGCATACCGGTTCCTTTGCTGAGAATACATGACATGCATGAGCTACACGGCTAACATGTAATTGTTATTGCAATGTAATAAACAAAGTAATGTTGTAAGCAGCAGCGCAGGCAAGTGCAAGTAGCCACGATGCAGCTTTGAAGCTTGTACATGATACCAATTTGTCTGTCTCTGCTACCACATGGCTCGAAAACTGTCTCGTTCTGGCATGACACGAAAGAGTGTTCTCTGATGAGTGCCTATGCTGTCTTATACAGCATCTGTTAAGAACATAAACACGGTGTTAGTCGTACACAGTATACGGAGCAACGGAACGATCTGGCACTTCTCATCGGCTATGAGGAAATCTGATAACATGGAGGTTAGTTTCCTGCAAATCTGTTTTTAGCATCCCAATTTCCTCAATCTGAGCAAATTTTGCATAAGGTCTATACAGCACTGCTGGGCGTTTGAAAAACGCACCAGTTTTCCAACTCTTTCTCATTTTTTAGCCCAGCAAGTGCTGTCATCCTGCGATGATACAAGGAATTTCTTTTTTCCTTGTGCTGTTGACCTTTGGTTTGCAGTCCAAGGCTTGTTTAGGGCAGTGTGTCGGCTGTCGCTTGGGCATCAATGCTAGTGCACAGTGGCTAGTTTCATTTAGCCTCATAATAGTTTCCATCTGTAGAACTCATGATAGCTGAAATCTCAAAGTGATGCTTCCTGAAAGGTTGAGCTCATGCTCGTCACTTGCTTTCTAAAGCAGAGCATTTTTGAGCGAACCATCCTTGCGTTCGATTTTACAACCACAGTGATGTGATAGCTGCGCCAATTGCGCCAAACTGCGCCAAGAGGTGAAACCTGCTACATCCTGCTACATCTTGGCAAAAATTTCATTATTTGCGCCAAGCATGCGCCAAGACGTCGTTCTTGCGTTCTTTCGGTGAGCAACAAGATGGCAGCCGCTCTAAATCCATACGTAGCCCCTGCAATTTCGAGTGGCCGTCGCAGTAGACAAGAAAGTGCTATGTAGGTGAAGTTGCTGTGCACAAGCCTTTGAAAGACGCCCTTACTGTAAAACTTACTGCGTTAGATGTCAACTCGTCCGTAGTGCGAAACTTTCTGCGTTATCTATTACTACATGACGCTACCATGAGTAAACATTATTCAGTTCAATAAAATAGTTTGCAACTGATGTGGTTGCAGTCGGAGAAAATACCGATATAGTTGTTCTTGGACGACAGTCTTACTTGACTGACTGAATTAATTACAGTAATGAGTACGTGTATGTAGCACCATCCATTTATTTAAACCTGTATTTTTTTATTTTTAGAGCTATTTGTTCTAGTTTACTGCTAAATATTTCATACATGGTGTCTACGCTTCAACGCCATACAGTGGACACACTTTATCAACAATTCCACGTGCTATACCGTGACTGTTACTTTGTTGAGAAAGCATGGTTTCCCAGTATTCCGGTGTATCTTGGCTTGGATTCTCGACCTCGGCAAATGTACATGTCAAACACCTTGTGAAATGTAAATACGTACTCCCCCTTCTAATCACTGTCGATTTTGTCGAGCGCACATTAAATAACGGGAATTAAGGACCTTTGTTCATCATTAACTGCCCATTAACCAGGACCTTAACTATTGTGTAAATAAAACACGAAAGAAGACACTTCTCCTCAGAATGAAGGCCTAGGTAGTACTAAAATCACAGACGTGTTCAGACTATCTTTTAAGTGCTGATAACTTTAGGGACCCGGGCTCACGTATGCTGTCGTCGGTTGGCGTAACGCAGGCAAAAGCATGTATCAAAACAGAAAAAAAGGGAAATCGAGTGAGAAATAGAAAGAGAGAAAGAAAGGGAAAAAAAATAGGAAGAAAGTTAGAAATAAAAATGAAGATAGAAAAAAAAAGGATAGAAAAAACGGAAACTGAGAAAAAGAAAGAAAGAGAGGAGGAAATAAAGAGAAGGCTAAAGAGAAACAAAGAAGGCTGCCAGCTACGCACTTCTTTCAGGCTCGGCACTACGAGTGCGAAGTTACCTTAATTTTTGGAAAGAAAAGGGAATGCATAAAAAATTTAGACAGCTTGTGCTTGCAGTATTGTAACTAAAGCACCAGGGAAAGCCAGAGTCATTTACAAATACAAAGTGCATTCCTGGGAAGTGATAGGTGGCTTGAGCTTATTGGACTTAACCTGTGTTGCGGAATGAGCGCCTCCATTCCATTCCAAATTTCATTCCGTAGAATTAGATCTTGCCGCAATCCCATTCCTTTCAATTCCTCGGAATGTAAAAACTTAGCCCATTGCCACTCCGGGAATAGCCGGGCAGTTAAATTCCATTCCTGTGATTCCTCATCGTAGGAAAGACATCTTGGTAGTTTTATCAAATTAAGGATGAACGCCTCGTAAAGCCGATATCATCACATGCATTAAGAGCTTCATGAGTACATGAAACACGTTACCAAGTTCGAGGGATAGTAGCTTGGTGACATACCTCGTGCAGTACAACCACCCTACTAATTCCCACAGGGGCAGTTCTCCCGCTACCTATAGTATTTGCATGGTCAGCATGTTTGAACGAATGGTGATGTTGGAATACCGACATGCCCAGGCTCACGTTCTCGCAAGTCCTATTTTCAAGTAGTTTGAATGCTTCGGCACAGACGGAACCAGAGGCAAAAGCCCTCACCGCCGACCTGGAGTCGGTGAAGATTTGCGACCTACTGTCGTCCAAAAGGGCAAGGGCTACAGCCAACTGTTCGGCTCTTGAGGGAGTAGAGTCCCTAAGCGACGCAGCATTGATAATAGAACCCTCGTGATTGACGGATACAACAGAAGACCTAGCTGAGCGACCGTATTGAGCGGCGTCGACGAAACACACCAAAGTAGGATCGTTCCTGATGCTCTTAAGAAGCGTGATGGCCCTAACCCTGCGTCTGCCTACGTTGTGCTGTGGATGGACGTTCCGGGGGAAGGGAGAGACCTGGATTGCAGTACGCTGTTCATCCGGCAACTGAAGACGGCGCTCCTCTACGAGCGCAGGGCTGAGACCTAAGACGGACAGAATCTGCCTGCCAGCCGGCGTAGATGACAGGCGCACCAGCTGTGCAGTCTTCTGGGCTTCAATGATCTCCTCTAGGGTGTTATGGACCCCCAGCTGCATAAGCCATTCAGTACTGGTCCGCGCGGCGATGCCCAACACCCTCTTTATGCTCTTTCGGATCGAAGTTTCCAGCTTCTTCATTTCAAATCCGTACCAAGAGTGCATGGCAGCAACGCACGTAATATGACTCATGAGGAATGCGTGAAAGAGCCTCAGGAGATTGCCCTCCCTTAGTCCACCCCTTCTGTTCGAAACCCTATTAATCAAACTGATCATGTGCTCGGTCTTGGTGGAAATCTTAGCAATGGTCCGCCCGTTGTACCCGTTGGATTGAATAATCATGCCCCGCACTCTAATGGCGTCCACCCTGGGAATGGGGGCGCCACTTCCGGTGTGAAGAACAATGTCCACCTCTGATAAAGGCTTCCAGCCCTTCGGCTTGGCTCCCTTCCTATTGGGTCTGTATAAAAGCAGCTCCGATTTCCTCGAAGAGCACCTCAGCCCTGTTCCAGCGAGGAAGAGCTCCGTCTGATCGATGGCTTCCTGGAGGGCAGTCTCGACCTCCCCTTCGCTACCTCCGGGACACCAGATGGTAATGTCACCAGCGTAAAACGTGTGGCTGATGCCCTTCACCTTAGATAGCACTTTGGACAACTTGCACACACCAATGTTAAATAGAAGCAAGGATATTACCACCCCTTGCGGCGTGCCTTTAGGGCCCAGTGCTATGGGTGCGGATTGAGGTCCCCGATATTGAGCGGGGCCTTCCTGGAATCGAGAAAGGAGCTGACGTATCTGTGAAAGGTTTCGCCCAGTCCAAGCTCTGAAATGGAGTTCAAGATGTGCACGTGAGAGAAAACTAAGATTTGGTTAATGGGGAACAAAACCCTTTAGATCTGCCGAGGGAAAAAAATCGCAAGGCTTTAGGGGGGGGGGGGTGCCGCCGCCGAAGTTTCGCACGACGGATACCAACGGCAGAAAGCCGCGGTTACGCGAAGAATAGAGATAAACTTCGGAGAAACACAGTCTATATAAGGGCAGAATTGTAGTAGGCGCATTGCTTACAAATGTACCGTGATTGTAATCAGCCAAGCCATTTTAAAAATACTGCTTTATTGTTAAATTCGAGGCTCTGACTTAGTAATGTTTGAAGTTTGAAAAACAGCGCGTAGAATAAAATTGTGCTCTTTCTTCGGAAAAAGATGTAATTCCATTCCCATTCCATTCCGTGCAAAACGCGCTTAATTCCATTCCCATTCCATTCCTCCAAGCATTGTCCCCATTCTATTCCGGTGTCGCGAAAATGTGGAATGATTACGGAGTCATTCCAATTGTGGAGTGGTGACTCTGCAACACCGGACTTAACAGACCTAGGGATGCCTACAGAAAAGCAAAGAGCAGTGACCAAATTTCATGTTTAGGAGTACTGCAAATGAACATGCGTGCATAAATGGATTGCGTTTGACATGTGTTGCAACAGCTCCGGCTTAGAGACAAACATTTGCGTCCGAAAATGTGCTGTGAGTAACTGCTCCAAATGGTTGCTAAGCTGCTCCAAAGTAACATTTTAGTTGCTGCATAAGCTGCGCCGAAATTGCTTTAGTCAATCACATCACTGCAACCAAGGCTCGTCTACCGCGCCCAGTTTCATCACCTCACGCTGGCGGAGTGGGCACATCTGAAGGCGATTAACCACGAAGCTATGCAGGCCATAACTGGACTGCCGCATATCACTCCGTTGACAGTACTGCAACAGGAGTCCCAAATATACACTGTTGACGAGTTAGTACACCAGCGTTGCTCTGCGCGCAACCTCAAGCCATCATCGTTCTATTCTGAATAGGCTGCTGCATTGGCACGGTACACGGGCAAAGAAGTTCCCCATACATCTTGAGAGACGAGCACTATTGCCCCGTGGAACAAAATGCAACTCACTGAAAACAAACCTCTGGGTTGCCTTTACAGCCCGGTTCCACGCCAGGCGAACGCCCAAGTTTCCCGCCTTCTTTGTGCCGATAACCTAGATGCCGCCACTGTCGTCGCTTTCACCGATGCCAGTGTGAGTGGCACCACCATTCATACCGCTCTTGTATGCCCATTAATACCAGAGGCTGGCTAGACATGCTTGTATTTTGCGGATCCCGCGCCAGCGGCTCACCTTATTGAGCTGGCCGCCATACGTGATGGATTGGCAGTGCTGCTACCTTTTCTTCCACCTGACAGATGCTGACAGCTCACCATACGTACGGACTTGACGCAAGCTATCCACGATATATGACGAGTGTATTGGTCTACGTCAATCTCGGATAGTATTCACCATCTTCCTGCCTCCGCATCTGTGCGGATACGTGTGCAGTGGGTGCCTCGGGCTGCTTTGCCGGACCTTGTCAAAGCTGATTTCGCAACCCACCCACAAGTTAAACCGCACCCCCCTACCGCATTTTCCTGAGGACGCTCAAGGACAGATGCTCCAGGAAAAAGAAAGCCTCCGACGTACCATACGAGCTCTTATACCTGCGTGTGGGTCAGACCTCCCTGGTGGTTTAACCCGCCGAGAGGAGGTTACGTTGAGGAGGCTTCGTGTTGGGGTTGCGCTTATCCCATCCGTGACCACCCTTTGGGCGCAAAAGTACCGTGGCCCGTATGGTACATCATGCCCATTTTGCGACACCCCAATCCGTGATCTAACTGCCAAACACTTATTGTGGACCTGCACAGGTATACAATTAAGCCGTTGTCGGCACCTCCGTGCAACAGGCGTGAGGTCTGGCCAACCATCCAGCCTTGACCGCTGGATTCGTGGACCTCACCACCGCTCATTATTTGACTGTGTACACGAAGCAAATTTGCATGTGTATTTTTGAACCAAAATTTATTATGCCTAAGGGCAGACTTCTGAAAAAAAAAAGAAATGAAGCACCTTGACAATATTTGCCTGTCTGTCTGTCTGTCTGTCTGTCTAATCTAGCCACTTAAGTTTGGGCGCTCTGACACCATACGTCCGCAGCTCACTCATGAGTTGACTTACTCAGACTTGCTCATACTCCATTAAGTCATAAGCCTGAGTTAGTATGTGTGGCACATACTCCTCTACCACAACCCATGAAATGCGGGTGTGAGCCACAAGCGATTCACAGTCCGCATCAACTCTTACTGATGATAACACACCCTAGAAATCTTTCACGTGATAGCAAAAGAACCCGCGTCACAGAAAATCTGGTGGCGTTGTGGGCAGGGTAACGAATGAGCGAAAAATTATGTTGAATTCCAATGGCAGAGTCGGAGCAGCCGACGGACTCCGACTCAGAGCTGTCGCTACCGAACAGCGGAAGCAATGCCGCACGATTTGCCCAGGCACCCATATCGTCCGCCATTTCTGTCCAAACAAGCTACAGCAGCAGCGCTCCCAAGCAGGCAAACATGTTTAAGGAAGTACGTCACGCCGAGTTCCGGTCCACTCCGCCGATTTTGACGGAGCAGCTTTTCCTGCTCCATCCACGGAGTGACTCCCACTCTGAATCCACTCCAACTCTCCCATTGGAACACACTTGCTCCAAAACGAGCAGAAAAGCTTGCTCCGACTTCACCATTGGAATTCAGCATCATATGTATGCCAAGATAAAAACCATGCTGTGAACCGGTATTGACCCGAGGCATTCTGTGTGGCTGTCAAATATTCTACCATGCAGCCCTGCCAGTGGATAGAACTGCATCTAAAAAACCGTTATGGGTATCGTGTAAGGCCAATGTCAGTTGTGGTAGCAGTGTTCGCTATCTGTTTTCATAACATTTTAATAAACATTACCTAAAACCTCCTATGACTCTCCAAGCTATAGTCAAATCTAGCTCGACCCCGGAGGTTAATGCCGACAACTGCTGCTTATGATAAGCACATCACCACACCGTAGCATGCTGTTTGTTTAGATAGAAGTGACATTTGTGCTCTAATGTGAGTGCCAACACTTGAATCATAACGCCCATAAAAGGCTGAAATTGAATTGCAAAGCCATATTGTATTCTACACCTACTTATTCTTGTGACAGCTTTAAAGCGACTTACATAAATTTGTAGATCTATCAGAATGCAGTGAAGCTACCAGTCTGCCATATATGCGCCACTTCCAGCTATCCAGTAAATGTTTTTGCACGTTTCAGCGGTCCGGCTGCAGGTTCTGCGCCTCCAGTGACACAATGGTACGTCTGAGAAAATGGTGCTGCAAGGGAGGAATGAGGTTCAACTCCTGTCCATGAAGCATGAATGTACAGAGTCTCTGGACAAGAGCCATACCTTGTCACATCGGGCCCTGTCATCACAACTTTCTGCTCTATTGCATCGCTGTTGGCTGAAAGAATTGATGAACTGGAGGCAGCTGTGCTGAACTAGTTTGTGGATGGTGTGTACTACCTCCTAATGTTAAGAATGAGTAGCACGCAGAATTTCTGTGCTCTTTTGAAGTGCTACATTTGTGGCAACCAATAGGGGTGGATGGTAGTTGGCATGAGCCGCCGCCACGTCCACCGTGGTCTACGAGAAGTATGAGTGGAATCTGACAAGTAGCACATGGCGTGGGTAACATGGTCCGTTTCATAGACTGCAGCAGAATGCTGCCTACAAGTGATATGGCAAACATGAAGTGCCACAATCAGAACACCTTCTCTAGATTGAGTGAAGCCATATAGCTTAAAAGACTGGGGCCAGGGAAGAGGACAGGATGTGTGCTACTCACAGCTGAATTTTTTTCTCTGAAACGTGTTTTAGTTGTACTACAGATGAAAACGGCAAAAACCATATCAAAACTGTAAGCCTACATCGTTCAGATACGCAATTTTCTTTGCTTTCAGGGCAATCGAGGGGGCGCTGACATAGCATCTTCTTTAGCAATCAAACTAGCCTCGACAATCCCTAGCGTATCCTGATCACAGTTTTTTATATAAAACTATACCCTCAATAAACAGAGGTTGGCCGCTGCACTCGTTGCAATGCACTGACACTTGCCCGTCACGGGAACAGTTTAACTTCTGTTTGTGCTTTCCTTGGTCTGCCATTCAGGCATCTGCCTTTCTGACTTATATACACATTACCGCATGAGAATGGGAAGCGATAAACACTGTGCACAGGCCACAAAAGGGCACTGGTGCTTCTTCGCGCATCCTCGGCGTTTGTAGCGAAAAAGGTCGGTAGCCTTACAAAAGCTTATTAATTTTTTGTGGAGTGGAAGAAACCACGTCTACTTCCACCTTGCTGGCCACTTTCTTTAGGCTCTAGGATAATCCATGCATATATGGCACAGATACTACCTGCTGCCTGTCTTGATTGTGCCTGCATGAGCTTGCTGGTTCTTTTAGCTTTTTTTACCACCTTCTCCACCACTGACAGGTGTATGTGAACTGGACAACCTGCATCCAGCAGCTGCTCTCTGACTGGAGCAGCTGACTTGTATCTGGTGGGGGGGCATGATTTGTGGGAGGGGGGGGGGGCATGATTTGGTGGGGGGGCATGATTTGTGCAGTGCATTCACGAAACAAAGGTTAGCAATTACGCGCTACACTAGCTTAGAATGTGCTGATGTATGCGTCAGTAGCTTTTTGCCACTAAATGCGCTCATGCTTGGCACTGAACACTGTATAGATGACTATGGCGTTCTTGTCTTCGAGACGCAGACAGTAATTTCCACCAGCGCGTTCCTAGAGGAGGAGGAGGACAAAACTTTATTAATGTAAAAGGCTACGTTGCCGCTAAAACAGGGCAACACCGCGTGGTCGGGCCCCTATTCCAGGGCACCGCTGGCTCTCGCCATCCTTTCAGCTAGACCTGTGCGCCGGACCTAATATTGCCGGCGGCGGCGCGCCGGTGTTTCCACCTCCGGCGGTGGCGCGTCAACGGCGTGGGGTTCATCGGATCGGCGGCGGCGCGGCGCAGGGGGGGGGGGGGGGGGGGGTAGATTCAACAGGTGGTGGGGATAGAAGTTTGTCCCTTGAATTTTGAAAAAAAAAAATCTGTTTCCCCGAAAGGGCGAAGCAGTGAGCGCGACAGCAACATATCGTAATGTTATAACGAACTACGGCTATCAGCTATAACTCTTTTTCATCCGATCTCGGGAAACTGCAAAACACTGGTGTATGGGAATAAGGCCGCTCCCGGGATAGGAGCGGTTCTTATGCAGTTTGTCGTATCAGCAGTCACAGCACGAAGTGGTGAGATGATAGCGCGTAGAAGGGTATACAAGGCGCGTTTTCTGATGCCTGCCGAGATAGCGCGCGCTCCAGCACTCGCGACCACGCCCTTATAGTCCATGTTCACAGGTGCGGATATCGAGCGACGCAGCCCACTCCTACTCCGACGTCCCTTCATGCTCCTTCGTCCAATGAAAGACGGACAGGGCTTCCTTTCTTGTTGAGGAGCGACCGACGGCAGGCCTCGCACGCGGTGTGATGTAATGGCATGCGCCCCACGTGCGATGGAGTTGGGCAGCTTGTTTCATCTATGCTTCAGCTCGCTGGCACTCGCGAGCTTTTACTAGCGGGTACAACATACGATGCGCGTACAAAAATTATCGATTTGGGCTTTATACGGAACATGACGGCGACAATTAAAACCTGCACAGAGTGTCCATATAATTGCTATCGCAATCAAAAAATAGACAATAACCGTGGAAGCGGGTTGGCCTATTTTCTGGCGAGCTGGATTGTCTTCGCTGTAAAGAGTTCGTCCGTTGGAAGAATCAAATAATCCGGTGCCTCTTCCATTCGTGCCATTGCATATCTCCTCGACACTTATTTCTTTATAAAGCACGTGTACAATGGGAGCACTAAGCGTTGAGCCCATCAGGATTTCGAGCTTGTCGACTGCACTCTGTTATTTCGCCTTGCGCAATCAGAAACTCACAAAACAGTGGGAAATAAGTTCATAGTTGACGGTAATCATGTGAGGTGGGGAAGAACGGGTGAGCGAATGCATGGCAAAACAGGGTAGGAGACAATTCAGAACAGATATTTCTCGTATATCGACCAATCGAGAATATGTGCCCTAATCATGTAACGTGAATTACCGCTCTCGCGTCACGAAGAGCGCAAAAAAAACGAAAAAAAAAGAGAAACGGCAAGAGAGAATAACGCGCTCGATTTTGTATTTTCAGAGGCAGCTTTGGGGCCCCCCAAAAAGAAAGGGCGTGCAAACAAGACGAAGAGAGTTGTCAAGACACCGCGAACGCCGCTAACTGAAAAATAGTACAGCGGCGGAAAAGCAGGTAGACAAAAAAAAAAAAAAAAAACATTAACGCAGCTTCGCACTAGTGGTGCCAATCCTGAAGGAAGTGCGGAGTTGGGCAGCCTTCTTTGTTTCTCTTCGGTTTTCTCTTTAGTTCCTCTTCTCTTTCTTTTTCTCTGTTTCCTTTTTTTCTGTTTTTTTTTTCTCAATTCTTACTGATTTCTTCCTCTCTTCATTTATTTCTTTCTCTTTCTGGCTCTTTTTATTCTTCCTCTTTTTTCCTGTCTTTCTCTCTCTATTTCTTGCTCACTTCCTTTTTTTTTCTATTTTTATACCTGGTTTTGCCTCCGTTACGCCTAGCGGCGACCGCATACGACAACCCTGGCCCCTAAACTGCTCCGCACTTAATATCATCATCAAGGCGCTCGAAGAACAAGAGCAAGCAGACTTCTCCTTGGCGCGAGCGTGCGCACATTATGCGACAGATGGCTAGACTATTCGTGGTTTTTCTTGAGTTACGCCAAGCTACGACAGCATACGATGACAGCATGCGATGACTGCATACGACAGCCCGGGCCCTTAAATTGCTCCGCACTTATAATACTTATGTGCGCATTCCCGGGCAGAGCCCTCAAGACGTTGGACATCACATCAATATGCCTAAAATTATGCTATCGTGCTTCATCCGCTGCAAAAGTGTTACACTTGGTATAATAAAAGCCCTTTCTAGAGCCAAGTGTGAAGCCGACACTGACCATCTTGCAAATTAGTAAAATTCAGACTTCGAGAAAAATAATGCCAAAGTCGACAAACACCAGATGCATGTTGGCGGTCGCGGCATGTGCCTTCTGTTAAGAGGTTCTGTGAGGGCAACGAACGCGAAGAAGGAAATGAAAGGTATAGGGTGCCTATGCCGCATTACAATAAAGTTACAGGCAATGCCACAAAGCATTGTGGATTCTAGAAGCCATCGAGAACAAAGCGTGCACTACTTTGTTATTTGAACTCGGTACTAGGAAGAAAAAAAATTGCTTTAGAATAACAGAAAAAGTGTGTGCAAATACAAAAAGCCTGTTTTCTAGGAAGAAATCACGAACGAAAAATCTCTGTAGAAAAACAAAGAAAAGCAATAACAGACAATTTACGCAAAATTACTGCGAAATGGAATACAGGAAACAGACAAGAACAGAACTGTTATGTCACTAAATTTGCCATGCATTTTCTGTTTTTCTCACGAGATTTTTTTTACAGTGTACAAACTATAGCTCAGCTATCGGTTATTCTAAGTGTTTCATTGCCTTTACTTCTCTAATTATTTATCGACTTACTCGAGTAAAAAAAAGTAAGGGAAAAAGTGCATTAAACCGTCGATATATATTATGTATTTGATTTATTTATGCACAATGTAGTAGGCCCGAGACTCCACGAATATGTTATCCAGCGAGTTCGGTCGTCTCCCTTTAACGCTGTAGGACGCCGCAGCGTTTAGGTCAGGCAATACTCTTGAGACTTCTGGAGGAAAGAAATATATATGACAAGTTCCGCGGAGCTATTCTCGATGTGTCCATCTGAAGATGTCCACAGTCCATTTCGGCAGAGCGCATTCAGTTACTCGAAAAAGCGGTTGGCCGTGATGTTTGCTCTTGACCACGTCGATGCGTCCACCGCGGTGGCGTAGCGGTTAGGGTGCTCGACTGCTGACCCGAAGGTCGCGGGTTCGATCCCGGCCGCGGCGGTCGCATTTCGATGGAGGAGAAATAATAGAGGCCCGTGTACTGTGCGATAATAGTGCACGTTAAAGAATACCAAATGGTCAAAATTTCCGGAGCCCTCCACTACGGCGTCCCTCAATTTTACCGCGGTTTTCCGACGTTGAGCCCTAGGTATATATATATATATATATATATATATATATATATATATATCACGTCAATGCACCGACCCCGCCAGCACATTCCCAGCGTAAGACGAAAGTGGACGAAATTTACATGAACAGGAACTTTCAAGTCTGAACTTGCTTATGAATGTGTCCCAGATGTTTGAAAACCACGCAGAGAATGCGTACCGACCTTCGCAGGTGCGTTAGACGGGCGGCAGAATTTAACCTAATTCGATGGCTTAGGCAATCAGAATTTATGCACAGCCTCCGAGATGTACGCCCAAAAGCTGATGTCTGGGCGCTGCGTTCGTTGCGTTGAAGCGCATTCCGTCCCTCTCATTAGAGTCGAGAGGTGTGAAACTTTGTGACATCAAAATTGACGTTCCGGAAGAAGATCCGGAAACAGGGAGCGCACTGGTCACCGCACTCCAGCCAATCAGCTGTGGCCGAAATGGAGTCCACTAGGGGGGACACATCGAGAATAACTCCCCAGCCATAAAAAATGAAACAGGAGGATGCTGGAAACTTTGACCAGAGCTTAGGGCACGAGGGGGGTAGTGGCGTCGGAGAAGGTTGGTCTGTCGACATGAGGCGCGCGCTCTCGTGAATTTTCTTTTACTTACTCATGAGCTCCTCAAGAAAAAGGAAAACAAAGGATGGTAATTGCGACACGAGCACGAAAGTGGTAGTGGCTTCAGAGGAGGTGGACTTATAGATATGCTACGCGTGCTCTCGACTGTTTTTTCCCCCTCTATGGTTGAAGCGCATTCCGTTCCTCTACTTTGAGTCAAGAGTTGTGAAAACTTCGTGACGTCATAATGACGTTGAAGAGGAAGAATCGGAAAGAGAGGGCGCGCTGCTGGCCAAGCTTTCTCCAATCAGCGGCGGCTGAACTGGAGAGTTCATTACACCGACACATCGAGAAAAGCTTGCCCAGTGAAGTGATGTATTTAATGCCCCGACTTCCCGTTCGGGTTAAAATGAAAGTCTACCGGCGGCGCGCCGAAATTATTGCTCGGCGGCGGTGGCGGCGTGATTACTCTGGAAACGTCGGCGGCGGCGCGATCGGCGTGAGCAAAAACAGGCAGCGGCGGCGGCGCGGCGCGGCTGCGCACAGCTCTACTTTCAGCCCTCCTGACCAGCCTCAACTGGTCCCCGAGGGCAGGGCTGGACAGCAATGCCTCCCACCTCAATCTAGTATTATCGATTACTTATTCTTCGGTGTGAGCCGTGCATTCCCATGTGATGTGGTAGAGCGTCGGTGTGCTCCCACACCACGGGCATATGTTTTTGTATGCTGTGGGGTAGTATGTGTGTAATCTGTGGATGTTTATATATGTGTCCGTTTGGATCCTACATAACGCCACAGAATCCACGGCCGAAAGGTTCTTGTGCGGCGCTGGGTAGAGTCTTAGAACTACTGGTGTTTTTATCTAAAATCTACATAGTTGAATGTGATGGGACGTCTTATCTTAAAAAAAAGCAGGGGTCTGTTTTGGCTCGTGTCTAGCCCCTGTCTTGAGTTACTCACTTCTCAACCATCTCGACAGATGCATAAAAAAAATATGGTGCTAGAGATTTTACATATTTTAGGTACGTTGTGATAGGGATACGCGAGAGTTTGTCGAGGCCAGTTTGATTGCTAAAGTAGATGCCTACTTTGTCAGCACCCCCCTCAATTGCTGTTAACACAAAGGAAATCGCGTATCTGAACGATGCAGGCTTACACTTCTGATTCGGTGCTTGTTGTTTTCATCGGTAGTATAAGTACAACATGTTTCACAAATAAAAATTCAGTTGCAAGTAGCAAACGTCCTGTACTCTTTATTGATCCCTGTCTTTTAAGCTATAAGGCTTCATTTAACGTAACAAACAAACTAGCCCAGAAGTCTGTTCTCTTGGATTTTTCTAGATTCACTCGGTTAGTTGGCCATGTTGGTGGATAATTTAAAAATACTGTAGCAAAAAAAAAAACAGACAGACGGAACAAGAGGACAAGTACGAGCGCTGAACTTCAAACTTTTAGACGAAATTAGTGCTCATTTATATATGCCATTTAATCAAGGTGGCATCGTGTGTGTGTGTGTGTGTGTGTGTGTGTGTGTGTGTGTGTGTGTGTGTGTGTGTGTGTGTGTGTGTGTGTGTGTGTGTGTGTGTGTGTGTGTGTGTGTGTGTGTGTGTGTGTGTGTGTGTGTGTGTGTGTGTGTGTGTGTGTCTGTGTGTGTGTGTGCTTTTTATCTGCAAGCTCTTTATAAAGAGAGAGCTCTTTATCTGCAAACGTGACAGATGCCAAGATTAGAAATGCTTCAGATTCTATGATTTGTTATTTTGCACAAGTTTTGCTCACCTCAAAGAAGTATTGACACGATTCGAGGCATCACAAAAAGAATATTTTTCATTCCCTTGGCGCGCAATGTTAATGCCCTTCGAACATCAGAGGCAGGAAACACATAAAAAATATTTTAGTTTATTAAAAGGGCCCCCTAGACCACTCGGAGTTCAAAGACGAGGAAGTGGTTTCTTTCTTGCCTTCACTACCCTTCCTACAGGCGATATCTCCTCGTTGCCACTTATTTCTTCATAAGGCATGTGTACAATGTTGGCAATGGGAGTTGAGCTTGTAAGGTGACTTAGAATGGAAAATTGAGCTAGTTGGTATAGACTCATGCTTAGGACAGTGCAGTGCTCACAAAAAGGATAAGGCATAGAAGAAGTGCACACGACATTCGCTGACTCTCAACTGAATTTTTATTCTGAAAAACATGCAAGAAGTAAACAAGAAAAAAAAGTTAATTGAGTCACGTGACGTGTGCTCCAAACGAGAGGAATTTCCCCCGCTGTTGCCCCTTAAAGGGGCCCTGCAACACGTTTTGAGCATGGTTAGAAAACGCTACCGATCGGTAGTTGAGGCTCCCAAGAACACGTGAGCCAAATATTATAGCGCAGCACGCGACCTGGAATTTACAATAAATTCTCAAAGTCAGCTAAAAATTGCTTTCTCTTCTCTGAAAAATGACGCTACAAGCTCAAAAATCACTCGTCACAGCCGTTGTATCAGCCACTGGCTGATTTGAGCATGGCGCGCTCGGTCGTTACTGGGGCCGCCATGGGAGGCCACGACCTGTCCACGCGTGCGTCCAATCGCACTTAAAAGCCGCATATTCAAAGAAAAAAAAGTGGCCAAGGTCACGAGGCGCACGTGACGTATTTTCGTTCCTCGCACCATCCCTCTCTGCATAGCTTCCAGTGCTTTCGTTGGGACGAGAAAAGAGAGAATGCAATTGCAGCGTGCGACAAATCTTTGTAACTGCACTCGCACTGGACGGATTCTAAAACTTTTTGCGGCGGTGAATTCGTGGGCAATACGCTCAACACTTTTCCAAGTAGCCATCGCTGCAACATGTTTCCAAGTAGCCATGGAATGGATTCACTAAAGGAGCGTATTCGCTCACAAATTCACCGCCACAAAAAGTTTTAGAATCCGTCCAGTGCAAGCGGAGTTATAAAGATTTGTCGCACGCTGCAATTGCATTCTGTCTTCTCTCGTCTCAAATAAAGCGCTGGAAGTGAAGCAGGGAGGGATGGCACGGAGGAAGAAAATACGTCACGTGTGCCTCGTGACCGTGCGCAATTTTTCTCTACTTTTTTTTTCTTCGAATGCGCGGCTTTTCAGTGCGATTACGCGCACACGCATGGACAAGTCGTGGCCTCCCATGGGGGGCCCCAGTAACGACCGAGGGCGCCATGCTCAAATCAGCCAATGGCTGATACTTGGTCTGTGACGCAGGGATTTTTGATTACGAGAACGGATAATCGGGCTAGTTTGTGGGAATTCATGTTAAGGCAGGTAGCGCAAAGAAACACGGACACAAGGAAAGAATAAGTACACGAGACAAGCGGTAACTTCAAACTAAAGTTTATTCTCAGAATCCTCGCCTATTTATCAAAGATCGCAATACCACATCACCCTGGAAAGAACCACTGATGCTGCTAAGAATGTCATGACGCCTACACATCTTGATCGGCTCTTTTAACTAAAATGAAACGCGCAAAAACCGCGAAGTCAAACACTGAAACACTCAAAACAATCATAATAAAAACACGCATGCTCAGACTGGAGGCTTCCTTTCACACGGCAAGCGTCGAAGCCAGGTTGGCCGAAAGGAAGGCTACCTCATACGGGTGTAGGCTCAGTGAAGCCTGGATAACACATACGGATTCATTCTTAAGAAATAAAAACGCTTCTACCATTTCTGTGGACATCTTACGGTTCCAGTACAACACCGCCGCCGTCAGTGCGGCAGTGCGGTTGTGAACCACTTTTGTCTGACACAGCGGTGTTGTACCGGAACCGTAACAAGATGTCCAGAGAAATCGTAGAAACGTTTTTAATTTTTAAGAATGAATCCGTATGTGTTAGCCAGGCTTCACTGAGCCTACACCTGTGTGAGGTAGCCTTCCTTTCGGCCAACCTGGCTTCGATGCTTGCCGCGTGAAAGGAAGCCTCCAGTCTGAGCATGTGTATTTTTATTATGATTGTTTTGAGTGTATCAGTGTGTGACTTCGCGGTTTTTGCGCGTTTCATTTTAGTTAAAAGAGCCGATCCAGATGTGTAGGCGTCATGACATTCTTAGCAGCATCTGTCGTTCTTTCCATGGTGATGATGTGGTATTGTGATCTTTGATAAATAGGCGAGGATTCTGAGAAAAAACTTTAGTTTGAAGTTAGCGCTTGTCTCGTGTACTTAGTCCTTCCTTGCGTCCGTGTTTCTTTGCGCTACCTGCCTTAACCCATATATGCCCAAACTCAGAAAAAATGACAAAGCAAATATTTTTTTCACAAAAAAGTGCACTTGTACCCTCAAAAGAAAGCACAAGTTTTTTATTTACTGCCAGGTAAACGCGACACTGTTTTTCAAGCGGTCCTACATACTGGACACTGGGCATTATGGGTGCTATGTGCGGGTGTGGCAAGCCTTGAAACATTTCACGTGCATACCGACATTGCACTTCTCACATCGAGTAGTTGTCTTCTCGTGTCAGTGAGCGCACCTTGTCTGTTTACTCTGAGGGACAACAGTGTGGTCGGTGCGCGTCTACAAGACGTCTTTCATACGAATCACGCGTTTGCCCGGAGAAAGCGGTCGGCACGTGGCGGTATGAAAAGCAAGCAATGTGTAGGCTTGCACACATTGAGAATAAGACCTGTTTGATGTGCTGTAAGTGGCGCTAGTCATCAGCTAAAGAACTACCAATGTTAGAATGCATCAAAGAAGCGTCCTATATGTAGGACACTAGGCATATATGGGTTAACAGGGATTATTGAGCCTGTAGCATCATGTGTCGAGAGAAGAGAATGCAATTTTTAGCTGACTTTGAGAATTTATTGTAAATTCCAGGTCGCGTGCTGCGCTATAATATTTGGCTCGCGTGTTCTCGGGAGCCTCAACTACTGATTGGCAGCGTTTTCTGACCATGCTCAAAAAGTGCTGCAGGGCCCCTTTAACAAAGCATGCACACAACGCATTCGAAGTCAAGTTGCCACACATGCCGACCAAATACTGGTATTCTTTATCCCAAATCTTAATCGATGGCTGGCTAACGCATCGTTCGTTGCTTCCTTTGAAGGCCTCGATAATTTCTCGGACAAGCTGCTTTTTATGCCCAGAAAGAACCGTGGTGTCAGTAAAGTGCAGGGTACACCCGCACTCACGACAATGATCTGCTAAGTGAGAATGAGTCTCTTGCGTTAATGAACATTTACGTTCACCAATTGAACATTCACGCACGTTCCATTCTTCCCTATTAATATCTACCGCAGGACAATAGGATCTGATGCACGATTTCTTCGTCGCAGTCAACAAATTGGACAGGTGTTTAATACCGCATTCGCTTTTTGTTTCCTTTGACCCCTCAGCTGTGTGCACTTGTTCATGCAGGTGCACATGCCAGACAACTTGTTTGGGGCGGAAAATATGGCATCCACCCCGTAGCGCTTAGCGACGTTTTTAGGCCATGTGAAAGCTTGTGTGCGTATGGTAAAACAGCGCATCTTTTTCACTAACCTTCAGTTTGTGCAGTCTCTTGCTGCCCTGACTTTTTGGCCTTCAATTTTTTGCACGCCCTTGCGATTGCGATGTCCGGGAATTCTGCTTTCCTTAATCTAGCCACTTGTTTGTCGAAACTATGGTGGAGACCTTGTACGTGTGTTCCTTCTAGGGCAAAGCAGATGCACGAGAGTGCTGTCCCTTGTTTGATAAACTTAGAATGGCTAGATCTGAAATCAAGCAACGGTTTCACAGTTCTTGGAAAGTATCGCCAACAAACATGAGTGAGTAAAAATTTCCTTTTGAGGTCTAGAAACTGGGTAGACTCTTCTTTCATCAGTTCAACCGTAAATTTAACCCTTTGAGACGCTATGTACACAATTGTGTACATGACTTCTTTTGCTCCTTGTATCAACTAGGGGCTAAGAGAGAGCGAGATACATTGAGCTTCGCGTAGATTGAACCTCCTGCATATTAAGGTGTCTTCATTTAACTTCATTTCGAAGCGTACTGTTGCGTATAATCACATTGCTGAAGGCACTACCCCGTTTGACGAGCCGTTCGATGAGCCGCGTCCTGCGAGCCATGTTAAAAGTATACTTCTTCTTTGCTCGAAATGGACATAACGAAAAACGAATTTGTACTATATTTCTAGCCCGAGATTTCATTCTATTTATGCCAGAATAGAGCATGAATGACTTCAGGATAAAGAGATATTTAATTACAACTTAATTAAAGTAAGTTACTATAACACACATAAATGAACATATTATGAGATTATTTTTGTTGCAATAGTATATTGAGTGCCTTGAAGTAACGTTGTATTGTTTTGACCCATTTACAGACAGTTCTTCATAGGTGGCGTCTGAAAGGGTTAAGCCCAAGCCCGCATTCCTTAAGAACTTTGACTGTTGAAGTAGCTGTTCATTTCTTTTTATAATGGACTACTAGCATTTGTTCTTAATAGGACAATATGACATCTGCAGTCACTGTTTTTCATAGTCTTATCTTGCATGTGTATTCTACTGGAGTGCTTAATACTTATTTTGTGGTGTTTATTTCTATTCGTGTATGCAGGTGTCTGTGAAAAGGAAAAGATGTGCCAGAAGCACAGCGTTTCATCAGGACGTGGCTGCCGAAGTCTGTTGACCTCAATGGAGGCAGGGAAAGGCGTTTCACAGATGCATTCATAGTGTAGCCACCCAATCGCTGCTGCCTTCAAAGCAGGGATCTGTGGCAGCCTGCGATGGTCGGCTTCCTGCCTAATCACTGCTTTCAGTACCCTGGCCAGCCCACCATCATCACCTCATATCGCTTGCTGCTGCCTGTAACATTTCGGCCAGCCAGCAGTAATCAGCACCCTGCCCCTGCTGCCCTGGCCAGCCATATGCCCACGGAGCCTTGCTGGGCTCCTCTACTTTGCGCTGTGTTACTGAACAGCAGTAACTTGAAAAACTGAACTGATAAATAAATGGTTTGACTTGTACTTTTATAAATAAAGTTATCTGAAATGTCTTCTAGTATTCTTATTTATAAATTGCTTGTGTGCAGGATATCTGCATCCAGTAGTTACTTTAGGCGACGTTTTTTAGCTAATATTTGATGGAACAGCATTGGGGCACTCGCCAGCAAGATAGAACGTGGAGGAAAGTAGGCCGGGTAACTGGACTTCGTGTAGTTTTATGCCCTACATGTGGGCAGGGGATTGGGCAGTGCAAGAAGAAAAGGCATAAGTGGACGATTTAAAATGGTGCAGTGTGTTTCGACACTAGGACATGCAGTAGTCTGTCGCCTTCAAGTATACTATACCGCAGAGCTCATACGGGGTTGCTATAAGTTGGAAGGCCAGGTTCTCGAGGCGTACTGTAAAGCCTACTGACAAAGAATGCCAGTAGGAAAAGGCGCATACTAATAATGGTTGCATATCGGCAAGCCAGTGGTAGCCAATATTCGGCGTGCAGCGAACTTCGGCATAATAATGGCATTATATTGGCTACAATGTGGCCCTGGAACGGTCCCATGCTGGACGTACATCGGCAACTATATCGGCAATACGAGGGCCCATCGTCGGCATATCTAGAGCGGTCCGGTGTTGGCTACACATCGGCAAATACAACGGCAGAACGTCGGCCCAAGGCCGGCATAAACATCGGCTCGACGTCGGAAGAAGTTGCACTTGTCCAAAATGCCGACGTCGGGCCAATGTCGGTGCTGATGTTTACCAAGGTCGCACCGAGATAGGACCATCGCCGGCGTGCTGCCTGGTACCATTACAGATGCTTCGTGAAGATCTCCGCATCGCCGCACCACTGAGAGTTCTAAGAAAAAATGACGTTGACTGCAAGTGGAAATCCGTACACATCGACGCATTTGATAAGCTAAAAGGACGCCTAGCGTCGTGCCGCGTTCTTTCCCACTTCAACGAACAAGCCGAAACTAAAATTTATTCAAGTATTGTAGGGCTTGGCGCCGTGCTTGTTGTACAGCGAAGGGACGATCTTGAAAGGGGCCTTTCCTATGCAAGCCGGTCGTCATCAAAAGTCTTAGCCAGCTCTTCGACGACAGAACAGGAGTACCTTGTCAATAATTTGGGCCACGTCAAAGTATCGCCCCTACCTGTACGGCACACCTTTCAAAGTGGTGGGCCGCCATCACGCCTTGTGTTGGTTGGCAAACTAAGGACTCTTGCGGTCACCTCACATGGCGGAATCTCAGATCCTTGAATTCGACATCAACGTGGCGTAACAGTACCGATGGAAACACACAGGCTTGTCCCACACCCCTATTGATCCTCTGCCACAAGACAATCAGGATGAAGACACCTTTAAAGGAGCTGATACACAATTAGGGTGCCTTGGGGAATACCTAGAAGGAAATGCTGATGTCGTCCCGGCAGCACTGAGGCGTGGACTTTCTTCGTTCTGCTTGCAAAACGGGATGCTCGTAAAGAAGCACTGCTCGACAGTGCGTGTCCACTACTATATCGTCGGGCCCTCGGCACTGCGTCCGGTGATTCAGGCCTTGCATGACAACGCGACCGCTGGTAACCTCGGCTTCTCGCGCTCGTGCACGAGGATACAGGAGAAATATTATTGGCCGCACCTTAACATCGACGTCGCCCTAGCTGTCAGAACATGCCGGGACTGTGAGCGACGCAAGACACCGGCGACAAGTCAAGCAGGATACCTATAACCGATCGCGCCACCTTACCGACCATTCCAGCAGATCCGCATGGACTACAGGGGCCTTTTCCGACATAACATCCGGTAACAAGTGGGTTGTCGTCACTACAAACTTTATCATGCGCTACGCAAATCGAAAACATTGCCCAAAAGTAGTGCCGCTGAGGTAGCAAAGTTCCTTGTAGAGGACATCCTGCTGCGGCATGGCACACTGGAAGTTCTCATCACCGACAGAGGAATGGCTTTTACGGTCGATCTAACCAAGGCCATCCTGCGGTATAGCGAAAGAAGTCATTACCAGACAAGTCATTACCAGACAGATGTCAGGCCATTCGACTGCGGATGGCCTGACAGAGTGGTTGATTGGAACTATCGCCGAAATGGTGTCGTTACGCCGAAGATGAACTCTATAATTGGGATGTTATCGTTCCGCACGTAACTTTCGCCCACAACACGGCGGTACAAACAACAACACAGATGGCAGCATTCAAAGTGATATATGGAAGGAACCCCGTTACGACTCACGAAGCCATGCTGCCAACTGTGACAAAGACGATGTCGACATCGACGGTTATTTACGACGCGCCAAAGCAGCTCGACAGCTCACCCGCTTGCGTCAATAATCTCTAGAGGATCGACAGCCGTCGCTGCAATCTTCGACGACGAATATGAAATACCAATACGGTAACTGCATGTGGGTCTGGACGCTGATACACCCCGCGCACTTAGGGAGAAGCCCCTTCGGCGATACTTCTGGCCGTAAAAGGTGCTTGGACGTGTCGGCGTACTGCACGACGAGGTTGAATTGAATTGAGTTTATTTCTCCTGTTTACAACAGAAAGGAAGCAGAAGCTAAAGGCCATGTGGCCTGACAAAGGCTTCTGCTCCTGCAACAGCTCGGCACGCAGGCCGTATGTAGCACACAAATCAATACAAGGTATGCTGTACGTACAGATTTAACTGAAATAGTCACAAAAGGAAAACATCATGTGTACACACAAAAAAGTACAAAAAAGTAGAAAAGAAGCGACAGTCGCTAAAAGAAACGTCATGTATACAGGAAAACTTAGAAATATTCGACATAATACAATTAAAGAACGTTTTGCCCTGGACAACTAAGACCTGAAAATGAGACAAAGAAATTGACAATATACAGTGCACTTTTGTCAAACAAACTCAATATTGTGTGAAATGACAAGTGTTTTGAACGATTCATTCGAACATTTCATAACTTCGTCGTGAAATTCGCGTATTCGCGACAGCATTACGGTTATTCCCGACAGCATTACGAACTCTCAGCAGACCTCTTTTTCCCGAAGCCATACTGTGAGTCTATACGAACGCTCTATTTATTTAAGAAGTCCGTTATTCGAGTGAACACGAGATTTTCTATATCCTTTGAAAAAACTGGAGGTACCGATATCGCTAAGGTTAAAGCTTGGGCGTGTTGGTACATAGTGCAAAGAAGGGAAAACGGCGCTAAAATTTTGACAAACACAAAGGAATACGGACGATGACAGGCGCTGACTTACAACTGGTCTTTATTTTGGAATGTGGACACATTTACCCCATGGCAGTCAAAAGACACGTGACTACCACCAATGTGCTGTTATCACTCTGACGTCAACATCACCGCATCATCTTTCTGTTTCACAGCCACGCGTGATTCATCTCAAATATAAAAAGTCAGTGCATGGTATAGCTGTTATTAAGCGCACTTCAATGAAGACAAACGAGAAAGGAACACAAGACAATCATGTAACAACATGAATTAAGAAACTAAAATCCGATGGGAATCAGTTAGGCTGTCGTGGTGAGAGTAGTAAAAGTAAGAGGACAGCAGTAATTCCTTATCTTCATAGGACATCGCATGAACTGAAGCAACTCGGTAATAGGTACAAAGTTGATGTGCTTTTCTCAGCTAAAAATAAACTGCAGTCGATTTGCTCACGCATGCGCAGAGAACTTCCTCAATGTCGTATAAAACACAGCAAAATGTTTGTGGACTGCGTGATGGGCATCGTTTACATGATCCCGTTTAGCTGTGGTAAAGTATACATTGGCCAGTCGGGACGCTGCATCAATGTTCGTCTTAGAGAGCACGATTCATCTTTGAAATCTTCAGCAGCATCGCATCTCGCGGCGCATTGCAGGGAGTGCGGCTGCTATCCTGTTTTTCATGACACTGAAATTGTTTTTCGTAGTCACAGTCAACTAACCCGTGAGATGACTGAAGCATTTCATATAAGAAAAAGAGGCGATCAGTGCGTCAGCCAACCTTCGGTGTTCTTACATGAAAAGGAGTTTGCCTTTCTCGATAATGTTTCGTGATAGTCTATCTGCCTTAGTTAACTGACCCTTCACGTTTTGCCATGGCTGTCCTTTTGCCTTGACACGCATGCGTTGTTTTCTTGTTTGGTGTATTTATATTCTTCCCTTTTCAATAAATCTTTCAGTTGTGAGTAAGCGCTTGTCTTGTGTTCCTTTCTCGTTTGTCTTCGTTGAAGTGCGCTTAATAACAGCTATACCATGCATATCAACCAACTAGCCCAAATGTCGATTCTCTTGCAGTTATAAAAAGTCAAATTCTTTTTGATAGAGGGTTATCGACGCCATACTAACACATTTATTTTTAAGGCGTACTATTTCATCTGCTTCAGTTATTTATCGTTCTTTTTTCTTTGTGTCTGGCACTCATCATTGTTTCGCGAAACTTCGGAGTACAGCCACAATATCTGCAATGGATTCCAAGGTGGCCGCTATTAGCTTTGTGCACGTTGTACTCGTGCTCCTTCAACCTTACATTTAAGCACCTTCCCGTTTGACCTACGTATCTTTTCCCGCAGGACAGCGGGATCGAATACACAACATGTTCCGCGCATTCTACGAAGCTGGGTCTGTGCTTTTTTGCGCAGAGCTGCTGCTTACTTGCGGGGTTGTTTACTTGTGCACATATAGTCGGTAGTTTACCTGCGCACATATAGTCCTGCAGTCGCCCATAGGCGACTGCAGGACCAACTAAAAATCAGCCGGTCTGGTCTAAAACCAGACAGGTGGCTACCCTAAGGCCATTCATGATGATAACTATTGATGAGAATGCATAACGGCATAGCGAAAAGCATAACAGTTCTGGCGTGAAAGTTTACGATTGCAAGCGTGTTGCTCCATGGAGCCGCAGGACAACGCAGCACTGGTTTATGTTCGCTTTAAGCATGCGGGAACACTACCTTGCCTTTTTTCAGAAAACAGAGCACTTATGTATGCTTTACGTACATTTCGTCCGTTAAAATTGCGGAAATATTACCAGTGAAGTGATATAAAGAAAAATTAGAAAATAATTTAACAAAGAAGCACAGGTCACTGTTGAATGGGGTGAAATGTTCGAGCAGAGTCTCGAAAGACAGACTTGGTTGAGTGAGACTTGAAACAGGAAACAGCGCGGCAAAAACGAACACGAAGCAGGGGAAGGAACGACCCACCACACGGAGACACACCACACATTGACGTGTTTTACTCTTGAAAACACATATTACCATGCCAGTTGTTATCAGCGCGTCCTCCTGTGTCCTTCTATTTAGTGTGCCGTTTCCACATCGTTCACGTCGTTCCACATTATGAATGAAAAACAACTCGCCCAACTTTTTTATTGAAAATGTCTCGTTTTTTCACTTCTTCGGACATTGTTTTCTTTTTCGCGAACGCGGTGCTACTTTTAACGCTGTAAGCTGCATTATATAGTCGTTGTCTTTATTTAATGAAAGAAACTTGGACAAGTATAATTCAAGAGTCTCGCGCTTGATGACCAGTATATTGGTATGATACATGCCGCGTGTGAACAAAACAGGGGCCGTGTGCTGTAATTATGGTAAACGTTAACGATGCTCATGGTGCCAGAAATCGAGCACGTGTACGGCTTACTTCAGCGCCGTATAACTGTGTTTCTGCATCAAGCGACCGACCTCAGAATAAACCCGTCGACTCTCTTCACCTGCGCACAAACTACTGCATAGACTCCTATATTCTGCTGCGTCAAGGATCAAGCAGTGTATACGCCGTCGAGCCGTGTAAACCTCTATACCAAATCCCCGCATGAGGCTCACTCAAGAAATCCCTGTACATCCGACACGAAATTTAAGTCATCGATCGGGTTCAGGTTGTTTTCGTCTCACGGGACCTGGATGGTTACTTATACCTTCACGGCATCGTTGCGCCATGATGAGACACGTCGGTTGTACTCGACAGACCTTCCCATTTCCCCTGGATTTGCCCTGCATGCGGTAACCAAAGCGCAGTGGGCCATTCGTCAAAATCCCTGCTGGTTCTTCGATGAGCAAAGATTTAATTATGCAAGTTCGTAGCAGTCCAATCTCCCTTTAGTCCATGCGCGTGCGACACGCAAATTGAGCGGTTATGCGCATTTCCCGGATGGCTTTGACTGAGCGATACGGGTAGGCGTTAAAGATGGTCGCCGCGATGAGATACCGCACTCCCAAATGGAACTTGAACCGGCGGTTTTCACCTCGGGAGAGTCAAACTTAAAACAAACTTGTTCTCCTATTCGTCTAAGAGCTTCCCAGCAGTGGCGCTGCACAAATCTACCCTGACGCTGCATGATTAAGATGGGCTTGAACTTAGGGCCTGATTTTCTTCAACAGATAATAATAGTAATATCTGGGGTTTTCATCCCAATTTCACGATGTGATGGTGAAATGGTGATTTAAACTATCAAGTGGATGCGTGACCGGTTTCCTTTAACTATATTACAATAGGGCTGTGCGTATAGTCGTTTTCCGAACTGAATCGAATACGAATAGAATAGTGATGTCACCGAAATAAATGCGAATATAAATAAAAACTTTTCCATGAGAGAGGGGAAGGTTAAGTGAAAGGCAGGGAAGTTAACCTGAAGAAATTTTTCGGTTGGCTACCCTGCACTGGGGAAGAGGTAAGGGGGGATAGATAGGTAAGGAAGGAAAGTGAGGAAATGTAAAAAAAAAGAGAAAAAGATATTGAAAAAAAGAGAGGAAAGAAGAAAAGAAGAAAAAAAACACGCACGCACGCACGCACACACTCACACACACACACACACACACACACACACACACACACACACACACCCCAACACACACACACACACTCGAGCACAGGAGTGTCATAGCCATTTAGCGAGTCCAGTTGACCGAAGAAACATCAACAACGCCTTTGTCGCCTTCGTCGGAAGCTCGAACGTTCCGGCACTGCAAAATTGATTGTTTGGAAAGCAGGTGGTCATCGAGGCGTGCTGAGGTTGATGAGAGCTGTTTTCTCTGGGAGCTGTAGTGCGCAATCGTTTCCTCGCTGCCACACTGATCACAAGCAGCACTGTCAGCCATTCCGATTCGGTACGCAAAGCTGTTCGTGAATGACACACGTAGCCATAGGCGACACAGAACTGTTGTTTCGGATCGAGATAATCCGAAAGGAACTTGAAGTTGAAATGACGGATCCAGACGGTGAAGGCGGTTATGCAAGAAACCGGACGTGCTCCACATTGAATGCATTACATCACGCGCGAGCGAGCGAATCTTGGATGCTGCATGAGTTCTTGAAAGTGTAATGACTTCTTTCACGCCACATTCATAAGCATTCCTTGCAGAATTACTGGCATGTTCGTTACCGTCAATGCCACAGTGGCCTGGAAGCCACTGAAAAGTAATGTCATGCCCTTGCTCTCTTGAGTCCTGGTAGGTTTTTGTGGTTTCCAGTACAAGTTGGTCTTGTGCGCCACGACGTAGAGCTGATGGCAGACACTGTAGGTCCGACTTCGAGTCTGTAAATATGCCCCATTTTTGTGGTGACTCCAGTTCAATCCTTCGAAGTGTACTGCGGAGTACCGCAAGCTCCACAGCAGTCGATGTAGTCCAATGAGACGTTGTAAAGCTATATGTTTCGGCTTTTGCTGGGAAAATGACAGCTCCTGCAAATCCCCTAACAGTTGTCGATCCATCCGTGTAGAGTTTAATGTGGTCTGCGTATTCCTCGTATATCATCAGCAGAGACAGCTGCTTTGAAGCTGGAGATGACAGCTCCGCCTTCCTACGAATTCCTGGCACTGTCAAACGAAGTTTGGGCTGTTCAGGCACCAAGAGGGTGCCAGGATTCTTTCAGGAGGCGTGTACGCCGTTGGAAGGCATCCTTGGTAAGCCGAAATTCTCTTTCTAAAGGAAGCACCGGGCCGGTCTACTGGAAGCGAGGCTAGGTGGTGGACAGGGGCGCGAGCAAAGTGTCTGACGTTTGTTCTAAGCACCTCCATGGTTATATGAATGCTGCCAGGATAGTCCTTTGCAATGGCAATGTTCTCCGCTGTTGACGTGCAGCGTGGCAGTTCGAGACAAACTTTGAGTGCCAGAGCTTGAACACTTTCTAATGTGCGCACGTTGCTTTTGCATGTGTTCGTCAGTACTGGGAGACTGTACCGCAGATACCCCAAAAAACCGCCAGGCCTGCGCGGAACTCGCAGCACAGCCACAGCGAAAGCTGGGAGAGCGGCCTATCTGAACCTTTTTTTAAACACTCTTGGGGCAACTACTACAAGCCCACTTGCATGGTACCCACTACACCATAAATCATCGTAATTTTTGTGTAGTGGGGAAGCGTCTACTATGCCATTAATCGTCATTCTGCGGAAAAGCGTGGTACCCGCTACACTCTTGTGACGCATATGTGCACTTTGGTGATGCTGTGGCTGACGACGATGAAGAATTATGCCCCAGGCTTTTGTAATGGGTTGGAGCATTGAACAACCCACTCGTTACGCAATTCGCATTGCGTGACTCCTGGTTCTTACTTTACTGCTCTAAAACGCTTTACAACACACATTAACGCGATTCCTTACCCGACATGAAGCTTGTATAGGGTCAGTTTGCACCGCAGTTTCAAGCAGCGGGTAGCTCAGTGGTAGAGTGCTGGGCTGCCACGCAGAGGATCCGGGTTCGATTCGCGTTTGTCATGGGTGTTTTTTTTATTTATTTAGTTTTTCTTATTTCGTGCAATATTGGATACGGACACCGGCGACGGCGGCGGCGGACAACTACGGCGCAGAAACGACCCTTGTTGTGATGTCATAACAGATTTCGCTGTAAAAACAGAGCCCGGTATAATTGCAACGTAGCGTACACCGATGTACCGTCATTTTCTCTCCGAGGAATTTGAAGAGATGTGAGATGGCAGTCAGGCGCTTCCTAAGAACGGCCACATGGGGACTTCGGCAAAAGTTTCTATCAATGATGACGCCCAGGAACCTGTGCGTCCTAGCGTGACGAACACTTTGCCCGTTGATGGATATTGGCTTTCGTCATTGGCTTTCGCGTAAATGCGACCAACCAACGCAGATTGCTCAGGTGAAATCTCGATGCCTTGTTCACTAAGATACGCCGATATTGAAATAGCGGCTTTTTGGAGCCTCGCACGTACTTGATGCCGTGTTACGCCTGACGTCCAAACACAGATATCGTCGGCATAAATGTTATATCAACCGAACTCGGTATATTTTCCACGAGGCCACGAGGCCAAGGTTAAATAATGTGGAGCTAAAGACTCCGCCTTGAGGAACACCACGACGTGTGTAGTGCTAAGAAGTTGGCTCGTCATCTGTCTTTACGTAGAATGATCTCATGTGCAGGTAGCAAGCAGCAGACGCAACGGTAAAGTCGACCACCAAGACCAACCGATTCGAGGGCGTCAAGTATGGCCTCATGAGAAATGTTGTATGCTCCTTTTTCATCCAAGAATAGAGTGACGGACAACCATCTGCTCAATCTCTGGTGTTGGACGTAGGTTACCAGGTCAGTGACATTGTCAATGGAGCAACATACGCGTCGAGAACCGGTCATGGCATTTGGGTATACAGTGTAGCGTTGCAAGAACTGCTCTAGCCTGGCCAGAATCATTCACTCGATGAGCTTCCCCGCAGAACTGGCCAGTGCTATTGGGCGGTGATGCGAGCTGTAGTGCGGATTTTCCAGGTTTCAGAAGTGGGCTCGTTTTGCATCTTGTGGGACTTTCCCATCTCGCCAAGATTCATTAAAAACATCCAGCAAAGCTTTTCGTGCACGCTCGTTCAGGTTCCATAACATGCGGTAAGAAATGTCACCTGGACCTGGCGACGACGACTGATTGCACAAGGCGAGAGCCGCGTCCAGCTCCTTGATCGTGAAAGGCATGTCCATGCAAGAGTCCAATTAATGAGGGTTAAAATCAGCAGGAAGGGCTCCTGTGAAATTCGAATGGCCAGCAATCTTCCAGCAAAAATTCTTCAGCAACTTCTATCTCCCGTCGACCTTGCAAAAGTGCCAAAGCTGTGAAAGGAAATCGCTGTCCAGGAAATGTGCGTAGGCTTCGCACGGTTTGCCCTACTTGGGATCGAGGTTCTCGTGGGTCGAAACACTCGCAGACCTTCGCCCATCGTTGAGGCTCTAGTTCATCTAAATGACGCTGAATCTTCTTTTGTAAGCGTCTGGCTGTCCTTAGATGACGGATGGACTTTGTACGTCGGTACCTTCGTTCGGCACGTCGACGAATCGCATGAAGTCGTTCCAACTCTGCGTTAGGTTCCGAGCACCTTGAGGAGCATGTCAGTTCGCGCATCGCAGCCTGCGCTGCTTCCTTGATCACTTGCTCTAGGCCAGAAGGGAGACCTCTGCTACAATCATCTTTGATGCTAGTCTTGAACGCAGACCAATCAATTCTCCGAATTGTGTCTCCTGAATGAAAGTCTGCGAAGCCTTTGATGGTAAGCTAACAGTGAATGTGATCACTTCCATATGTCTCGGTGTCTATAAACCACTTAACACATGTGGCAAAACGACGTGACACAAACGTCAAGTCCAAGCAGCTCCTGTAAGTTGAGCCGCGTGGAAATGTAGGGCTTCCATCGTTAAGTAGGGAAATATCATGATCAGACACGAACGAAGCCAGTCCCTGACCTGTTGCGTTAACGTTTGAGCCCCTCAGATAGGGTGGTGAGTATTAAAGTCTCCCGTAATAATCCATGGGCCAGGGTTTTGTGCGAGTATGCCATCCAGTCTTTTTTTATGAAATCGTGCTGAGGGGGGATAAATATGCACATACCAATGTAAAGTGACGATTTTTTTCTTTACAGTCAGACAAACATATTGGTTGTCATCATGGGATGGCTCGGGTTGATTGAGGTAAGTAAGCTCACGACGAATATACACCAGGACTTTGCTGCTTTCGTTGTAAGCTGACATCACTGATTCGTAGCTTGATTGGGTGTGTGAACTTCGGTTCACAAATTACAATCATTGGAAAACGGTTGGAGAATACGTACTGGCGAAAATCAGAGATCCGAGATCTAAGACCTCTGGCGTTCCACTGCTTGTCTGACCTCTTTGCTGAACGATGACTGATTTCCTGCCATGGCTCAACGTGAGGGTTGCTAGAACCGGGCTCAGCACGTCCAAAACTCGCAGACCACTTCGAGCGAGGAGTTCCCAGGCTTCTCAGTATTTCTGCCATGACAGCGACGAGGGATCGCAACATCGGAATGATCTGTCGATCGACCCTTGGCACATCATCACCTGAAGAAGGCTCGGAGGGAGGCGTCGGGCGAGGGGGGCCGGGTGGGAGGCTCCGTCACAGGCTGCGTTCTCGGAAGCGCAGGCCATTCTTCCGCAGCATTGGGCTTCGCATAGAATTTTGCTTCTTGCTTGCAGCTTTGCTTGTGTGCGACGGTAATGGGTTTTGCACAGGTAGCATGTGATTAGCCCCCCTGTCGAGCACTCTTCCGTCGACGGCTACGCCAACGCCGCACCTTCTCAGCAGCTTCTTTGTGGGATGAGCCATCTCTAACCATTTGTTTAATTATGGCGAATTTCCTTTCCATTGGTGGGCAAGTTTTGGAGGCCGCATCATGAGAGCCATCACAATTATTACACTTGAAATCTTTCGCAAGACAGGTATTTGCAGTGTGTGGTTCAGCTCACAGGGGGGCATTCTGTGCTGTTTGTGTCCACCCCCTTCACATGGCCAATCTTCATGCAGTTATGGCACTGAAGAGGTTTGGGGAGAAATAGTCGAACAGGATGTCCGAAGTGTCCGACCTTGACATGCGGTGGAATGCAGTCACATTTGAAGATCACCATTACGCAGCGGGTGTTTCCGAGGCGAAACACATTAGCGATAAGCACTCCCTCGTTAGCAGTTTTTATAAAAATTGGTAGGCTTGAGTTCACAATAGCTAAATCAATGTCGTAGATGACAACCACCACGAAGGCGCCGTCCGTTGGAATAACTGGACGGACTTTGACGCTGGCCAGATCCGCGACTCGGCGAAGCTTGTCTAAGACAGTTGCATTCGTTCTGTCCACGGCGAGAATATTATTTCGCGTGCTCAGGCGAACATGTTTGAATTCGTCCGGCTCCGAGCCCCCAAAGAACATTTAGAGAACTTGCCTGTTGACTTCTCGAAGGCTGGTGGAACGATCCTCGGGCATGAACAAGATATTGTACGGCGAGCGTTCTCCTTTTGCCCTCGAAGTTTAGGTGTTCTTTGGTGAAGATGCCTTGATAATTCTTCTCTTTGCCTTCCTACTCCCGACGGACTCAAATCTGTCATCCGACAAATCGTCGCCAGTGATCGAGTACACTTCGGTGTCCTCGCTGCTGCAGGCGCAAGGGGTCCGTTTCCTCGTTGAGCTTGCCAAGCTTGACCTCTGGCCGCTCGGCCTAGCAGTAGGCTCCGCGCCCATCGCCATAAGGTGGTGACCATTGGTGCTGGCGTCACTGGTTCTCAGCCAGGCACGCTGATTTACCGGGGCGCTCGCCATAGTATACGTCTGGCTGGGTGAACCTGTGGGAGGCTCCGCGTCCGTCGCTGCAAGGCAGGGAGCAGCGTCCCTCGGAAAAGGGGAAAACTTGATAAAATTGTACGCCGCACAGATAGAAGCGTTCTGAGGTAGACACTTCCCGTTTCCAATAGTGTTCGAATAGTAAGGCGGAGACAGAAAATTAGGTGGGCAGATGAAATTAAGAAGTTTTTCAGGCATAACGGGCAGCAGAAAGCAAAGAACCGGGTTGATTGGCAGAACGTGGGAGAGGCCTTTGCCCTGCGGTGGGCGTAGTCAGGATGACGATGATGATGATGAAAGGAGATGACCTTCAATACTGAAGTAGCTGCTGTATTTCAACCAGCAGTTACCAAATATCTCGAAGGCTCAAATTCTGCTGTATACTTTCTAACCTTAATTTTCACAATTTCGAAAAGGAATCGTAAATTTCTTTTGCTAAAACTTCCGAATATTCGTTCAAAATAAAATGTGGAATTCTTCCTGTTTTGAAAACGGTCGCCTTTTCCAATAGTGTTCGAATAGTAAGGCGACCGTTTTCCCTCACGGTCTGAACAAGGCGCTCTACAGCTCCATTAGATGGATGGTAAGGTGGTGTCATCTTATGGTGGATTCCGTTGGATGAGAAGAAGGCTGCGAATTCCGATGACACGAACTGCCGGCCGTTGTCGGTGACGACCTCTTCCGGCAGGCCAAAAGCCGCTAAAGTAGTTCGTTGTTTCCCCACTGTTTTGGATGCAGTTGTAAAGACATGCAGATCACGTCTACCCATCTCGAGTAAGTGTCCGCAAGAACAAGCAACCAGTGAGGATTGCAGTACGCAAAGTCGAGATGAAGTCTCTGCCATCGTCGCGTCGGCCACTACCACGAAGGCATAGGCAATCGCGGCGCGGCATTCTGAGTTAAGTGGCAGCTTGCGTACTCCCTCACAGTTTTTTCAATGTCCTCAGCTTCATTAGGGCACCAGATATCACTTTGTGCAAGCATTTTCATGCGCGTCTCTCCCGGATGCCTCTCATGCAAGAGGGTCAGTGCCAAGCATTTCAAGAATTCGTCACGAGTGCCCGGTTGCGCCATGTGAAAGTCTTTATGAATAAACAGCTCATAACGTCTAGAAAAATAAGGCAGAAGAACTTCTTCTGTGACTTTAGAAGGCTATCCGTGCCTCGTGTACAGCAATACCTTCGACTGTACTCGGTCCTGTCTAGTTTCTTTGCGGATATTATCAGCCGATACAGGCAGCTCGTCTGTCACCGAAAAGAACTGGACGTAGTCACTGATGTCATTAATGTTTTTCTTTTTTCAGTGGAATGCGGGACAGCACGTCAGCGTTTGCCATGGAGCTGCCCTTCCGGTATTGCCACGTGTAGCGATATGCTGCGAGCAAAAGCATCCATCTTTGTATGCGGGCTGCTGTTGAGGTAGATATTGGTTTGTCATGTCCAAGCAACCCTTTTAGAGGCAGATGATCTGAAAAGATTGTGAATTCGCGGCTGAAGATATAATTATGGAAACGCTTTATTCCGAAAACAACAGCCAATGGCTCTTTTTCCAGCTGGGAATAACCGATTTCTGCTTTGCTTAGTGTGCGCGAAGCATATGCAATTTGCTTTTCTGACTGTTTACAACATGAAAAAGCACCGCTCCTAGTCCGTAAGTAGATGCATCCGCCAGTAATCCTAGTGCTTTGGAAGGATCATAGAACGTCAAAATGTTCTCGCTTGTTAGCCATTCCTTGCTTTCTTAGAAGCAGCGCTCTTCCTGAAGTGATCAATGCCACTTTGCATTCTTTTTCAGTAGGCTGTACAATTGCTTAAGCTCGGCAGACATGTTCGGAATGAACTTCGCGTAAAATGTAAGCATTCCCAGATAAGCTTGAGGTCCGTCTGATTTGTGGTAGCTGGAGTCACAGCCTCAACCTTTTCTGTGCAAGGGTGCACGCCTGAATACTTCACAGAAGATTGAAAAAAACTTACATTTGTCTTGCTTCACTCTAAATCCATGGAGTTGAAACCTTGCGAGCACAGCATCCACTCGAGTCTGGCACTCCTCGATAGATGGTCCGGCTATGAGAACGACGTCGAAGTAACACACGACTCCTTCCAGTCCCTTCAGCATCTCGTCAATCACCGACTGCATAATTGCCGGGACGCTTGAAATACCTTCAGGGGTCTCAAACTCACATCAGCTAGCGGGCCGCAGTCACGAACTTTGGTTCCACAAAGGGCCCGGACATTGAAAAAGTTAGTAAGGGGGGGAGCTTAGGAGTAGGAGTGTGAACAAGACGTAAGCCAACATTGCTTTTTTCCATATGTCATATACGCGTCATTTCTTTTTTTTTAATATCTGGGGTTTAACATCCCAAAACCACGATACGATTATGAGAGACGCCGTAGTGGAGGGCTCCGGAAACTTCGACCATCTGGTGTTCTTTAACGTGCACTGACATCTCACAGTACACGGGCGTCTACCATTTCGCCTCCATCGAAATGCGACCGCCGCGGCCGGGATCGAACCCGCGAACTTCGGGTCAGCAGCCGAGCACCCTAACCGCTAAACCACCACGGCGGACGCGTGTCATTTCTGATAGGGATTTGGCGTCTGGATTCGAGAAACATATCTGTATCGATCTGCTCAATGACCAAAATCTGGACGCCGATCCTAAAGTATATAGTGTTTCTACCGCGGTTTTTCTTGAGGCATCCTTTATGATCACAAGGTGACCGCTAGGGATGCCACACACACACACACACAAAAAGACGTTTCAGACCACTCTCGTCGGTGTATCTTACCCGAACAAAGTATTAATAACTAATGCGCGCACCATCTAGCAATCTCGCAAACAGCCACAAAGTCATAAAAGAAATATCAGAAGAAGCCTGTCATGTGCGGCCGCACGCGGACGGTCTGCGGGCCGCATGCGCCCCGCGGGCCGCGTGTTTGAGACCCCCTGCCGTAAGGCATGTGCAAATATTTAAACAAGGCATCATCATCATCATCAGCCTGTCTACGCCCACTGCAGGGCAAAGGCCTATCACATGTTTCGCCAATCAACCCGGTCCTGTGCTTTCTGCTGCCACGTTATACCTGCAAACCTCTTAATCTCATCTACCCACCTAATTTTCTGTCTCCCCCCTCACGCGTTTGCTATCTCTTGGAATCCAGTCAGCTACCCTTAATGACCAGCGGTTATCCTGCCGACGTGCTACGTGCCCGGCCCATATCCATTTCTTCTTCTTGATTTCAACTATGCTATCCTTAACCCCCGTTTGTTCCCTGACCCACTCTGCTCTCTTCCTGTCTCTTAAGGTTACACCTGTCATTTTCCTTTCCATCGCTCGCTGCGTCGTCCTCAGTTTAAGTTGAACCTTCTTTGTAAGTCTCCAGGTTTCTGCTCCATAGGTAAGTACCGGTAAGATGCAGCTGTTATATACCTTCCTCTTGAGGGATAGTGGTAGACTACCAATCATGATTTGATAATGCTTGTCGAATGAGCCCCATCCCATCCTTATTCTTCTAGTTATTTCACTCTCATGGTTCGGCTGCTCGGTTACTACCTGTCCTAAGTAGACGTACTCCTTTACAACTTCCAGTGTCTCGCACCTATCGCAAAGCGCTGTTCTCTGCCATGATTGTTCCACATTACTTTAGTTTTATGCATATTAATTTTCAGACCTACTCTTCTACTTTCCGTATCCAGTTCAGTAATCATAAGCTGTAATTCATCTCCCGCGTTACTCATCAATGCAATCTTATCCCTAACTCTTCCCAATCTAGGGCCCTGAAAACCTGCTGTAAACACGCGGGGAATAGCATTGGAGAGATCGTGTCTCCCTGCCGTACGCCCTTCTTTATTGGGATTCTGTCGCTTTCTTTATGGAGGACTATAGTGGCTGTGGATCCGCTGTAGATTTCTTCCATTACGTTTATATAGGCTTCGTCGATGCCCTGATTCCGCAGTGCCTGCATGACTGCTGATGTCTCCACTGAATCAACTGCCTTCTCGTAATCTATGAAGGTTATGAAGGCTAAACAAGGCAAGGTGCGTATTAATAGAACGCAACTTCTGAGAATCTTCATGCACGGGAAGCTGCT